>CXYZ01005390.1:84941-125352 GCA_900006705.1 Sonneratia caseolaris
CCAAAATCCTACAATTTTTTAATCCTAAAAATTTTAAAAATCTTAAATTAAGAAGAATCATACCCTAAAAATTTCAAAAATAAGAACTAATTAATGTAACCTTTTTATTATACTCAAATATTCAAAACACCCAAATTCCCTTTTCCCGTAAATCAATAATGGGAACTTTTGCAGTTGATAATAAATAAATAATTAAACATAAGTTAATTGAAAAGTACGTCAAAACACTCAAAAACAAAATATGATTAATGCATGCAATGATAATTTTACCGTGTATATATAAATGAATGATTGCTTATTTATGACGTAAGATAATTTACTAATGAAATTCGTACCCGGATGATCCAGTCCAGTCAGGCCACCGCTATCGGTACCCTATCGATCGGACCTCGTACTGCTAGTCCGATGGATCTTTTATCGTGCTCGACCAGTGAACATTGTCAGTTGATGCTCGGGGCAGAGAGACTACGCGTGCTCTTGTTGTAGTAGTGATCAGGCAGGCGATAATCCAATGCGATTATAATAGTCGAACCAATTCGCTGCACTAATCTCTTGGTTACCATATTTATGGCAGGTCACGGCTTTTTCGAGGCATCGTTGTGGTCGACAATTTTCACGGTACGTGTATACAGCCACCGTTATGCGCGGGTGAAGTAGATCTGGAATATTTTCAGATTCAGACGAGGATGTACCTTGTTTGGGAATGAATGGTCACCCATACCCCGTGACCCACACATGATAGAGTAGTTCGATCTCATGAATGTACACTTACTGACCTCTCTGTGCTCAAAATTTCTTCCAGTCTCCTTGCAAGAGGATTCGAATTTCCAATCTCCCACTTTTCAATGTTTCAATGGCGGTTCACATCCGAGAGTTTTTTTAGTTTCTTTTCCTTCGATTACAAACAAAACCCGTGAATACTTTTCAGTTACATAGGATGCACGAGCCTAAAGAGGATATGAGAATAGAGGAATCAATAGGGCCCGTACTCGTGTATTTAGAAAATATTTAAAAGAAGAAGAAAATAAAGAGGTACTACGAACAATCTCACCAATAAGAATCGAACTTGAAAACTCGTTATTCTAAATTGTGAGTGACATCATCGCACCAAACCCCTCAACCTGCAAGTATTTGATTTCATTGAGTTCGATACCGCCCGCCATTCTTTACTACATTTATTAGGCATACTTGCATAAAATGTGAACATAAGACCAATATTTGATGGGAAAATCTTTTAAGTTGCTTTTGAAGCGCCAAATTCAAGTACAATTTCTCCTACATAGTATGCGATATACAAGAAAAACTCTATAATTCGGTTACTGAATTATTTTATGGATATTATCCGTAAATTTATAACGAACTATAATACTTATCGGTCGGTTGAGTTATTGGAAAAACTTTAAGGCAAAATGGCCATCCATAGTTGGTACATATGGGGTTGTGATGGAATATAATAATGAGTTGTGATTTAGCCATTATCACTATCACCCTGTAGTTCGAGCTTACGAATATGATGTGATTATTAACTGCTCATCATGGCCACATTTATGTCAGTCACAGGTGAATCTAAGTAGAAGACAAACCCAAACCCACACCCACACCCACACCCACTTGCCACAAGATGCAGATCTTACAAATTAACTACTGCATTTAATTGGGTTTTAAACTTCGGGACAACAATTCCGAGTGTGATTAGTTTGATTAAGGGTCGATATCCCTTTGTCGGTGTGGTTACCTCACTCATGTGATTATGTGACTAATTAATAACCACAAGTCGAACTAGGACAAAAATTTACAGATGTAAGATATTAAAAAAAAAAGCCGCTAATCAGCATATTTAATGATACTCAAGCAACTAGAAGGTGCATATGCTTTTTGAAATAGTTTGCATACTTAATTCCTTTTTTCTTGATTGCCTAATCCTTAATAAGATAATCAAAATATCAAACTAGATAAAAAAGGGTCACAATTATTATTATTATTATTATCTTCTTCTTCTTAATTAAGCACAAATTTTGTCTAATTTTTCAAATTTAGCACAATTTTTTTATGTGTTCTAATTATACATCAATTTTATTTTATTTATCGATTTAACATATTATCAATTTTTCGCTAGATCATTGAACATAGTACGCTAACTTTACTAATGTAGCTAGTGGTACAACATAGGATAATTTGACATAAAAATGAATGGTGGTATACTAAATATGATAAACGACGTCTAATTGGTATCTGATTATGATATATAAAAAACTTTATATTAAATTTAAAAAATTGACTACAATTTATATTTAATTAAAATATTATTTATTATTATTATTATTATTGACCACAGGACCAAAAATGCCCAAAACCCCATATTAATTTTTTTAGCGGCCATTAATTAATAACGAACATATAATTAATTACCGTAATTACGAGATCAAGATGGAAATGGCAAGACTTTATCGGAGTAAGAGAAGCACAAAAGCATGGCAGCCTTTAGATTTGATTATTATGATGGCTCAGAGACCGGTAGGTTGTCAAACGTACACCTGACCATCTCTGACCCATAGTCTGAATTATTATTATTAATTTCCTCTCCAATCAAGTTTTATTTCCATTATCTAAAATATTGAACATAGGAAAAAAAAAAGGAAAAAGAAAGAAAAGAGAGAGAATTGTACGGCCCACAGACTCGGTAGGGACAACATACGTCAAACATACTGATTTGGTCCGAAACTAGTAAAACGCGTTAAATTGATCTACCCTTATTAAATTTGAGAAATAATAATGATTTAAATTTAATAAATGGGTAGTTGAATGAGGATTAGTTTAGGGCATTTTCTTATTGAATTGGCCACGTCAAAACTTGTAATTAATGATTAATTATTTATCTATTTAATTTTTAAAATTTTTAAAATTACAAACGTTCATTTTAAAGAGATTAATTTAAAAAATAAGAAAAAAATAGTTACTATTTATGATTCAAATAAACTTGAATATGAACGGTCCTATTTAGGACTGATTTTGAGCCAATTCATGACTTCTTAAAATATAATCAGTAATCGGTCAAACCCANAGAAAAAATAGTTACTGTTTATGGTAAACTTGAACTATGAGCTGCCCTACTTAGGACTGATTTTGAGCCAATTCATGATTTCTTAAAGTATAATTAGTAATCGACCAAACTTATTTACTTAATAGAATGAACATTGGCCAAACAGTTTTACACTCCAGCAAGGAGACTTAAGCTTGCATCTTTGATGTGTATCCGCGCACTGCCTGCCTCGATGACAGATGATGACCACTGACCATTACTGATTAAAAAAATAATTGTTATAATATTAATTTTGCACATTTTTAAACAATCTTTTTTCCACATAAAAACCTGCAATAATCTTAATTTTCAGTCAATTTTGAACGAACCGGCAACATCGGCTACGGCCTACACTGGTTTGGCGGTTTTTCCTTCAGTTCTTTTCCACTATTCGTGTATCCTCCTGTAGTCCCCGACTAGAAGAACCCAGTTGTAATCTCTTTCATATCAAGTAACGGACAGAGGGGCAGACAAACATAGTACTACCGTCGACAAGAAAAATGTCTGAAGGACCGTTCTGTAGTTAAGAGAGAAACTCTCTCAACCGTAGGTAGCCTTCTCTCAAGCGCTGCTCCTCTGGAGATACCTCCTCGGGACGACACTGAACGTCGAAACGGGAAAAATCGGGACAGTAAAGGGATAAGGGAAACTCCCATGGAGAATCTCAGTATGGCTCAAGGGGGTGAGAGATCAGGGAGTCTCGTACAGAGACAAGCTTGTGGATGTGATTCCGAGGGCCTTCGAAGCTGTCTTCCGAATTAATGACCACTACGATGATGAAACAAATGATGACGTCGGACTGGAAGAAGACGATGGTGTCCCCAGAACCCTAGCTCCTTACCAGGCAAGAAAAAATGGAGATAAGAGCTCCGTGGCGGCTCGCACTCTTAGTCAAGTCTTGTTGGGAAACCAATCGAGCATAGAATATTCAAACAAAGACTCCTTGATCTATGGAAGTCAATGGGGGGAATGGATTTGGTAGACGTCGGCAATGGGTTTTCCACTGTTTCCTTCCACATTGGAGAAGACCGAGCGAGGGTCCTTCGGGGATGGGCTATGATTTGTAAGCTACAGATTCCTCTTGGTATGGAGGTGGGAGCCAAATTTTAACCCGGAAAAGGCCAAACTCTCAGTTGTAGCTATGTGGGCCCGCATGCGCCAAAGCTTCCGTCAGAATATCACAATCCAACTGCCATTCGAAAGGCTGCCAATCAAATAGGACCTTTGATTCGTATGGATGGGTTCACGGCTATGGGCGTAAGGGCGAATTTTGCTCGCATTTGTGTCCAAGTCGATCTGGATAGACCACTTCCCCCTTATATCTGGATAGGCAAATGGAAACATATGGTCCAATACGAAGGTTTCACCTCCATTTGTTTTGAATGTGGCCGAGTCGGGCACTGAAGAGAACACTGCAAAAATGCGGCGCCGCGAACTTAGGGAGCAATTGACGAGCTTCAATCTCAAATGATGATGGAGGATAAATTTTCTATTTGAAAAAAAAAGAATTTGGAAATATATTTTTGAGAAAAAAAAAGAGATTGAGAACCCGATTGTTGGGAACTCAAAGAAAGCTTTCGGATTCCCCATCCCCTTCCTTGATTGATTTTGAAAAAAAAAGGTTTAAGGAAACCTTAGAACAAGAGAGGGAACTTTGGTGCCTTAAATCAAGAGTTAATTGGATGCTTGAGGATGAGGCCATCTTCGAATGAGCTCGCTCTTTACCCCTTGTAAATCGATTTTTACACCGGTGAGACTAGGCGGTGGACAATGTCGTCATCCCCCAAGAAGCAATTACAAGATTTGAAAATTGCAAAAGGGGAAGCTCGGGTTTGATGATTCTAAAATTACATTGGGAAGATGTATGTGGCCGATTGGAATGGGATTCTTTAAGATAAATGCCGAAAGCCTTTCAATTCCCTCTTCATTTTGTAAATCCTATTTCGGAGTGTGTGTCCAAGGGGTCTATCAGAAGAGACCCAAGAAAGATGGGCTTGGATCCTATCGGGAGATGGAAAATTTTCCATTAAGTCAGCATAATACCTTGCTTGTGGATTAGACGTCAGTTGCGAAATTGAGGATTGGAATTGGATATGGAAAGCCTCAGCTCATCCTCGTATCCAGTTCTTCATACGGTACTGTTGCCATTCACAGGTCTTGACCCTTGGTCCACAAAGCAGATTGGGGCATGAACATCTCGGCGACACGCTGGCTATGCAATGACAAAGGATAATCCATCGATCATATACTCCGTGGATGCACAATTACCACGGAATTTTGGAGGTCCCTAAGACGTGCCTACATCTGAGAACAATTGGCCCAAAACAAATTGCCAAGCTTATGAAGGTCATTAGCAGAGCATATGTTGGAAATTCGTGTTTCCATTGGCCATATGGCACTTATGGAAACAGACAAAATGCATGGCTCATTAATAAGGAGCCCCCAAATATGAACTTACACGAAGTGCATCTCCAAAAGGCGAGGGAGTGTTTGGCGATCTCCCCATCCTCGCGGAAGACCATATGAAGGCCTAGTCTAATAGGATGGTCCCCTCCTCCCAGTGGATGGGCCAAATTGAATCTGGACAAGGGGAGGTGCAGGTGGACTTCTACGAGACGACCAAGACCGGTGGATGGGCGCATTTGGGGGAGCCTTGGGCTCAACTACTAGCTTGATAGCGAAAGGAAGGACCCGCAGAGATGGCCTTCCGCTTGCACGATAACTGGTTTGGAAATTGAAATGGATGCCGAGGTATTGTATAATCCCATTTGGAAAAATCGGGGCATGAATCTTCACTTATTGGCTATCATTTTGGAACGCAGGAGCCTGTGTCAGGAATTCCCGGGAATGCCGAGCGTCTCACATTCTTCGGAAAGCAAATGAAGCAGCGGGCCATGTGGCAAGATATGAACGGGATCACCTGGGATTCGGTCGGGGATGTTTATTCCGGGATGTACCTCCTACACATCTATCTATACGATACTTTGTTAGCAAACCCTTACGAGGTTTCTTTCCCAAGACTCAATAGACGGAGTCAGAAGTCTGGAATGAGTCGAAATGCGGTGGTCCCTATCGGGCACCGAGTTGATGAATCCTCCCACATGCAAACTAAATTCATGTTAGTCTGTCCGAGCTTCTTCTGCGTCTGACCTAGATGCCGCATTCTACCAGTCGATGGGCATGAGTGCCCAATTGTCTTGTAACAACATTAGAAACTTCTAACAATCAAGTATTGGGGTTAAACGAAAGATCCAGGCATCGTACTACCCCAAAACTTGTCGAGCCATCCAAGATTCCAAATGATTCGAGTGTTGGCATTGTTGACTTATAGACGAAGCTGGCTTGGCTCTATAGTAATAGCATCATACTACATATTGGCCGATATCGCTCTTTCGCTTGGACGAGTGACATTCAATCATAATTTGCTCAGGGAGAAGGGGTCATGATCAGACCAACCTTTTACTTAAATCAATTGGAATTGGATGTTGTTAATTAAACAAAACTTTGACATTCGCTCGTAGTAGTAGCAGGTTTGAGACGTGCTCGGGACCTCATGCACCGGACCCAAGGACAGCTAGCTTTAGCCCTTTCCATGTGCTTGGATTGAGGGATTGGGAGGACAGGGTTGGCAATTTCGGCCTGCCCCGATGGACCCATTCGTGCATGGGGCGGGTCGGGCCTGCCTGCCTCTTGGCCAGCCCAGTCATGTTTGACACTTTATTATATTTGTAGAAACGGCAGGTATCCAGTTGGACTTTGTCCAGCTGACTAATCCGGATCGCTCTGGGTCGGCCCATTTAAGAGAATCAGANTTGGCCAGCCCAGTCATGTTTGACACTTTATTTTTTTTTTGGGTAGAAGCCGCCGGTATCCGGTGGACTTTGTTTAACTGACTAATCCGGATCGTCCCGGGTCGACTCATTTAAGGAAATAAGAGCTCCCCGCCGCAGGTAGGACTCGAACTCGAGTTCTCCCATTGGGATGATGAGTACCGAACCACTCTACTACGCTTNTGAACTCGAGTCCTCCCATTGGGATTATGAGTACCGAACCACTCTACTAAGCCTACGGTGGGTATGTTTGACACTTTATTATACTATATATTTTATACTTATATATGTTTTTTTATTTAACTTTTATATGATATGTAATAATTTAATTCATATAAATTAGATGATGTTAGTTTTTTTAATTACAAATTTATGAAATTTAATTATATTGAAAATTTAAAATATATAATAAATTTTATGTTGGTTTTTGTATTATGTTTAACATTACTTTGAGACTTTATTATTATTTTTTAATAAACTAGGGTCATAAACGGGGCTAGGTGGGTCAGACCCACCACTCATAGGTCAAGGTGTGGGGCGGCGTAGAGCAACCCAGGGCGAGTCAGTGGGCCAAGGGTGTGCGGCAGGTCTGGGTATTCATATACTAGGCTTACCCATATTTGCCATTCCTAGTTATATGGAGATTGAGTAATCTCCGGTTCTTTTTATTATTATTATTATTATTATTAGGACAATTTTGGAAATTTATGGAGGAATAAGTTATCATTTATGACCATTTAACGTCCGTATCTTTTAACTATCCAATTGGAAAATAGGAATGAATGAAAGATGGATTTACAGTAATTCCTCTAATATAATAGTTAAAAGGGAATTATGAAAAGTATATTAATCAATTTACACATTTTTACACTTTTAACACTCTCTCCCTTCCATCCATAACAAAATCCAAATAAGTGATACAGAGGTATTTCTCATCCTTCATACCCCTCCCCTCCAAAACTATCCTTCAACCCACCCCTCCACTCCAAATCTCTCATTGAATGTGTTGGTGACTTCCAATCAAGACCCCTTCGCTTGCAGCAAGTTCTTGGATTGGTTTGAATTGTTAACTAGCTGGAATGGATTTGATTTGGCAAGAATTCAATTCGGCCCAACAAAAAATATCATTTTTTTCCTACAATTGTGAATGGTTTGCAAGCCCAAGTATTGAAATGAAGGTAAGACAGGATAGAAATTCTTCTTCTATTCCCCCGTACCTTAATCTTCCTTTCAGAGGACTGCCTGTTTAGGACGTTGTGAAATTAATCAAATATTGGAGAATAAAAGAGGTAAATAGAGTTAGAAAATGTGTACATGTTTTTACTCATGGTTGAAGTTAGAAACTTTTACATTATCAGTTGAGTTGAACAATGAGAATTTCTCTATTTAAGTTATGATCACAAGAGCACTTTTCCCATAATAGTTCTACCGTTTTACTAATTATTCTGCATGACAAGAACTCTTCAATCCCAAAAATCTTCATGGTCCAACTTGAATTGATTTTTAGGAGAATTCTAGCTCAAGAAATGAAAATTACAATAGATGTCTAATAATACATATCCTATTGACTTATTATATTCAGAAAAAAAATAATCATAATGACTTATTGAGCATTCTCATTGTATATTTGAATGGTTCTCTCCTCTCTGCCTCACACACATTCATATGCAAGTTCTTGAGGCCTTCTCATATTCATCATCTAAGTTGCATTCTTTGTTTGCATCTTGATGCAAGAAAAGCTAGTTGTTGAGCCTTCTTTAATAGATAGGAGTAGCAGGCAAGCTATGAGTTCTTCCATAGATGATGGGCTTCCTTGACTGCCCAACAATGATCTCAACAAATAAGTAGCTGCAACTTCAGCTCTTGCAGCAATTTCACTTTCTTATCAATGTGATTAGATTTTGGCATTTCTTTGAAGGATCTATCTATTATTGCAATGCCTCATGAAAAGGTAGGTACTTGGAAATCATTAGTCTTGAATGTTGTAGTCACAAAAGAATTTGCTTTTTAACTATCTGGTGTTGCGCCATGTTTTAGATCTTCTGTTGCTTACTTTTAGTGGCTGATCATATTATTTTTCACTGTGACAATCATTTAAGCTCTTTCAAATGGGAAGCCTACAATGGTAGAGTTCTATGTTGATAGATGTGAAATTTGTCGAGAATTAGTTCAAGATGTGTATAAATTTGAGTAGCAATACAATTACTGACCGTTAATACCTTCAGGTTTTCTTCTAGTCATGCTTCTATCTGTTCCAATCACATTGGCTTATTTGTTATTAAAGAGATAAAAAAGACCCTATAATATCTGGAGATTACCGATTGCTAGATTTTTTTACAAACAAGTAAAACAAACTTTAGGCAATCTAGAGAGGAATTTGCAGCTCTAAGTGGGACAAATGAAATCTGAAACTTCTGCTTTGACAAATCAAACTCCAAAATCTAGGATGTAACTTTTTTGTTTGAGGAGAATCACACATTAATTCCTTTCTGCTTAGAGGGCGTGTGAATTTTGTGATGTTGAATGTGGACAACATGAAGTGGGAGCAAGAGCTTGATGAGGAGGTAATGTGGTGGGTAGGCTCCCAAGGCAATACTTGCTCGAGAATGCAGACACCCTGGCTTGAGGGGAATCAATTGTGCCCCATTCTCGTGTTGTAGGCAGTACTTGAGCATCGAGGCTTCAAGGGTACACCAAGTCGTTGACCAGAGGAGTCATGGATAACCATTGAGGATCTTGGAATGAATCAATTTTTGAATTTAAGTACAACGCAGAGATTGAAAATTGCCCATGCTTTTGTATACATGATATAATTATCATAAAATAAAACAAGTCAATGAACTAAGCCGGTCCATTGAATTTTATATTTATTCGGATTGAGAACAAAGTTGATGAGTGCTCTCTTCATAATTTCAAAAGGAGTGAGGCATAAGAATATTTTCAGAATCTGAATGATTTTGTCCATTTGTTTCCGTTGAGTAATAATTGCTAACTATTAGTTGGAAAGTGATGTATCAAATCTCATGGTAAAAGCTACCATCGAGCAATTTGTTATTTCTATGGTCAATAATGATGCATTGCAATGCTTTTTCTCCATAGCTTTCTATTTGTTGTTTGCTCCCTGTTGATCAACAATACATGTATCCTTCAATCTCATGGTTTTTTCCTTTGCTAGGAGTCCATATTACACACAAAGTGGAAAATTTAAAATTGTCAAAGTACACATGCTAATTGAATGGTTATTTTGTATTTAGCAAAAGTTGAGGAACTTCTACTTTTATTCATCAATACCAGCATGGTTAAAACTGCAGCATCTGAGTGCTGAAAGAAGAGGAACTCTATGGCAGTCATGGGACCATATTACTTAACAAGCCATTTGTTGAGGGAGAACTTTGATTGCTTGACCAACTATTGTGAGCAACGATGGCTGAGCTCAAGCTGTCTATCCTCTTCTCTAGGAAACTTTGAGAATATTCGGGCCTCCTATAATATTGTTGTGCAGGTAGTCTCTAACTCTTGCCTCCCTTTTCTGATGACGAGACTTTGCCAAATGACTTCTCACTTCCATTGTACTTCTGTGAGCATGAGGAAGAAGTCACCAAGTACTCAGTGCATGTGGTGTTCTCCTCTAACTGGACCCACCCGCTAAGCAGTATTTGTTTGAGCTCTTCTGCTACTTCAGTCATAGAAGGCCTCATATTCTGGTGGTAAGCTAGGCATCGGAAAGCCAACTCTGCTACCTTGTGTATGGAAGTGAGCGTCCAACCATTTTTGTGCGGGTGGATTGATGGATCGATTATCTCTTCCATGCAACCTCTCCTGATCCTGTCTAAAGCCAGTGCTGCCAAGTTCACCTCACTGTGAGGCCTGCTGAAGTCAACCACTTTCAAACTGGTGATGATCTCAACTAAGACTACCCCAAAACTGTACACATCGCTTTTGTCAGACAATTGGAATTGCTGGTGGTACTGAGGATCAAGGTAGCCTGGGGTCCCCTGAGGAGCCGTTGAGATGTGGGAATCGTTCTCATCTGTCATCCCAAGTCGTGATAGACCGAAATCTGCCACCTTCGAGTTGTAGTTGAAATCTAAGAGTATGTTGTTGGACTTGATGTCCCTATGGAAGATTGGAGGGTTCATCTTGGAGTGGAGATAGGCAATTGCATTGGCAGTCTCAATGGCAATCCTGAGTCTCATGGTCCATGGTAGCCCCCTTCCTCTCTCCCTCATTAAGTGTTGCAACAATGTACCATTAGGCATGTATTCATAAACAAGGATTTGTTCCCCTTTCTCCATGCAACAGCCTAGGAGACGAACTAGGTTGGGATGGCTAATTGAAGAAAGAAGCTTGATCTCATTCACCACTTGACCAATACAGCTTGCATCCCGATGGCGGATCCTCTTTATGGCAACCCACTCATCATCATGGAGTTTCCCTGCATAAACTGTTCCATAGGCCCCCGTCCCAAGTCTTTGTCTCTCTGAGAACCCATTAGTAGATCTATCAATATCTTTGTATGTGTACAAGGGGATACTGCTGTTGCCTGCCACTTCGCACAAAAAGTGTTTTTGGCTAGTTCGTTTTCTTAGACAGGTGGAATGGCGATAAATTGAGAAACATATCACCACTAAACTACTTATCAAGAAAGCACCTGCAATAAGTCCTGAGAGCAGAAAAGAAACGACATCTTAGTTGAAAGTTCAGGAAAAGTAATAATAGAAACAGTCTAAAAAATGAAAAATAGTTGAATGAGTCTTCATCTTCCAACTAAAAATTTCTTGTTCATCTGAGATATTCATACTTCAGTAAACCAAATGAAGTAGCTTTTCATGGGAAAAATTGCTGAGGAAAAGGAAAAGTGATTGTATATTTGGTTTAAGTAGCAACATAAGACTAGGGGACATTATTTTAATTGCTCATACCTCCAATGAGAATTCCAAGTCTTGGAGTTCGACCATGGCCATGACCTGAAAGAGCATATTAACACTTAAAAGATCTACACATTAGGAATGTAAGTTGGCAATGTAAACTCTAATGTTCAACGAAACTTTTGCAGTTAAGGTCATAAATTTTTCTTTCAACATCAAAGAGTAGATTTGTTAGGTTCATAGGAACGCAAAAGGACTATTTCATACCAAGGGAGCCCATGATAACCTAGTCATTGAGATTTACCAATCCGTGGTTAGTTTTTCTTCCAGACCATGAAATTGAACCATCAACTCATTTTGGCCATTGCATTTGACAGTGTCCTAGCAACTCTACTCTTTGTAGTAGATTATTTTCATAGTGCACAGTAGTATTTTACATATACGTCTAAATTCACTGTGAGGAAATTGAAAAGGAACCATGATTTCTTGACTTACCACTCTTACAGCCGGTTCCATTTTTAAAACCATCACCCTCAAATCCACTACTACATTGGCAGCGGATGCCTTTTGTCCCATCGCTGGGAGCCACGTATTCAGTGGTCGCATTCGGATGACAAATATGAGAATGATCTTTTAGCCACCACACCAATTGCATTGCCTCAAATCTCATTGTGTTCCCATCCACCACAGCAACAGATGATAGGATGTACTTGCAGAAAGTTTTGTTTAGATTCTCATAATTGATCACATCAATTCGCCCTTTATCTAGTGAGAAGAAGCTCACACTATTCCCCTTACGATTCCCCATGCAATTCTTGAACCTGGTCTTTGGTAATTGAGTCTCCTCAAAGTAGCCTTTCAATGGGGTCTGGCAGTTCTGGAGGATGAGTCCATTGGTTCGACTAGGTGAGTAGTTTGATCCAAAGAGGGGCTTGATTGAACTGATGGAGCGGTTGCACATTGTTGGGAGGTTGATGAAAATGCTGGATTTGGTGATGTTGAGGACTTGGAATATGTCAATTCTGATCTCTCCCGTGTCTTTGGTACAATTGAGATGGATGGGGCAACCAGGAGAGAAACCAAAAGGGTAGTTCACCTGTTTGGAAGAACTGCCAATTCCACATCTTCGGATGCAGTCTATAGAGTTGTGGGCTGTGGTTGGAGAAGGCAAGATAGCAACACTAATGGTAGCGGCTATCCAAAGGGTGATGGTTGCTCTAGTTAGGAGCATTTTTTGTAGTTAATAATGTATAGCCCGACAAACTTTTGAACCAGTCAACAGAGCAAGTACAACCTAAGCTTAAGTTTCTAGTGCAACAGATGTCTGGGCCAGTGTTCTTCAAGGATCAGTCTATTGTTAAGCCTATGCAGAGAGAGGTCATTGGATCTGATCGATCTTATGTTCCTGCAAATAGAATAGAAAAGAATGCTCCAAGTTTGTTATACTACTCATCAAGCACTAAATTCACTTGAACTGTTTAGTTCTCGAATCTCTCTCCCTTTCTAGATATCTGCTATAGTCTAGGCAGAGAGCTTCCACTTCATGATAATAGTTGAGTTTGGATGGAAAGAAGTGTTAATAATTCACCTCCATCAGAAGAAACGTAATGTTTTCAGGAGAAGATGGAGTAGTTTAAATGTTCAAGAAGCTAACCTTGGACTTCTCCAATGGCGGTTCCTGCTGAAAACCCAGTGCCTTCATTCCATTCAACTCAAAGGTTGCTTCCCTGATGAAGCACTGCCACATGAAAGGAGAGAAGATAGATAAGTAGAGGAGACCCACCATCAAGCTACGAGGAGGAAGAAGAAGTGAAGCTTCAACAGGATCCGAAAAAATCAAAGATGGTCCCCGTGTGTCCATCAGAGGGAAGAGGAAGATGAAACACTGTATGAAAGCGATCGTCAACGGGCAAACTTATTGAAGGGGGTTAACCTTTCCAATACCTGTAGCCATTTCTATTGATAATCCACTTTCAATCCAGTGGATGGACATGGCTTGTAGGGCCCTAGACAACACCTAGAAGGAGACAGCTTCCGCGTCCCCGTATGGGATGGTCATGTGGGTTGCTTTCCCTTCACCACCACGACGACGCAATAGATACGTCAAAAGTCACCGGAGGAATCTTGATATTACAACTTAGAGTTTAGTACTAGCAAATAGCAGTGATTCGTGTCAGACTACAAGTCACAGAAGTAAGTAGAGAGCCAGTGATAATACTACTTTTGGGTTTAGTTCGATTTGAAAAAAATATTTTGAACCGAATGGAACTATATATTTGGTTCGATTTGATTTGAGATACTAAGATCAGACCATAACTATTTTATCTCGAAATAATCAAACCATACAAAATGGATTTTTGCAGTCCAATGAACCAGTTAACCTTTTTATACTTGAGTAAATATACTTTAATTAGTAAAATACAAGAGGTTCGGCTCGATGTAAAGTTACTTGAACCGAACCATTTTAAAGATCAGATGAATTATTTATTTTAGTTCGATAAATCTTATTTATATCATAATTTTATTTTATTTGGATCTATTTTAGAAAACTTGTTTTGTTCGATTAGCTATAATTAACATAGTCAAACATATTAAGTAATTAACCGAACATCCTTTGAACACACACCAAAAAAAAAAGCTGCACTATTAGACAAACGGTTTAAATGGTTCGGTTATTTCTTATTCTGATCGGTTCAATTTGATGACTCGGTTTAGTTCTTTGTTTCTTATTTATTTTTCCCCTACCCATAAGAATGGAGTTAGAATCGACATAGTTAACCCAACCCAAACAAACGTCAACTTGTTGAGACACAATTTCTCAGGTTACGAGGAACTTAGCGGTCCGATCTGATCCACGAGAGAACCGGTCGTTGTTCAAGAATATAACCGGCCGTACGCCCCCCCTTTTTTTTAATAAAGGAATTTCCTTGTGTTCATTTCTGTAAATCAGAAAATATCTCTCGGAGTCTCAATTCATATTCGCGTGTGATAGGGGGTTACAAATGATGGGCCTAGAATGAGGCCCACTACAGGCCCATTCCAGGAAAGGCCCAAGGGCCTCCACCATATTTCTTGGATGGCCTCACGGTGGTCCGCCTCTGTTACTCAAGGCTTAGGCTTACCATGGGGATTCTCTCGGCCGTATAAGCCAGGGGGTAACAGCCTTTAGCAGGCGGCTGCCGACCACCATCCTCAATCTTAAACCCTAACACTACTACACTCTTACCGGATGATTTTTCATAGAATATAGACACGCGCCTAACTTAAGCGTCGGAGCTTTCTGTAGGTGCATGGAGTGGAGTTGCGGCGGCGATTGAGAGAAGACGCCCATAAAAGGGGCTCGACAGCAGTTTTCAACTCTATGATCCGATTTCTGAAGGTGGTATAGCACTCGATTGACGATCTGTTAAATGGTACGGGGACTGAATTTGATGTGCAGGTTTCCCAGTTGTTCACTCGATTCTGATTGACTGATTGATTTATCAGAAAGAAAAGTATGGGGACTATACCCATTTTGTGTGTAAATGTAGTGATTTAAACGTGTACGGTGAGAGGACTCGACGAACGTTGAGTCTACAAGTTTGAGGACCAATCAGTTAATAGTTATCTTAAAAGGCCGAGGGTTTAATGGGCGTGAGCCTGTTCTTTCTTGGACCCAGACAAAGCCCAGTCCCAAACTACGGAGATGATCAATCTTATGAACCCGGTGTAGACATACATACATACATACATACATACGTACAAGCANCCGGTGTAGACATACATACATACATACATACAAGTACTACTGGGNCACTGGGTGCACCTCAAGCCTGACTGTTGACTGCTTTTATACCCAGCAAAACAGGAGGCACGACCCGCGAGCAAGTCACGAAAAAGATATTCTCGGTCAAGACTTTTGGGCCACGCACAGCCCGACACGAACCTAATATTGGGCTCAATAATTTTTGTACCGGTCAAAACATGAATCATATTTTTAAAATAAAATGAAAATTTGGAAAGTTTTGTTAACTATGTCAAATATAATTATATTTTAATATTGTCTTAAGACTAAAATAAAAAATAGATTGATTGGCTAATTATAATTTTCAAAATTTTGATATAATGTCCAAAATTAATTATATTTATTTTTAAAAATGATTTATTTTCCATAGCTCGGGCCGGGCCGGCGCCCGAAGTCCGAATCAGTCTGTGCAACAATTTTGTGAAACTACTTTTTTTTTCGTGGGGGCGGCGGTGGGGGGGCTCACATGCACCGGGTGCATTTAAAGAGTGGCGATGTGATTCCCTTGGCAGTTACGGGGAGGGAGGAGAAGAGCGAGCGTGAACCCTAGAATTGAGTGGAACCCTGCAGTCTCCGCCGAAGGAGGAACTTGGTCATTACAATGTCGGACTCTGATTCTGATGCTCCGGAGGAGTTCACGGCGGAGCAGGTTCTTGGATCTTGCCTCCTCTAGTCTCTTGCTCACGTTTTTTTTTATCCTGGTTCTATGGGTTTTTGATTTTTTCTTTCCGGGGTGCGTCTGTCTAGGGCTTGCACCAAGATGAAGAGATAAGACGGATACAGAGTGACAACAGGGTGAGGTAAGGTCGATCTGCTTGGCTCTGATAGTTGTGAATCATGGTTTGCTTGTATTGCTGTTAATAAAGTGGGGGGAAAACACTTTGATTGAGCTGTGCTGCTCCGTTTGTTTGATTTGGTGGCATTCCGTTCCCAGAATTGTTCTTTTCCGTATCTTTGAAGCATGAGGCTCAGTTAAAAAGCTTCTTTTATGGGTAATGGATTAGAGAAATCAGTGTAAACGCTTTTGAATTGTCTTTGCTATGTGAGTAAAGTTTAGGTTTTTTTTGCACTAATTGCTTGGAATGAACTTTAATGTCGTAGTTTGCACTATGAATGAGAACAGTTGTTAGCTTAGAACCATGCAACTGCATGAGGATGTATTCGTTCTTACATCTTCATAGTTCATACTCGAACTTGTGTGCACGTTCAAATATACATAAAAAAAAAAAGCAAACAGGAATTGGTCAGCTATGAGGTAACCCGCAAGAATTTCTGATGTCTTCATGAATTACTTTGGAATTTTCTTCCACTGGTCATCATGTTCAGCCCCAGAATCTGATATATGGCTATTTCAGATGATAAAAAATGAAAGCTGGGGTAGCTGCTTAGAGATTCTGAGTAATTATTGGTTATATGAGTGAAATGCATTTTGATACTAATCATAGTATTGGTACAAATATTGACGAAAAATAAATGTAATAAATTGTCAGCACCAAGACTTGGCTTTCTGACAATTTGATCTTTAGATATATTGTTGTTGGTAGTTGAAGTAAGCATTGGTCTCTGAAGATTTATTCCTAAGGGGTTTCAAATCCAACTATTGCATGTGGAGATTTTTTTCTCTCTTGAAGAGTAAGTTGCATTTAGATGCTTTTCTCATTTTTGGGCAAAAAGGGGCATAAATGTGCTTTGCATGGAAGGTTGTAAATACGCGAGTTATTGCTGCACCAAGTGCCACATGACAGCTAGCAGAATACTCTATGGAAATTCGTTTGTTAGGAGCTTTGTACAATCTAAAAGCATATATCTTGTCCCGTCTTTCAGAGTTAAAAGAGAAGGAAAGGAACGCCAAAGATTGTGGGCTCAAAGGAAGACACAGAAACCTGCCAAAGCAGCTGAAGAGGTTCATGAAGTTGGAGAAAGTGGTACAGATAAGGATGAAGATGAATCCTTGATCAGCAAAGGAATGCTTCCAAGCAGCATTGTCAGTCTGCTTGCTGCCCGGGAGAAGTACGGCCCATCTGCATTGCTTCTCCTACTAAACTTGGCTGCTGGTACATTACACATGTAACTAACCTTTGCATAATTTACCTTTGCAGGCAAGTTTTCCTTTCAGATTCCGAAGATGAGAAACCTGAGGCTAAGCCTGCTAAAAGGAAGAAGCATAAAAAATCAGGGTTAGTACTTGTTCTGCTTTGGTTGTGAATCTCTTTTTATGCTCTGTGTTGCCTTAAAATTGGGGCTGAGGTTTCTGTGTTCTATGTGCATTTTCAGGTCGGACCCAATTATCTTGAAGGAGATACCTCCTCCCCAGTGCTTGCAGAGTTCCTTGGAGTTCCTCAAGAAAAGGAAAATGCAAGTTGCAAGATCAAGCTCAATTCTCAACAACCCGAACCAAGCTTTGCGATTCCTTTCTAACTCCGGCCTGTTGTCTCGGAAATGATAAGAGTACTTATTCATCGAGTGATTAAAACTTTTCTGATATGTGTCTTAGCCGGACAAACAGTTACGTTTGAGTGGCTCCAAATTTTGAAAACGTTTCTGGATCCGATGCCTCTCGGCACCTCTCTTCCTCTTCTACTATTACCATTTTTTTGCCGTTCTAAGAACAGTAGATGTTGCATAGCAATTTGGAGATCAAGGATATGGGCACCTGCAAATCAGCATCCTCCTGCTGTGGTTCATCATCTGTCAATGCTGTAACTGTGAGATGTTTCATCAATATAGAGCCGACATTGAGTGCGTACTATATGGGATGATCCATTTCGTTCTACAATATAGCTGTGTATACTCAGGACCGCAAGCAAGAGTCTGAGGAATCAATCAAATCTCTAAAAGTCATGTCAGTCACAGGGCAAATATGACTCTGGAGTTTGGCTTTATTTGTCATCACTTCTATCGAGAAAGCTCAACAGAAAGCCGCTGACTATCCTGCGAACGATGGGATTAGGGATGCATCGACATAGCCGACCATCAACATACGCCAACACCCCGGACAGCACAAATTGTCCGACACCCCATTTCCAGATAAACCGCACCCTCGGCTGTTCTTCACCACTTGGACCTGAAGAGTCAACATCCTGGAGTCTCTTTTCATCTGTGGATTCCCTCTTCCACTTGATTCTTGCTGCAACTTTAGTGGCCTGGTTTCTTAGCATCCGTACTGCAAAGCTCACGAAAAGGTGCTCGCATAATGTCATCAGTGTGGGCCCGATCCTCCATTCCTGCATGTTTGAGATTCGGTTATATAGCTGACTGAATATTTGGTGATTCGTTAGAGGGAAAACGATCTATCACAACTACTACTTGCTTCTTCCTGTCAAAACAAAAAAAAAAAAATGCTGCAAGGAGTATATCCATAGTTTGAGCAGGCAAGACGTATTTTTGTCTTAAAAAATACTCCAAAATATAAGATGCTGAATGAAAATGATGAAGGTGAACACTGAAGAAACAGAAACCAAATCTGGGCACTTACACTTTCTCCCCGCAGGTGGCGCAGAGGGCGAGAAGAAGTCGAAGGGTCTCCCTTCAACAGTGCTTTGTTCACGAGGAACTCTCTCACCCGGTCCATGATCTCCTCTATAAGTGAGCTGTTTGGCGGCAGGTTCTTAAGGATCACCTGTTTATTCAGTACTTGAGTGATGTTAATGGGTCCTCCACTCGTCCATTTGATTTGACCAATTGATTAAAAGAAGTTAAGCAAACAGGTAATTTAAACCTTAGTGAGTCACCGTGTCTGGCACAAACATGCTGGGGACCCTTAATGACTGAACAGTCTGAATACAATCCAAGAGGCCATTGAAGAAATATTAACTTCGTAAACTAATGAGGGTTCAGTATTATCCTCACCTGATTGTCAATGACCCTCACTCTAAGATACTCCTGCTTATAGATTGTGTCCAACATTGCTTGCAGATACCCTTCAATGTATAACTGCTCCATTCAAGACAGTTTGTAAGTGAATGATTAGAGAGAGACAGAGATGAGTAGAGTGCCTTCAACTCTTATAACAAACGGCAATAGAGCATTCCATCAATATATCAAATTGCATTTTTGACATGTCAAGCAGCTCATGCAAAGTTCAACTAACACCAACAGTTCATAGGCATTCAAGGATTGAAATAAGAATTGAAGCGTCTGAATAAAAGATTCAGTTTGATTGAGGGGTTATATTCTGATAATTAACTCAAATAGGATTAATGGATCAAACGGCTGGAGATAACTATCAGACAGACAATAAGACACTTCCCATACCAGGAATAACTCATTGTAGACTTTCTACTAGGCTTATAAAAGACCGGGTCCACATAGGAACATGCTCTGATACCACATGAAATTTCTACTGGGCTTATAAGAGAACTGGACCCATATCTAATCCAAAATTTTAAATTGATGGAAGTGGTACCAGTCTACTATATACCAGATCTTTTCACTCATTTTTTCCTATGTGAAATTCCATATCTCAACAAAATTGAAATGGCATGAATTTTACTTCATCAACTCCAGGACTTCCATCAAGCTTGATTACTCTATCTGGGCCACCTTCCAGTAAAGCACTTCCTAAGACTGAGGGCTCCATGGCCAATTTCAATATTCCTTGGTGAAAACCTCTAACCTGTGAAACAGCAGAGGTAGGTGAAATTTTCATTACATGGTTCACTGGGAATGTAGCTACATAATGCTAGCTATGCAAAGCCTCAGCAGATGATATAGGTACCATTCCATCAAATCCATTAGTTTCAGCACCCTTCAGAACAGAGTCTGATACTTCAGTGACAGTGGCAAATAGTACATTAGATCCTGCAGACCTCAACTGCAAAACTGCCACTTTAGAAACAGTCCTAGAAATGCAGTACCTATCAGACTGATAGGAAAGATGAGAAACTTACAGTCTTCCCAATATCACCAAAGTAGCGTTTTGTACCAGAGAAACCCTTACCGCCAATACTCTTGCTCAACAATTTGAATGTACCTGCAGGGACAGAGGAAAAAGGCAAACTAAGACATCATACAAATCAAAACATTATTCCAGAATTTTGCAAACATTTCAATGGACAGACAATAAGACTACTACAAGATTGAATTCAGATAGTACCCAATTCTGTGCAGATCAAAAGTATCTAACAAGCATGTACTGCAATATTCTTTCCACAAAAGAGAGCATATCAATTATAGCCTCAAGAAGCAGATAGCAGAAGCAGCATTGCAACTTAAAGTTTCTTGAACTTAACATGCATAGAAATCTTGTAGCCTTTTTTAGAAGTGATTTTAATTGAGAATAATAGATACATAAAAGACATCTTACTGAAGCATGAGAAAGTAAACAGATAGTGCAGAGGAAAATACCTACTGTTAAGCCTGGAAGCTTCATCAACCCATGAGACGGATCGAAGAAGATATCAAGCGATGATGAAGCCAAGTCATCAAAAATTGATGCAAAAGCTGGTGGCAGTAAAGGACTCCCTCTTGCTATGTAAATTGCCCTCATGGCGTACCTGGACAGTCACAATTTTAAACTTTATCTATGTAATTAATAAATGGCAAGCAAATGAGTACAATAAGGCTTACCATGTATAATGCTGTGCACATCTGATGGACAGTTCACGGAATGTCACCAAGGCATGAGTGACCAGCACACCATTGAGCTCCACGACCATATTTCTCATTGGAGGTATCTAGTGATGGTCAACTTGAAAGTCAAAACACATTATTACTAACAAGATGAATTATGTTATCAAATCTTTTCACCTTGACCACACTGTGTATGAAAGATCGCAAGGTTTCCTGGGCTGAGCTATAATTTGAATATGAATCACCAGGAAGAAAGTTTGCAAAGATCTGTTAAGGCATACATGAGAAGTTGGTCATTTTATAGGTGACTGAAAATCAGTCTGAAAGTCATTAATGATTGGCAAAAGCACCTAACCTTTATTGGATGAATCTCAAAATGATCGAAATAGTACTGTCGGCCAGGTGTATTGGATTCACTGAGGGATGATCTCCAAAAAGGAACAAGTTTCATCAGTGTCTCTTCATCCAGATTTAAATCAACTGGCTGTCCAAGATTAGAAATGTACATGAAGTTACCATGCTGATATTTTACATATTACCACAAATTAATTCCTGTAGCTTTCTCCATTATAATAGCATATATTCTCTCCCCAAATCCTCTAAATTTGCAATTTACTGTAAGTTCATTTAGTCCACCTATAATTGCAAAATCACACCATAACAATTTTTTTTTTAATTTTATAGTTATTCTCTTTCCTACATTCCTTCCAAAGGCCAACTTACTGATTAATGAGAAACCTAATTCCCATTCATAAAGTATGATACGGTGCATTTTTCTAATTCTGCCACCCTTCTCCCAAGGATTAAACAGAAGGCTACCGACTTGTCCTTCTCTAACTCTTTCAATAGCTCCAAATATCCATTTCTCTTGATAATTAATACTTGCTCTTTACCTGTATAATAATGGATAAGTATTTAACTTGTCGAACAGTTGAACTGGTTGACTGTAGGATAATAACACTTTGGAGTATGCAATCATTTGGATAATCGTCATCCAAGTGATGTCTCCGAAGCACTGCTGCAAAAGGTGCTCCAATCCACCTTGGCATCACATTCAAAGACTATCAACAGAATAAGGAAATTTTCAGGAATATCCGATATCAACTAAAACTGAAAAACTGCAGAATTAGCATTTTAAAGGATATAAGAAGTAAGGAAACCAAGAATTATCACCTTAACACTGATCTGGCTATATTTCTCATGATCAGCAGAAAGAATATCCATATTGATATGACCAAGCCTTGATATAAGAATTTGCGTATCACCAGAGGGTTCATTCCAATCTACCTTCTTCAAGAATTTCAGATAGCACATTAATGGGAATGCACAGAGCAGCTTAATATGAAAATGTTGCTTACAAACAGAAAAAGCAATTCAATTGAGAATTAGAAAATTAAGGGTAACCTTAAGTTCGAGCATGTGGATGGCCAAATAAGGGATTCTCAGCCGTATTTTTCCATTTGAGTGGAAGATTTTGTCTACTTTCTCCCTGTCTGAAATCTCCGAAATACATAAGACCCTTGTCGGACCATCAGCATATACTTCATACCCCACCATCAATTCTTTCAATCCACCAACTTTACTTTTTTCACTTCGCAACTTCTTAACTGGAAGTAAATGTGATGATAACCCCTTGTATCTTCGGACATTGAAGAAAGGCTTCCACCCTCGGACTTTGTCCAAGTTAATCTCTCGTAATTGATGAATATCTAGAGAAATATCAAATATTCATTCATGTAAGACTATTTTGTCATATAATAACAGTAAAAGAATTTTCTGCTCCACTGCTTATTTTATATGCAGATAAAATTGTAGCAATCAGAAATATATGAAAAGATCATTCTGGACAGGATAACAAAAAACACAGGAACTTCTACTATGAGTGATCAGGAACCAACAATTCTCAAAACATCCAGTACTAATTTTCTGGCATGCAAATTTGGCCATCACAGAGATGATGTAAAAGTTCCACTAGTTACCGCTTATTTGCACGACAAGTTTATGTGGCAGAGTAAAATCATCCCAGACATAATCATTGCTGCTGTCAGGTTGGAGAACCTCAGGTTCTGATGAGTCCTGCAGAACTCTTCAGAGTTAAGAAGAAAACCACAGAAATTGTGACTTCAATGAGATAGAATAATTAGGAATAGTGTAACCTTTTGATAGTACGTTATTATAGCATCATGCAAGTGATTCTCAATCCGGTATGGAAGTTTCACACTAGGTGGTTTTTGGAAGTGCATAATAAGAGAAGAGCCTTCTTCTACCACGTAAACACTAGCAAATTCTGCACCTTTCTGGTTTATTGCAGTCCCTTGAGTAGGTTGTTGCTTTCTGAACTTCAAAAAGAAGCATCCGAGAGAAGCAACACAAACTGGTCCGGACCAACCAAAATCAGAATCACTTAATTGAAACTGTACAAATATGACTGCATCATCGTTGGAATTCCTGTGCTTTCTAATGAAGTTTTCAAATAAATTGAATTCACTCCTGCTAACTGTATCACGCAGCATCAATACCACTTTTTGCCCACTTCTAATAATAACTATGCCTGCCATATCATCCTTATCATGCAAAAAACAAAGAATACATGTCAGATATATTAACCAGCCAATTCCATACAGCAAAGTTGATATATAACAACTTCATGGACCAACCTCCAAATAACATTGGCGCACCATGATATCCTTGTTGGAGTTGTTAACCACGACATATCGAGGGACCATAGTCACTAGCTGGGCTGGGATTTCACTAAATGCTGGTGCCACAGCAATCCCAAACTTTGTGAAATATTTGGTCTGCATTCCTTTGTCCATCTCCAACCTTGTTTCAGATAGGCCTGACAAAGAATTCAAGTCTAACACTGCCTCGAACATGTTATCGTCCAACAACTGGACCCGCAGCTTGGTGGATCTGCCAATATATGACCAATTGGATAAATTTGGCCAGAAAAAAAAATATTGAACCAAATAATTATTGCATCAGTAAAAATTTATGAACACAGAACACTAGATATCAAAAAGCTTATTGCAAAGAAATGCTTACTTCATAAACCACGATGCACTTCTATCTGGAGGCAAATACAACCCTATATCAGGGGAGATATCGACAGTAATCTTCCTCATTGCATCCCTTGCAAACAATTGCACTAATCAAATGCACTGGAGGCGCTCAAGAAGTTTAAGTGAGCTGTGTAGGGCTATACTAAGTATACCTTAATGGAGGTTTGTGATTGGCGGAATAGATATGTAGGGGGAAGCCAGATTTATTCTTCAAGGCATACGGTGTGAAAACAGAAGCCTGGAAAAATAAACATGGGTATTTTTACATTTTTATATAAATTGAAGAGGAAGAAAAATGTACAAAAATGATTATCATAGAGACCTCCAATATGCCACTCTGTCCACGAGACAATCTTAAAGATGCAAAATACTTTCCACCATCAAAATCCAAATCCATGTCCAGAAAACTGATTTGCTTTCCACTCTTAGATAACTTCTTCACCCAATCACTGCTGTTCAATGGTTTGCAACTTGAATTAAATGCAGTCAAAGTTACATTGAAGTATATTAGGGCTGGATTGGCATAAAAATCAGCAGTGGATCCACTTGATATGGTTGCTTGATTCCCAATACTATGACAACAATTGCCTGTAACTTGATCTGCACAAAATAGAAGTGATTATTTAAAAATAAAAGGTGCCTAGGAAAATTCAATCCCTTCATTTTACTGTTGGTCACACTAAAGGTCTACTCTTACCTGAATCAGTTAGAATAACATTTATCTCTGACTGAAGAAAGTTGGACACACGAACAGTTGGGAGTAGGAAAATCTCCTGCTGCTCCTGTAAAGCCACTGGTGTCTGTTCATTGTCATTGTCAGGCAGTCTGATTGGGACATCCCTTGTACAGTTTTGAATAAAAAAATGTAATGTGGCCATGCACGAATTACTAGATTTGACAGTACAAGAAGCTGTAGAAAAGGACGTTTTTATTGATTCACTGGATAAAGCTCTGCGGAATTTGTAGCTCAATTGGTTGAAAACTCCAGAAAGACGAACTGCTTTTCCACCTCTAATTTCATCTGACCATTCCACTGAAATTAAACTGCTATCATTCAAGAGGCCCTCTGAGATTTCAGGTCTAAAAGAAAATAAGAAGTTTCCTGCATATAGATGACAACCATGAGAATTTCTTCAAACATTCAGAGAGACAGGATTATCATTTCCCACCATCCTCAATGAACAATTACAAGATAAATGAGTTGAAATAGGAGATTGCAACAGTGGTGACAAGAAGCCTTACATGAAATTCTACTTTGACATTTTCCCAATAAATTGAGATTTCCAACTTTTAAACAGCAGCAGCTGGGGCAAGTTTAGCATACGCACTGTTAACATAAAGTTTCTAAGTAAATACCCACTTCAATTGGTTCAAGAGGTAAGCCTCTTCCTTAGGTCTCGGGCTCAAGTCTCATAAACAAAGAAAATCCTTGATTGGAAGAGTTTTACCCCTTAGGGGCTAACCTTACTTGAAAGTGAATTAACTTTGGCCCATTAATCTTCCAAATGACAAGTGGTGCACATTTAAAATGTCTCCAAGCAAACATAACATAGGGTCCATATAAAAAGAACGCAAAAATTACTAAAATAACCACAAACTTTAGGGTTTTTAACTTTTTAACACAAACTTCCACCATTGGATAAAATAACCACAAACGTTCATTTCTATTAACCATTTACCATATTCAACCCATTCTGTCAAATTTGCTCACAAAAGGCTTAACAACATTAAAAATTCCATTAATTACCAAAGTGTCCACTTGGTGAGAGAGTAAATGACGAAAGTGCCCTTCCTTTCCACTAAAGAAATGTTTTGAGATTATATATGGTTTGGTTACAAAGCATGCTACTTAAAAGGGAGAAAATGAGCCATTTAACTACAAGTTCAAGAAAATTCAAGGAGAGATTGCTCTCATGGACAATACCTCTTCGCCTACTCTTAATGGAACTCATTTCATTGAAATAAAGAGATATTGATCAGCATATACACAAGTGTCAGCCCATCTCTCAGGATTTTGTAGACATTATAACTTTCATCTTGATTTGTGACCTATGCAAGTCAATTTATGCCACATTATACAGGGATGGATGTGAGAAAGCCCATCCACGATGGCTTGATCATAAAGAAACTGCTAAAAATTCACTTGAGCTCTTGCGCAAGAGAAGCAAAGGAAGCAAAGCTGAGAGGGAGACACTCAGGGGTTGGGAAGAGGAAGGGCACGAGAGAGGCAAGGGAGCAGTCAAAGGTGCTGTGGATGAGGAGGGCAAGGTCCTCTGGAGGCTGCTCTTCAGGTACCGGGAGCTCACGAAGACCAACAAACAGCTTCGCCACGAGCTGTACTTACAGGTAAAGGGGAATGCTTTCAAGAACAAGACGGTGCTCATGGAGAGCATCCACAAGAAGAAGATGGAGAAGGAGATGGGAGTGTGCATTTTAGTAATTTCAAGTACATTTAATGGCTGTTAGACCTTCCGTCAGCAAATTTGATGGAATGGGTTGGATATGGTAGATGGATAACAAAAATGAAAGTTCAAGATTATTTTTATCCAACATTGAAGGTTCATGGTCATTTCAGTAATTTTCCCATGAAAAAGCCCCAAAACATTTGTGTACATGAATATGCAACAAACTGAACCTGGCACTGCTGAAAATACATTGACTGCATAATTAACATTAACAAGTTCTAAAAATAATTTCAGGAACATGAATAAGACTAATATAATTTTTAGCCAAATATCCAAAAGTTATAATATTGATATAATTATTTTCAAATTTCCTCCACAGACATTACTTTAGAATAGCACTAAATTTTCCATCCAGAAAAAAAAGTAGTAAACTTTATACTTACTAACCCATAAAATATATCCTCCATTTAAAGAAAATTAAAGTTAGCAAGCATAATTATCACATTATTATTTTTAGATTATCAGGGGATAGCAGCCTGTTCAACATAAACAAATAAAAACGAAAAAGACCAACCCAGGCCCATAACCCAGCAGTTCCCTTGTCAAAATAACCCAAGGCATTCCCTTATCCTTTCTACTTGTCTTGCACACTTTGCAAGAGAAAATGGAGGTCAACTGTATAGGGAGTACCATCCCCCATCAATAAAATAGAATGAAAACTTTGGGAATGTAACAAAGTTGGTATCATCCTTAAAACTTTAGGTTGGACATGGGTCCAAAACTCCAACTAGAGCAACAAAAAATTGACATGATATGAGGTTACCACTTTTGAGTTTGACATGGGCCAAAAAACATACTTTTATAAGTTGTTTCCTTAGATTTTATTAATCCTTTTGATATTTGTTGATGTGGATGGCTGAATCAATGAGATATGGGGCTCACCTCATGATTTATCAGTCCTGTCAGTTAACAAACATGTCTAAGTGAGTCAGCTGGAATGAATGGTTTTATGCCGAGTTGTCTAGGAAAAACAAAAGCTTAATGTCTCAGACACAGCAATTTCATGAGTTAAAAGAGCTAGGTTGAAAGAACGGATCCTTACAAAATCTTGAATTAGCTCCAGCTGTATTGGAACCATAATGTGCAGAAGTGCATTTTAGCCTTAATCGGTCACATGGCCAAGATTCTAAAGTTTAAGACAACACCTCTTAAAATTTGTGTAGTCCTCTGACTTAAAAGTAAATCCAAATGGAGAATTCTGACAGAAACAACCACCGAGATACAGCTTAATTATAGAAGCAGTCAGAAAAACATACCAAGAGTTAGGGATGTTATTGCCTTCTTCATTCCCCCAGACAAATTTGTCGCATCAAATATAGCTGTGGAATCATCAAGAGTTTCCCCTTTCTTCAGAACTGCCAAGGCAAATTCATCTTTTTCTTGCAGGGGCCGTTGAAAGCGCAGCTCCATTGAGAAGTTGGTCTCATTATGAACTCTTATTAACGGAGAAACCACGATTGACAAACCAGCCTGAAAACAGAAAGAAAAAGAAATAGATACAGCATCAATTTGAATAATAGGCAAAGCTAAAGTAAAAGCGTTGAGCATATTACCTCAGGCTTTCTTACAATGTCAACTACAATAATTGGTCCAGGGTAAGTTCTTGAGCCTACAGAAAAAAAAAAAAAAGGAATGAAGTATATATGTAAATCCATTCCTCGCTGCAGCAACACCTCAAAATTCTAAAATTAGAAAAACAGTCAATTTATTCTTTAAATGATTACAATGTAAAAGCTAAGACCCCCCAAAAATTTTTAAATTTATTGCAGCAGGCGAAGCTGTTTATTTCTTTGATCTTTATACATCATTATACATCTTGAAATTCAACTTCATCAAACTAATGAAGATATTAGCTCTTGGTAATTTCAAGGATTTTATTACAAAGTAAAGATGCTGACCGGAGAAATATGCTCCTGAACAGAAATAACCATCTCATCTAGTGGCATCTTTCATTGATGTTGCTGAGCAAATTTGGAAAATGTGAAAAATTCAACTATTTTATCATGTTGCATCTTGGGGATAACAAGAAAAAACTAGGCTTACCATCAAGTGACAGTATGCGGGTCCTCCAGGCAAATGCCTGAGTTTCTAAGAAAGAGAGATGAACGGGGGAAGTTGTAAAGGAACCAGGAAAGCCAAGTTGGATTGAAACAGCAGGCGGAGCATCTGACACTTGATTAGCCAAAACTGAGTGCCTTGCAGAAAAGGTTAAGGAGCTTGTTTTATACTGCCAATTCAACTGTACCACATAATTCTCTGCTGCAATGGTGCAGGATTATGCAGCTTACATCCCTTATATACTAAAATAATAATATCCACATAGATCATATATGGAAAAGGAAAAAGGCTCAAATACATCATTTTTTTCTAGGGTAAATACAATCAAAAGCAAATTCAGCGATAGATGCAAAGTGAAGTTGAGGAATTACTTCAACTGTATATAGACGGACTGCGCACGAGCTATTTTTAAATTCTGATTGCCATAGAAATGACACAGAAGAGTTGCACCTGATTGATTTTCCACCTGCCATGGTTCATATAATCAATATAGAATTTCCAGTTTTGCAAAATTTACCTTGTTAATAGTGTAAAAACATGATATACCAGCTTGTAAAGAGGGTCAATGGATGCTCCTAACATACTACCATAACATTTGAATCTCCACCTCCCTCATTCACCTTCTGTCTCATCCATGTCAAACTTATTTGATCATAGTTATTCTTCTGGTCGGTGTTAACTGTTTTAATACAATTATAGTGGTTCTTTCTACCAACTTAAGCTTTTGTGTATTAAGATAGGCTCTTGATTTGCATTTTCCAATATCTAAGAACTTCATGCAAAACGAGATTAATAATAGAAATTACATTGAATTTGTTACTGAAAAAACAAAATTTACAATGAGGCATACTTTATTACCAGTCATGCATTCTCAACCTAAGAATGAATAATATAATAGACTTAGTTGCTCTACATTGTTCTTTGGCTTAGCATGCAAGTTCTTTTTGTCAATAATGTACGATATAGAAAGGTTGCTCTTATTGCATTTAGTGATTGTTTATTCATTAGCTTTAACAGTATGTTCAACACACCTATGACACTCCCTCAACATTTAAAAAAAAACCATAAGCACAGCAACAATTCACCAAAGACAGCTTGTATCAAGAGGAATAAACAAAGGACAGTGAATGACTGCTTATAGGTGCAACAAATTGAACCTTGCAATGGTTGGGAATGATCCTGGCATTTCTAACTGAGAAAGGCCCAGCAATGTCTAATTTCCCGAAAATGAACAGAAGTATATCTAGTGAAATCTCACTCAAGGATATGTCCAACTGTAAGAAAGGAAAAGGCAGAAAATGTAAGAAATGTAGCTGTTCAGATAATTGACAGAAACAACAGAATCTGGGCAAGATCAGGATCCTAACCTCCTTCGTCCTGCAGTAGAAACAAAGAGGTGTCCCATGTTTCACGATGTTTTTGTTATTAACTAGGAACCTAGTGCGATAAAAACTGTATAACTCAACTGGGTTTACGAGATGTCTCCTGCAATAAGAAGTAATAAATTTATCAGAGCTAATTCCTAAATAAAGAGAGATGCCCCTTTAGGTGAGAGATCCTCACCATGAGTTCCCTTGAGAATCAAAGAAATCAAGCCAAGTTGTCATGGTGCAGATAATTCTAAATTTAGCAGATAACATTTGCACAATTAATTGAATGTTATCAATATTGCTCCGCAGAAGAGGGAACATTTCTTCGTCATCCAAAAGTTCATGGACAATAATCAGAGAAATTTTTTCAACTTTAACATCAATAATTGGGAAATATTGTCCTTGCCCAGATATTTCTTCAGCAACATGTTCATCCTGTGGCAAATCAGCTCTGGAATAAGCCTCATTAGAGCAACTCATAGGAATGATTGAGTAACAAGAGAGATCTGTCTCCTGGAACACTTTCAACTTAAATGGATTTCCAGGCTTATGAACAAACTCGGGGATACCATTGACAAAGGCAACAGCACTGTCATTTTTCTTGTTAAAGAGGTAGAAGGTGCCTTTGACCAATTGACCATAAGTTTCCCAGCTGACATTATCACCCTTAAAGCTCTCAGGCTTGCAGGAAACTGCTCTAAAAAGTGAAGAGCTACTATCACAAGTACTGGAAACTTCAACAAAACCTGATCCTCCACAGCAATTTAGTCGATATGGTTGACCTGACTCATCCTTAGCATGCAGAGATATTAAGGAGAACCATTGGTTGGAAGACCATGACCTGCCTTCATTTAGGTAGTTGACCTATATGCAAGTAATTACATATCATAGTTATGAACCATCTATAGATAATTGGCAATAACTAGTCAAACAGGGAATGAATGAGATGGGACCCTTCCTATGAGGTAATAACAGAGTGATCTAATTATTTTTGTTATCTAACATGTGGCACTGAATTTGAGTCTAAAGGAGTTCAAACAAAAGATAATTAGAGAAAGAAGAACATATTGCTAGAAATGAAATCATACAAGAAGCAGTGGAAATGTGAAAAGATTCAATTCCTGTTACATTCAGCATCACAAACACAAAATTAAGTACTACAAACAGTGTACCTTGAAAAGAGCTCGTTTTCCCACCAGTGAGTAATGCATAACGCCAGCTAGACTATACTTATCTCTTCCATCATCAACAGCAAAGTACATATGCTGCTCAACATCTTGAATAGCAACAGTGGCTCCTGTCAAAGCATAATCATTACTCTGCAACTTCAAAAAAATTGTAGGCTTTTTTTTTTGCAAGAAAAAATTACCATTAGGAATCATTTCCTTGTAAGTACAGACAGTTTCTTGATGATTAGACCACTGTCTGGGCCAAGACTCACTGGTGGTTCCCATGCTGGAAACTCTTGAAAAGGACCCGACTGCTGATAAGATCATCTGTTGCATCTTACATTGAGTCAGTTATTAGCTTAACAGTTTTAAATAAGATCAAGCAAAAAGAAGCATATGCTTCATCTTCATGAGATAAATCATTATCAGTAAAGATTCTTACACCATTGGAGTTTATTTGCACTCATAGCAAGAACATCTGAGTTTAAATGGAAACTGAATTTGTTAGAATGTGATTACTCTGAATAACACGAACACAAATTTTGGCCCAAATTAGAACTCATATTTCCCAGTATAATTACAGCCATATGTCCTTATCTCCTAAAGCAAAGCCATATTTTAGGAATAATTTCAAATCTCCAAATATATAGTTAGCCATAATATTTGGTCCTCCAATGGACAGTATATTCTAACTGATGAAAGCAGCAGTATGGACCAACTCATGGCATACATTGCTTCATATTTACAATCAGCTTGATTTTTCAATCCTTTATTTAGAAATTTTGCAAGATGACAGGTTTTTTAAGGTCTATTCAAGCGTAGTATATATATATATATATATTCATATAAACAAAGAGATTCATTTCTTTAATTCTTATAAGTAAATAAATATTAGATCACCATAGTCTAGCAAGTTTTAAGTTTTCGCAGTTGAAAGGGACCATCTCAGAACCTCATATTCCTTTATAAAACAATAACTCCTAGAAAATATCATACTACTTATCTCTGTCGAGTTCTGAACAAGATAAGCATTTGAATTTGAGAAGAAATGATTCACTCACTTCTATATCAGAGAGAGAGATTGTTATATCAACTCCTGAAATAGAACCTCCACCAACCAAAGCACCAGCAAAACTAGGAGGGCCATTATCAACAGTGTATGCATGCACAAAAGCACGGCAATGTTTTAGGATGAACTTCTTATGGACGAAATGAACGGCTAAAATTGTTGAACTATCTTCAGAAGCATCTCTCAAGGAACTTCTATCGCCAATTGCATCAGCTCTTTCCTGTTGCCCATGTTTTATAGCAAGATTTCCAAATGAGTTGCTAGGTGATGACCTCCTTGAGGTGGGAGAAGAAAAATGTGGAACATGAACCTCATCATTGCCATTTGCATGAAGAACTTGTGAAGAAACTGAAAGGCGGAGCAGGTCCAATAGAAGTTTTCTTCTTTCATTCACAATTTCAAAGTTCAAATTCATGTCAACCTCTTGCATGATCTCTCGAACAAGACCTGCAAAGAAAAATCATTAGTTGACAGCTGCTGACATGATAATGGTGCTGCAGCATAGGCTATCTATCTCTAGAGTTGGGCCCATGTCTAACCCAAAAGCTTAAACTGTTAGGATAGTAATACCCAATCTCTTATATACAGGATCATCTCTCGCAAACTTCTTATGTGGATTCTTATATCTCAACACTGATAGATAGCAATTGTTTCACATTTTTACAACTGTAGATGGGTCAGGTCAATGTGTTGAAATCTTCAGCTTCCAACTAAAGACAAATGACATTGTGCCTGCTTAGTAAAATGGAAATTGATCTAGATACCAGATGGTTTTACGCTGAAAAAAAAAGGGAAATTGAATTACCGCATTTCTCTTCAGCCGCAAAAACTAAAGAAAACTGAGACATCTTTAGAGTAAAAGCTTTCATTTGTTCCAAGCCATTTTGATCTGAAGAATAGAGCACCTCTTGAACAATATCTTCACTGGGAACAGATTCAGTTTTGTCAGAGAGCTTATAAGATGATTGTATAGAACACAGAAGATCTTGAAAACGCTGAATGTATGAAGCATATAAACCAAGGAATGCAGCCAAAGCAGTCATTTCAATAATGATAAGACCACCCTGTTCATCAAGATCATGCATTACTTCTGAGAAATATACAGGCTTGAATAGATAATGAGGAAAATAACTGAAAATAATTAACATCTCAAGGCATCAAATGTAATATTTATAAGTAACAAGACATTTACTAGGGACTTAAAATTCTCTCACCTAAAAAGATAACTTTTAAGATAAATTAGAAAGGTGATTTGGTATAATAATAAACCCAAGGATATAAGCAATCTACTTTCATGACCGTGTCTCCCTGTTAAATTCAATCTCTATATGTTGACTCTAGTCAATTTAGTCATGCAATTGCATAGATGAACATATTACATTAAAATTGTATTTCAAATCAAATTTTAAATGCTTTTGGCTAGTGGTTCCAGCACTTAATAGAGGTGCAAGAACAGCTGCTAAACCTGGAATACTTGAGGAATAAAACATCAATGCAGATGATAGAGGTACAAGAGGTTTTTAGCATAAATTGTACATAAAACCAACACCTGAATTTCCAAGGATACTGTTTGGAACTTTCTCCCAACTGAAAGTGATAATATAAGCTTATTCATCTCATTTGCTCCATGTAGAACATCCTTCACTGTGTTTTTGACAAGTAAGATTTCCCCAATTGATATATTTATGAGAAACCAGCGACTCAGAAAAGATGCCATGATATCTGGAGAAATATCTAACTCAGATGATTGTTGCCCTGATCTTTCTTTCTCAATCGTGGGATTGTTAATAGAAAAATGGCCATCAACTTCACTGCTCACAGTTCCAGGCTGGGGGGAACCCCAGCAGAAAGTGACAGTCAAATTAGAAAAGGAAGTTTCGTACAGGTTATGAATAGAACGCAATGTCAAATTTTCTGATAGAGTATAATAGGTGGTTCTTGTTTTACTTTCATATCCAAAAATGGTCAACTGCACTTTTGAAAGGTCAAGCAGAATTTCCATTTTCCTATCTTCAAATAATATATCAGCACTTGCTCGTGTAAGTGTTATCCCAATACCACAATCAAGCATACTGTGTTCACCAATCCTTGGAGCATCAAAGATTGTGATAAAACCACCCAAGTTATCGCTGCTCATGGACTCCTGCAAAGTTATATCCATTTGGCCAAGCTTAAACTTTCCATTAACGAGAAAAAAAATAGTCTTGTCCAAGAAGGATGATCCTTGCACAGCATTTTTCTTGTTATTCAGGTCAGCATGGTTCAGATATTTCAACACAGACTCTTGAAGAGACATGAGACCAACTGGAACAGTTTCAAGATAGAGTAGTGGCTCAGAGAGTAAATTAAGAACTGCCTGTAAGAAAATAATCATCAAAATACATCAAGTGAGAAAGAAAAATACCAGGAAATGTAGGAAATTAAAAAAAAAAACAGGGGTATAATTAGTAATTTGACATTTTACAACTAATTTAAGAGTTCCCCAGAGAAAGGAGACATTAGTCAAAATACTAGTGAAAAATAGATAACTTAGTACAGAATCACTGGATAGCATGATGTTTAATGACAAAAAGCTATTATTTATGTGAAAAAGCAGGAGTGCCATTAACATTTTTTGATTGCCACACTAGGGATGCACATCACCATGGATATTTAATGGTTCATTCAGACAAACTGGGAAAACAACTATTAATCAACAAGTCAACGAAATATTCTCTGATCATTCACTATTTATCTCCTTCAAGATGTTACTAATCATCCAAAAGTCAAATATCATCTTTAACTCCTTCTTGCAGTCTAAAGATAATACTTTGTCTCAACAATTGCATTAATGAGAAGCTTTTGGGTAGAAAGCATTTATTTTGTAACCAAGAAGAACCTTCCTGAATTGATGTAAACCCAGTCTAGATAGCAAAAAGAGTGTTCTTCCAAAGATTTCAGCCAGAAAAGATTTCAGTTCTATTCTATCTATCCAGAAGGTTCTAGACTCTATAGGTCCAGCTGTGGACAATAGAATACATCGAAATATCAGCTTTTACGATTGCCAGTTCCATAAAGACTCGCTCCAGAATTGATGCATAACAAAGCTAGATAGCAAAAATAGTGTTCTTCCAACAATTTCAGCCCAAAAAGATTCCAGTTCTATTTTACCTATCCAAAAGGTTCTAGACTCTCTAGATCCAGCTGTGGACAATAGAATATGTCAAAATATCAGCTTTCCACAATTGCCAGTTCCATAAAGACTCAGATGTAAATAATTAGAGAACAGAGTCAATTTATCAAGATATCAATCATGCAGATGCTTAATCTTCCAACATACAGGATCAATGAAGCAGAAATCATTGAAAACAGGTTGATATACCTTTTGACAATGTTGCAGATGAAGAAATATTATGTAGGCACTCAAAGTATGCAATTGAGATAGTGTCACCAGTAGACAATGTTGGGTTTCATAATAGAAACATTGCAGAAATATTATGCAGTATATGTCCTAGTAAAGAATCACCTTAAAGAGAATATGCATTTCATCTGTAAATAGTTGTGCTACAAAGCCAGAAGCTATCCCATAGAAATCTGCAGAAAGAGCAACAGTAGTCCTTCCAAATGAATGAATGTATTTCCTGCAACAGGACATGTTAAGGCAACCAAGCAGCTGTTAACAGCTTTTTCCTATACTTGAGCTTGGGAATTGATGAGGAAAAGGGACAAACCACTTTGTCGCGCAGCATTAGTTTAAGGCTTGATGATAAACATAGATTAGATTATCCCAATAGGTAGACTGGTAGAATTTTCTAATTCGTTTAGGAGTATTTGGTTTTTCATGACAAATTGTTATCAAATTTGCCTGATGCTCCTTTTGGCATTGTTAATAAATTATTTTGCATTACGAATGAAAGGATCTGTTGATTTTAATCATTCTCATCAACAATAAACAATGAGAACTGTCACATACAAGCAGCAGAGCTCCTAGCAGAAACATGTATACAAGAATCAATTAAATGTAGTTATGTTCCAGTCAAAGAAGCAACAATATCCAGCATTTTGGAGTTCCATACACAATCTATCAATAAATCAAAAGGAAAAAGTTGCCATTCTTCTTTATATAAACCAAAATTCCAAACCTTCCAATATTGCTACTATGTCTCTGATTTCAGAGAGAATGCCTTCAAAGAAATCAAAATAAGGTACAGACATGTATTATGTACTTGCCTGAAGGATGATAGCTGAAAGGTTAATGGCTTCAATGCAAAAATTTGCATTTTCTGCTTCATTCTCAAATTCTCCATATATGCAGTTAAGCCACTAGCTCTGAGATACATATTGAGTAAAACTAGCATCTGGGATGTATACTTGTCATCATTGACTGTTGCAATATCGAGTTTAAAATGCTCCTCCAGCGTGACATTCTCAGGTTCTGAATCACTCTTTTTAATGCATTTGGTTAGTCCATCTAGAGTAGATTCTGAAGTAGGCCAAAGAGCAACTTTAATGTCATGAAGCTCAACTACTAATTGAAAATCATAACTTCGAGGATAATCAATATTTTTGCCAATGATGAATCCATCCTTTTGAAATGAAGTTTGAACTCGAGGACCAGAAATAAAAGCTGCAAGTTCAATATGTTTCTCAGGAAGGATTTCAAGCAATGCCTCTTTTACATCACAAAAGTAGCTTCTATGTTCACTGTTCCAACTAATATCAGATTGATCCTCAGAAGCTCCAGGATGAGCTGATTGCAAATTATCTATACGACCTCTCCAGCAAAAGGCACGGTTCATCTGCCTGACTAGCAAAGCAATTGATTCTGTTGATGAACATCCCACTGCTAAATTCAACGTTCCTACCATCAAGTTGCATTTTAGAAACCCAGGAGCTGAACTGCTAGGGCCAGGACATGTCAGATAACTTTTGATCTCAAAGAGAATGAAAGGATTAGCCACGAATGTGGCATCAGTCTCTTCAAATTTATGGCATGTATCTTTCCATTTCTTCCACATTTCTCCAAGAAATTTCTGCAAATATGAGTCACCACCAACAATATCAGAGTCATCATCTTCATTGTCATCAGTTACCGATGAGAAATAATTGGTGAGAGCCTCTGTCCAAACAATTGTGTCCAAACAAGTGAAATTTCCATACTGATATCCTCTGGCTAGATGGGTTGCAGACCTTAAACTGCTTCCACTAGCAGAACCAGTCCCAATAACTGTTGATGAAACAGTCAACTTTCCACACGATAGGAACAGAGACTGTTCAAAGATGCCATCAATGTACTTTACTGAGATTGCACCGATTTCCACTCGGAATAAGAGAACATCTGAGTACACCCCACTATGTAGTTCCATGTTATCACTACAGGAAGGATAGCTCTCATTTTTTAGTGAAACAGTCACCACAACTGTTTCAACATTCAGGCTGATATTGCTTTCTAGGTGAGATTCCACTGAAAGGCCCTCGAAAAGTCCATTTTCTTGCTCTTGAAGTAAAGGTATTTTCAAGAAGTTGCGAGATAAAATATACATGAGTAATTTGCACATTGCCCTAACAAAACAACTAAGAAGTTCAAAAATTCTGCACAAAAATTTCATGTGATTAGTGAACCTGCCTTCAGTTACCACTTGCACAGAAATCTCTTGTGATATTCTATACCGACCAATTCTGCGTGCATACACTATAGCTTCAGGTTGAAGTTCTTTCTCCATGTCTGATATGACTTTCAACCGGTGCTTCACCATGCCCAGAAATGTTTTATCCTCAGAGACCCTAAATGCAGATCTTTTCAGTTTATGGATGGAAGGATACCCCACTAGAGATAGTAGATCTTCATAAGAGTGGAGGTAATGCAACCATTGAATTACTGTAGTCATCAATCTGTATAAAGTAACTCTGGGAGCTGAAGTCACACTTCTTATTTTGCTGGCTGCAACATTCCAGAGGAGTTTACCATTCCTGTGATGGTGGACCTTTCTAGCAAATAATTTGTGACATAGTACTGAAACTGCAACATCGAGTGGAGAAGAGGAAATTGTCAGTTGTGGTACTTGAAAATTGAGATCTACAAACCGAAGATCCTTTAGTTTGAAGTAGCTCAACAAATCTTTGCAGGAGAAAATATTGGTAATTTGATCATTTCTCTTAAGTCCAATCTTGAAACCATAGAAATTCATGACGAAAGAGCTCTCTTTCATTTGTGTCATAGTTGTGGCAATAACATCTCGAAGAAGACACCCTTGTTCAAGATACTCTGAGAAAATGGTCAGTTCCTTTGCTTCTGACAGCCATATCATGCCATCATTAAACATGGGAAATTGCAGCTGAAGCTTAGTGTCATGTATCTCAAGCAGACAATGTCGGCATATTAGATTTAAAATAGTTCCTTTGATCCCACTAACAGAAGGTTTAGCTGATGAGAATTTTCTGAGAGCCTCGTGTAGAGCTGCACCCTATAATCCATTAAAGTGATTATCAGTAACACAGAAGGATTTTATGCAATACAGATCGCATAAATGCAGCCTTTTGACCTGCAGTATAAATTATTTTCTTCTAACATGTCAATAAATATCCAAATCAAACATACGGCAGGATAAAGCCAACACACCTCAGGATCCATAGCCAAGAGTTTCTTATCTAAATCACTCAAACCCATCTCCTTTGATTTATGCACATTCCTGACACCTCCAGATTCTAATTCCCTGTAAACAAATATTGGAAAGGAAATAGTTACAGAAAGAAGATCCTTCAGAATATGTTACAGATAAGGGTCTCGTTAAATACTATGCAGCCACACAAAAAGAAAATATCAGGCGATCCTTGTATACTGGCATAAGGATAGCAGTGCCTGCAGAGAAATCAACTAAACAATTTCCAAAATAAATGGAAATCCTTCACTACAGTCTCAACTTTCCTGTTAAATTTGCCTCTCTTTTTTTGTTTTTTCTTTCACCAACTAGCCTCAGCAAATGAACGCTCAACTTGCCACTAAGTTCCAAGATTTTCTTCTTCGATGCAGTTCAGTGTACACTATCATCGCTAAACAGACCAGTGAAACTAAGACTTTAACTTGACAAAGTGTCAGAGCGCTTGAAAGAGGGAGAGGAAGGAGACCTACCTGACTGACAAGACGACATTAACATCACGAACCTCGACTGTGAACGAATGGACTGACCAATTCGAGAAACGAATACTGAACTCGCCGACAGTGAGCTCCTTGAAGATGAAGTTCGACGAATCACCCAGGAGGTCGTCGAGAACCGTAGTATCGAATTGGAGGTTCCTAGCAATCGCATGAGACCGAACAATCCCTATTTTCAGCTCCAGCTCCGGCGGTTCCCGGAGCCACGGTGACAGCGAAGACAACAGTCTCCAACGAATTATCCTGTCCAGAAACATCGGGGATCGAGAATTCAGCTCCGAAAGAGCCTTCTTCTCATCCTTCTGCAGCAGCAGAAGCGAATTTCTCTCGAGAAAGCGAAGAAGAAAGTTTTCGTGCCCTCAAAATTTCTGAGCGGGAAAATTAACTGTCACAACGTAACGAATGGAATCGGCAGGCTTCATCGGCTCCGCTTCTTCTGCTAGCAGATGTTCTGACTTTCCTATTTCTACTTTGCTTCGAATTGGCCCCTGAAACAGTTCATCCGTGAGAGTTTATTTGAGACAGCAGTTGGCCGATAAACTGGCTATAAGTAGTAAATTAGTTAGGTCTTTTTTTTTTTTTGGCATTTATAGTAAATTTTAACCTATCTAATATATCATTTAATAAATTAATTAATTATTATAATATCAAAAAATATTATTAGTATATAAAAATTTCTTTAAGATAGTTAAGAGCAGTTATGAAATCACGTGATTTTCTTTTTAATTTACTATTCGGTGCCATTATATGATATATATACATATATATATATATATATATACTAATCTGTCTAATTTAGAGCTAACCAATTTTTCTCGGTCTCAGTACTCTGAAGCGGAGGTTGTTCAAAGCATAGTTTTTAAAATCGGATTGGACCGGCCGGTTTGACTGGGAACCGACCACTCACTCAGTCTGATTCTCACAAAAAATCCAATTATTATTTAAATGAAGTCA
>CXYZ01005390.1:132603-151820 GCA_900006705.1 Sonneratia caseolaris
ACTTATAAAAGAAATTGAAATATTTTTAAATTAAAAAAAATGTAAACCTAACTCAATCGACCAATTATGCTGAGTTATGCTTAAAGCCGAAACCCTGTATTTCTTGCTTTCTTATCCAGAAGGGTTTAAAATAAAGAAAAAAGAAAAAAAAATCCCTTACATTGATAAGAACCCTAATGGAAGTTTCAACAGACAAAATTCGAATAGTCAGCCCCAACCCCAATAGCGTCCAAAACTTGTCGCCCTCCTGTTTATCAGTTTTCCCACTCGACCATCCAGAACTCGAGACCCAAACATCGCATTTTGTGCCTCTCCTCAGCTTCTCTCGTTAGCCCTCATAACCAACTCTCCCTTCATCCTTTTGTTTTCCCACCTGAACCTGTTCGTTCTCAAGCATTTTTGGGTTTCTTCTAATCTCATCAGTTGTCTCTTCAATCAGTTCATCTCGTGAATGACTCTCGTCTGCGTATCCGAACGCGTGCTCTGATTCATCCTTCCGATGGTCACATGTAAGCGAGGCCGAGAAGCGCTGCAGTAGGAGCTCGGAGGATCCCCAGATATATATAAATACACCTATGAAGGGCTACGAAGAGAGTCGAGTTTTATCCATCGACCGGCTTAAGAATCCCGGCTCCAACGAAGATGATCCTGCATCTACTATTCTGAGAGATGACGGAGAAGAGCTGGGGTCCTTGGATACTTCTCCCTCCTTCACGGTGTCGATGTCTCCCCTCACCAAGTCCCCGTGGTCGGTTCCCACGAGCGGGGTTGTTGAGACAGCAGCTGCCGAGGCGTTCTCACCGAACGTACTGATGGGCTCTCTCGTCCGGGAGGAAGGCCATATATACTCCCTTGCTGCGTCGGAGGACCTCCTCTACGCGGGCTCGGACAGCAAGAACATCCGGGTTTGGAAGCACCAGAAGGAGTTCTCCGGCTTCAAGTCCAACAGCGGGCTCGTCAAGGCGATCATCATAGCCGGCGAGAGGATCTTCACGGGCCACCAGGACGGCAAGATCAGGGTGTGGAAGGTCTCCTCCAAGAGCCCGAGCATCCATAAGCGTGTGGGTAGGTGGTGAAATTCTGTCGGGCCGGGCAGTTTCTTTCTTTCTTTATACAAATTATCGGACCTGATTTTTTCCAGCCAATTTTTTCGAATGAAAGTATCATATCAAATTAATTAAGATAATGAAGCGGTTAGCCTTTTTTTTTTTTTGGGAGGTTCTCTCAGGCTTCGATCTTGAGTGCCAAAGGGAAAAAAATAATTAGAACATTATTTTATAAAATTAGTCAAGTAATTCAAATAATTATGAAATAATTGAACAATAAACTCTTTTACAATTCATATTAAAAATTAAATATGTGAATACTAAGTGTATTAATTAGTGAGTATAATAATGAATAAAATGAATATTAAATACATGATTAAAATTAATAAAATAAATAATTAACGCGTAATTATGAAATTCGAGCCGTTCTTCTCCCCGTCGCTATTTTCAGTCTCAGCTCGATTTTTTTGGACGATTTTCTAGTCTAAAAATATCGGAATATAAAAAAACCGTTTTTTTTTTTTAATTTTTAATTTTTCGATTTTCCAATGTTTCTATTTCAACGTACGTATAGGCACGCTCCCAACCCTGAGGGACTACATCAAGAGCTCGTTGAGCCCGAGCAAATACGTCGAGGTGAGACGGAACCGTAGGGGGGTTTGGATTAAGCACATCGACGCCATCTCGTGCCTCAGCCTGAGCGAGGACGGAAAGCTCCTATACTCGGTTTCGTGGGATAAAACTTTCAAGGTATGGAGAATATCCGATTTCAAGTGCTTGGAATCCATAACGGCCCACGAAGATGCCGTCAACTCGGTGGTGGCGGGCTTCGACGGCCTGGTTTTTACTGGGTCGGCGGATGGAACGGTTAAGGTCTGGCGCCGGGAGCTCCAAGGCAAGGGCACGGAGCACTTCTTCTCGCAGACCCTCCTGAAGCAAGAGTGCGCCGTCACGGCCCTGGCGGTCAACCAGGACGGCACTGCAGTGTACTGCGGCTCGTCGGATGGGCTGGTCAACTTCTGGGACTGGGAGAAGCGCCTCTCGCACGGCGGGGTCCTGAGGGGCCACAAGCTCGCGGTGCTGTGCCTCGTCACGGCCGGCGGGCTAGTGCTGAGCGGATCGGCTGACATGGTGATCTGCATATGGAGGAAGGAGGGTCCGAACCACATCTGCCTCTCCATGCTTACGGGCCACAGAGGGCCGGTCAAGTGCCTGGCGGCAGAGAGGGACCGGGAGTCCTCTGCAAGCGAGCGGCGCTGGATCGTGTACAGTGGCAGCCTGGACAAGTCGGTGAAGATGTGGATGGTGTCCGAGCAGGCTCCTCCGATGCAGAGAGGGGCTGAGCAGCCCAAGACGGGAGCATCAGTGGACCGAGCCACATCGGCCCATTCGTCTGGGCCGCGTAGCTTCTCTACCCAGGGTAGGACTAGCCCGAAAAGAAGCTAGCTTCGGAGAGGGGTTAACGTTGGTATATCGAATTCCACTGGTAAATTGTAGTTCTTGGGAAACATTTCTGATTGATTAAATGGCTCTGGAGGCATTGCCGTCAATATCATAAATGCCGAGCAAAAACACATTAATGTGTTTGTGTGTGTGTGCGTATCAAATGTTACTGTTATTATTCAACATGACCAAGGTTTGAGGGAGTATGGTAAGAAATCAATCAAGTTTAGTTGACCCATTAATAAGACTTTTCTGATAGAAAAATTTCTTAACTTATAATATTTGAATTCAAAATCTAAATAAGAATTTTTTTTATTACGAGGGCTAAGCATTACACAGATGGAACCTGATACCATATGGAGGTGGAACTTGATATCAATATTGACCCAACAAGCTGTTATTGATTTCGTGCCGAGCAGTCGTGGGAAGTATGGTAACGAGTTGTCAGGAAAAAGGGGAAAACCTCTCGTGTTCCATCCTATATTCTACAGTGCAAATGCAGATCACGTTCAATCATCTGCAGAACTCACCAGCTTGACGTAACCCAACAAAGCATTCTTAACTGACCAACTTGGCCAAGATCCGTTAGTTTACCACTACAAGATCCTTCTCTGCAAGCTCCCCACTGTCCTTGGCCATCCTGAACCAGTCCTTTGAGATGGAATCAGATGCACCAGAGGAGGAGGACACTCACAATATCCAGTGGAGCTCTGTGAAATAATAGATCTCTGACAGCAGTGGTTTCCATGATCAAGTTCACGNTGAAATAATAGATCTCTGACAGCAGTGGTTTCAATGATCGAGTTCATGATATGTTCTGTTTTTCTCTGTTTCACCGAACTTTTCTACGGCAAATGATGAACATAGTAATGATTGAGTTGCCCAGACGGTATCATAAGAGAGCAGAGTATCGATATTGTGATAACTCTGCCACAAGAGGCACTATATGAGGGTGTATGATATGTGGTAGTGGAAGTTTGGAGGACGACAGTGATTACAGGTTCAAGGTCAGATACAAACGGGCATTGACTGTGCATTGAAATCAGCATTGCTTGTTGGATGCTGTATAAGCTGAGATATATCCCTTTAGAGGTAAGTAGACAGTTGTTTTCGGACTANCTTGTTGGATGCTGTATAAGCTGAGATATATCTGTTAAGAGGTAAGTAGACAGTTGTTTTCGGACCAACGGTGAATACCTCTGAAGGTAGTGATCCGATTGATTGATTTCCCTTTCCTTTCGTCTGTTTCCCATCACGGGCAAGCTCAGAAGTTCAGTAACTTTCACAAACTCTACACACACACACCAATCTAAATAGAACCCCATTTCTAATTTCACCAATTTAGGAAAGCTTCCAAAAAGAAATATACACTTTCTTCTTTTTGAACTTCGAGTCAATGCTGTCACTTAACCCGAAGTTATGACAAAATCTAGCTTGTACTGATATCGTTCTCTGTCAATTATTAGATGTTTGAACAAGTTTCATCCTTATTAATAGATACTTGTACCTTCTATCAAACCTCTCTCTCTTCAATTGATCTGCAGGTAGAAACTCTGAACTCAATTCCCTCTCCCTGGATGAGCTCAAAAGTGCATAGATCCCTTGCTTTCAGTGAGTTCCCCTTCACAAAGTGGAAGAACCCGCCACTGAACACAGCCTTGGATGATCTGGGCGATTGGATAATCACTCTGGCTGGCCATGACTGATTGCCAACGTGAAGCGTCGCTGTCTGTTTCTTCAGGTTCATGTTTAGATGCTCGCTTGCAAAACATGCTGGTATGATCTACACAGAGAAGGCGACACACAAAATTAATCCATAAATACTATAACCAGAATCATAAAACGGCTTCATGTTATTATGTAATTTTAGCTCCTTTTCCTGCATATGGTATACATGGTTCTGTGATTGCCTCTTGTGTCTCCTGGTCAAGTATCAGTGACTTTGGATTAAATGAGAATCCCATAGTCGAGTACATCTCAAATAACCAAGCCAGGAATTTTGATAAACTTGTTATTCCCTCATATAACAAGAATATACATAGTAGCTAGAAACTTGTTCTTTTAATAAGATGAATAACTATGAAGTGCTTAAAATGCAGCGTTCATTGTCATCTACAAGATTGTGGATAGTCCGGATATTAAATGGTAGAATTAGGGGAAAAGTGGGGGGGAGAGAGAGAGACAATTTCAGAGACAGAGACAGAGAGATTGAATTTGATTGATGGCCCGTTTGGAGATGTTAACAAGGGATTGTAAATTGGTCAGGGAATTGGGGAGCATCCGGGACTGGGCAGTGAGGAGAAATAGAATGGGTGCAGTAGTCGGAAATCGACAGGCGATGGGGATGGTGGCGGGAGACAATTTGATGGCCGGACTGTGGCCGCGGTGCCGCTGCTCATGTCCCAATCATCTGACCACATTCCCGAGCAGATATAGCTGAGTCTGGCTGAGTTAGACCCTACGAGAGGAGGAGGACACGTGGCGGCCAGAGAAAAACCTTAAAACAAGTGCAAAACCCTAAAAATAACTCGCTGGGTCTTTTGCAGTCAACGTGACTTCTGCACCCCCGCATCCCTCTCTCTCAGCTTCAATCTCAGCTTCAAGCCTTCAAGAGAACAAAAACGAAGACGTCCTACCAGGCCATCTATTTCTCTGCCGAGCCCTGAAGCTAAGCCTGTGTTGCATCTCCAAAATCAAGTGTAAAGAATCAAGGATCCTCAGCCCATCTCACGCATTGATGCTTCTTCTAATTAATGCAGCCGAGGAGAGGCAATGATGCAACCCATCTCATATTTTCACTCAGTCACCGGGCGAGTGGATAAATCTTTTCAATAAATTAGGAAACTTGGGTTCCTTGAAGCAAGAACAAAGGGGAGATGAACGGAGTTAGATTAGCAAGAGCGCTCATACAGTGAGAGCAAAGCAAACTAACATTAACGAATTACATTGAAATCCCAGGGCTTGGATTTGGTGAAAGGAACAGGAGGAGTACGCATACGTTTTCCTCCTCTACTATTCTATTCTCTTTCTTTTTTCTCCGGCAAGCAATTCACATGCTCCCGAATCTGCTGGGCCGATATGCGTTTCTCCAGCACCTGTGATGTGAGAGCTATTACCCGCAATAAAAATCACAGGCCCAACCGTGGGAGGCAGCGGTCCGGAGGCTCGGCACAGTCCTGCTGACTTCTGCGTTTGATGGCAATAGCCAATTAGGAGAGGGGAGGGGGCAAAACTTGACCTCCGTTAGCCTGCCATTAATTAGTTCCTTGACGGTTTTACTCTTACATTAAAAATTTTCTTCACCGCTACGTAACTGAGTTAGACTCAACTAATATTTACTTCACTTTCCTCCTCCCACATCCGAGAATATACGTTGACCGTCCGCATTAATTAAAGAATTTAATTATTTAATCTAATCCATTAAAGTGTCTTCCGAGCGGTTCAGTGATCGACCATTACTATTTTCCATATGTATAATAGAACTAACATAATACACATAGATGCCACAATGTGTACCTCCCAACTAAAAAGTTGGAGGATGAGAACCAACCTTATGGAATGTCTTGGGGGATAGATTTAACTGGAATATGGATTGAAGGAGGCGAGGATCTTGGGAGGGTGAATGGACATTCTAAGTTTGATCTGGGTTTGGGATGATAACTATCTATCATTTTACTAAAATTTCAAGAAATTGAATTGACTTCCCCCACTCTTATTCTTAGATGAACAACCGACAAGTACCACTATCCATCCAATTCCATGAGCACAACCACTCACTGTCATGCATACGAGGAAGTAGCGCTGAATTCCCTCTCTCTCTCTCTCTCTCTCTCTCCGTGTGAACGCCTTCTTCCTCAAGGCTTGCATCTCTGGAAACTTCTCCATTTCCCCTTGTTGGTGGGAGCAAATAAGCTTTCCCATCTCCCGTCGTTGGGAGCGATCGGCTATCCTAGCTGGCCGTAAGAGAGCTTCGTCCCTGCATTACTATTTTCCCCTTCAAAGTATCTTGGACCGTATTACCAGTGATAAGATCTGATCCAGTTACAAAGTAGATCTGAGCTTCTCTGACCAGGTTCAATGATTATCCATTGTTATCTCACTAGAATCTCAGTTAAAGACCTAGATTAAGTTGAAAGACCTATATTCTTTTCCTGGTCAGGTAGAATGAACAAATCTAGGTTAAGATAATATTATGAGTTGATAACTCTTTTTCAAATATTCTAGTTTTACACTATAATAGTTTAGATTTGAACTTGCACGAGTTTCTATTAGATTATTCATAATAGAAATTTGTGCCTCAGACTTGAACGGCTCTCTTTTAAAAATAGTCATTGATTCAAAGCAACATCTACGAATCTGAGTATGTGGAAATACGTGCTGAATATAGTATGAGTGTATGTAGCTGATTAAGCCCCACCAGGTTCTATGAATCTATCTATCGAGCTAGAACTGCAGGGGAAATAGGAGGCCCCACTACGATTAGAAGTCTCTGCCTCCTTTGTATAAAGTACAGCCATTTTTTGTTTTCTTGGCTAAAACCAAATGCTCTGAAGACAAGTGTCAAGCAGCAGCAGATAAATTCAATTTCAATGGAATACATGTAGTGGTAGCCCATAAAAGAACTGGTGATCTACGCATGCCTCATGTGGTCACAAGAGGTCAGGTCTAGGTAGAAATTTTGTAAAGCACCAAATATTTCGTACTTTTTAGAGCTGTTCTTGAATCTACTGCCAACCTTTCTCCTTGCCCATTGATTATATGTTTCTATGGACCCCCTGAGCTGGACTCTTCTGGAAACCTTGCCATTACTGCCTACCCCCTACTCCTGGTACGACCTGGCACAGTTATAGCATACGCCAACGTTTACTATAATAGTCCGCTGGGCTAGCTTCCCCGTCACCGCCCATCCAAGATTATCCTCAAGGATTCCTCTTGGTGACGCTACAAGTGTCAGTCTGTGAATATTGGTCTAAGAAAACGGAAATTTTGGTGTGATTTGTATGAGATAGCTGACACAATTAATGGCCCATGGATAATCATAGGAGACATGAATTAATTAATTAACAGTAAATATAAATGAAGAGGTAAATCAATATGTGGCTCTTCTCAATATTATCTAAATGATTTGACAAACAATCTAAGAGTCATAGAGTTGACTTTACAGGTGATCAGTTCAGGCAAAATAACATATTCCTCTCAAGTTTAATTAGACATAGACAGAGATTAGACAGATCGGCCTTGGTTAATGAAGAGTTCTTATTTCTATACCCAAATGCAATCCTGCATCACCTAACTTCCAAATACTCAAACCATAGGCCCATGCCTCCCGGGATAGAATTAGATAGATCACCAATACCAAAGCCTTTTAGATTTTTCTTTGCCTGGATGAGAGACCCTACTTGCAAACAAACCATCAAAGAAGGATGGAGTAAGGAATTTAAAAGATCGAAATCTTTCATATTATCTCAGAAAATAAAATCAACTAAGGGAGCTCTTAGGAGGGAATGAAAAAGAACTATGGCATAATTGATCCCAAAATTGAGGAAGTCCTAACCAGTTGAAACCAACTAAAACAAGAAAATTCAAATTCAACCACTAGAGACAGATTGGTCACCTTAGAATCTCGATTAGATGAATCTCTTTTAAGACCAGAGATGGAATGGAAATAGAGATCACGAGAAAAATGGGCAAAGGAAGGATACAAAAACATTTTTTTTTCATTTTTCAACAGTAGTAATACAGTAGAATAACAACATTAGGGCAATATAAAATGTTGAAGGCAATTGGTTAAAGAACCAAATGACACAAGCAATTATTTTGTTGAAAACTTTGACATGTTATTCTCAATAGAATATCCTGAAGTTTCAAACGAACTTCAAGACTTACTCATTGCTGATTCGGAAAACCTAAATCTGATAAGCATTCCCACTCCAGATGAAATCAGAAACACTATTTTTTTCGTTGTATGATCCAAAAACCCCTAGCCCTGATAGGATGCTCGATTTTTTCTTTAAAAAGGATTGGGAAATTGTAGGAAAAACTTTATAGAAGTTGTACAACACTTCTTTAATTCTAGAAAAAAAATACTAAAACAGTGGAACACAACTTTTCTTGCACTAATACCAAAACTAAAAGGGGGAGGAAAAACAACTTCAAGGAATTTAGACCAACATAAGTCTTACAAACACTTTCTATAAAACAATAACCAAAGGGATTGCAAATTGACTAAGAGAAGCCTTAGGACAAGTTATAAGCTCCATCCAAGTAGCCTTCACTGAGGAAAAATAATTTTCGGCAATTCTTTCTTTGTCCAAGAGGTTCTCCACGAAACATCATGAAAAACACTAGATTGAGTAGAGAGTGGATGGGAAAACAAAATTTATTTGAAAAGGCATTTGATAGACTTGTATGGAAATTTGCTTTTAACATTTTAAAGCATCTAAGTTCCCATGAGAAATTCATTAATTGGATTAAAGAGTGTGTTACCACTGCCTCTCTCTCTCTCTCTCTCTCTCTCTCTCTCTCTCTCTCAAATTTGCTGAGTGGATCTCCTACTTAATGGTTTTTTAAGTCATCTAGAGGTCCAAGGTTAGAGGGACCCCTTGTCCCCCTACCTTGTCATTCTATCCATGGAGGTCTTTTTAGATTGCTACTTAGAGCTAAGGAAACAGATAAAATTAGGGGAATTAGAATAGCGAGAGACACTCCACCCTCCACACATCTTCTATTTGCTGATGTCTCAATTGTGTTTACTCAAGCATGTCATAAAAACATAAAAAAAAAATTGCAAGAAGCTTTTAGGCAATTTTTGTCTCTGGTTTGGGGAAAAAAAATAAAATAAAAGAAGTCAGGAATCTATTTTTCTCGAAACATAGCTCCACTAAAGAAAACTAGCCTAGGAAAATCTAGGAATTAAAAAAAATATAAAGGATGACGTAAAGTATTTGGACAACCCAATGTTCATTTCTGGTAAGAAAACATAATCTTTTTAATTTCTTATTGAAAAGTTAAATAATAAGTTGGTTTCCTGGAAGGCTCCCACTTGGGTCGAGCTATGTTACTAAATGCAATAATGTCAAGCATATCACGTTATATATACTATGTCTCTCCTCAAACTACCAGAGAAAACAACAGAAGAGATGGATAGTATCGCCGGAAAGTTTTGGTGGGGGTAAATCTCAAGAACAAAAGATGTGCGATGCCCTAGTGAGTTGGTCGAGAATTGGCAAACTAAAAAAACTTAGGTGGGCTAGGCTTTAGGAAAGCAAGAGGTCAGAATATAGCCTCATTATCCAAGACAACTTACACACTAGCAAGTAAACCAAACAGCGATGCAGCTAAGATGATGCTGAGTAAACAACATAGCTACTTAGAGCATACGAAAATTGACAACTCTTTCACCTGGAAAAGATTCCATAATTGTAAAGAGACCATTAAAAAATTAAGGCATAATCAAAAGAATTGGAATTGACTTGACACTTAGTCTAGACAGAGCCATGGATTCCCAACAATACTACCACTTGCCAATCCCACTCGATGAGTATAGAGTTGACACGAATATGATAGTTGTAGATCTCATCATAACCGATGATATCCAAAGATGGAACATTGATATAATAAAAGCAATTATTTACAGACACGACTGCCAAAAGCATTTGTAGAATTCACCTTCCCCAGGCCATTCAGCCAACTGAATGACACCATCCGGTTGCCTAATCAGTCTAGAATCTTCTCTGTTAAGTCATACTACTATTAGGATCAGAAATTGAATAACCTAGAATTTTCTCAGTCAGACAATCAACTCATTGATTGGAAAAAAAAAACTTCAGAAAATTAAAATACATGTATGGTTTAAAATCCACTTGTGGGGATGTGCGAAAAATTGGTCTCCCCTAGAATTTGTAAGAGGGTGATCTGTGCCCACTCTGCAATTATAGCTCCGACTGTGAAGAACATCTCCCTGGGATTGCCTTAACTTTCAAGTTGCCTGGAGACAATTATGATGGGAATTTTGGAAAATGGATTTTCTTGGCAAGAACTCCTTAGAGATTGCACCTTTCATAATTTCTCCACCAAAAGATTTTGTAAATCTCATTAATGATGGTGTTTACTTTCAGTTATATGGCACTATGGTCTTATATTATATGTGGGAGCATAAAAGAATAGAGCAAAATATTCAAATAAACATGCTCGTGTAGCAAACCTCCTGCAAGAAATTAATCGAAGCCTTCAGAGAATACTCTACTAACCATACTAGCAAAGATGAAGAAAACAAACGGAGAGATCATCACCTCGACATCTCTTAATTTGTTAATGAATGTTTAGGGGAGAGATGAGTGGTTATCAGCACTGATGCATATTTTCTAAATGGTAGGGCATGTTTGGCAGAAGCAACAGGATGTGCAAAATGACTACCTTCAATCCTAGCACAAGAAGGAATACGTAGTCACGTTTATTCATTCAAGCTAAAGCGAGTGCCATTTTGCTTACAGTTGATTTGGAAAGAAATGAGGGATGAAGTCGAGTGCTACGACTAACTGATTGTTTGAATTTGGTCTCTTCTTTTAAGTAAGCATTTTGATTATCCATGGGAGGTGTCCTCGATTATTGAGGACATCAAGAATTTTCTGGATACCTAGAGATCTGAATAGCGAGGCTCACCAGTTGGCTTGTACGGGGTGGAATGAATTCACCTATAATCTTTATGTTTGTGGACTTTGAGTTCTCTTTGATGTTATGAATTTACTCATTTGCTTTTCAAAAAAATGTGGAAGTTGAATAGCAGCCGATATCAGACTGTGACCCTATACTCCATGTATTAGGCATGAAACTGACATATATGAGAGTCACACTCCCATCAATGGTCGATTGAGATATCAAAACTGTTGCTTTTACCCCGTGGGAATAATCCTTCACCATCAGAACCATCCGGTCCAATAGGGCAGCAGGGGTGTCTGATGCAAGTTCTAGGGTGTGGTTAGCTCAATCAGAACCGTCGGCTGCCGACCAGATCAGGACGATTCATCAAGGACGGCCTATAGTCAATCGTACGGCAGGCAGGACAGAGACCGCACGGTATGAGCCGTTTCTGTGAAGTGGGGTTAAAAAAGCGAATGGAGGGAACAGTGGACCGACAAATCCGGTGAGTGCGGAAGCGCAGGAGGAGGGATCCGCTGCGAACGAGACGCATCCGAAATCAGAGGGAGGGCCCAATAATTGCTCCCCACGCTGACCCGACAGACCATCATTCAGTCGGCCGGCCTTCCCTAAACCCTGTTTCCACTTTTGGCCCCTCAAATTATTCGTTCATTTCAATTCGGCCCCGAATCTATGTGAGGTGAGGTCCACTTTGCTCCCCACCAAGATTGCAAGATTGCAGTTGCCCACCTCTTTTTAATTACCTGTTTAACTGTATATTCTTTCTGGATGTCCAAGGAACAATCTTGTGGTCTAAGGAGTGCCAACTACTGGCCCCTGCCTTTTGAAATTAGGGGCGGAAAGGTAATTGACGACGGGACGTGTCAATGTTTCTCGACGCATTATGGTTAGCAGGTCAAAGCCCAGATGGAGCAAGGGGTCCACCAGGCAACAAATCGACCGTGACCTTCAAATTCAACCCACGCTTTTCCTCGGCAATCATTCTTCCCTTCACGCACCAAATCCCCCCGCCCCGGCTCCCCCGTGAAGAGAGACCGAGCGATTATGATGTACAACATCTAATCATTCTAGCCTGGAATGCATAGTGATTGGCAACAGGATGCATATTTGGTACGTCGGGATAGAAGGTTCCTGATCTGTACGGTGCACCTAAATCCATCTCTTCCTCGGTTTTCTGTACGAGGCATGTGCGTGATGTAAATGTGTTTAGTTAATTAATCACGGTATGCTTACTCATGAAAATCCATCATGGAATTTTCCATCTTTATATAATTCGATGTCGAATGTACTAGCTAGTGGTAAAGGGGCAACATTAGGCACCAACAGCACGTTTAACAATTTGCATGCGTGCATAGAGAGAGAGAGAGACACACACACACACACACGTATATATGTAATCATAAAAGCAAAATTCCACTACAAGTGCCACTTCTGGGGGGCATGTCCATAGTGGATAATTAGATTAATAAGGAAAATACAGTGTTTCCTACTGATATATGAGTGGGAAAGGATATGACTGATATGGATGAGCTCGAAAGGATGCAATAGCTGCATGCTACTGAGCTCAATCAGCGGACCACCTCGGTCGACTACACAGGGGAAAGGTAAAAACATGGGCTTCCACAGCCGACTGAGAACCAAACCCGGACCATTGCAATGTCTCGTACGAAGATGCACTGTCTCCCTCCCTCTCTTATGTGCAAAAGCTGCCCCACTCTCTATCTCTCCACCCTCACTGTAGCCTTCTGCTCGTATTTTCGTCTGAGGAGAACAGAAGCTGTTCCCAGAGTGCAACATTCCTCTCTCTCTCTCTCTCTCTCTCAAACCATCCATAAAACCTCCCTCCACGCACCTCCCCAAGAGACCAACTGATACATTATATCTCAACTTCTTTCTCATTGATTAATACATTTAATTTCGAGGAAGTTCTTTTGATCTGATCCGCTCCATGCCGTCTCAGTACGCCGATCGCCAGAAATACCCAAAACACCTCGGCCAGGCAGCGGCCGGGGCCCCGCCGCCGGAGCAGCAGGAGCAGCTGCCCTGCCCCCGGTGCGACTCCACCAACACCAAGTTCTGCTACTACAACAACTACAACTTCTCCCAGCCCCGCCACTTCTGCAAGTCCTGCCGCCGCTACTGGACCCGCGGCGGCACCCTCCGTGACATCCCCGTCGGCGGCGGCACCCGCAAGAACTCCAAGCGCTCCCGCGCCTCTGCTGCCGCGACCTCCTCCGCCCCAGCCCCGCAGCCACTCGAGGGCCCTACTGCTGTCCACAGTGAGCTTCCAATCCCTTTAACTCCTACTCCTAGTTTATCATACACAAATCTATTCCTCTACGCCCATCCGGTCCAATGATATCCGTTTTCATGATCACTTGAACCAAAACGTCCATACATATTAAGTCACTTTTATTCAGAAGAAAATATACATATCAAGTCGGTTTTGCGGTGGGTGCATGTATGTATGACCACATAATTATGCTTTATGCGCCATACGATCTTCTACGACACAGTAAGAGTGTAGTGAGTCGGACTGTTTACATGAGCTTTGTCACCAATGCCTCGATATGCTGCGACCTAGCTAGTCAACATTTAGGTTTGAATCATATGTCCGCGAGGATAATAAAGTTTCCATTCCTTTGGCACGCCTGGAATTCAAAATTCGGATCATTTGGTCCACATTACCTCACAGTGGATCAAAGCATCTAAAGCACAGAACAAGCTTTTATAATATCATGTTATAGAAAACCACCATTATTCATAGGTTCAGTACTCTAATTAATATGAATTTTAATGAATTTAATTTATTAAAAGATGGATTTTTTTAATTATAGGTTTTTCTATATTTACTGTGAGTAAAAAACACGTTTTTTAGGTCTTTCTAGTTGGGCGGTCGGAAGGAGGGTTTGAAACGAGGGCTCTTCAGTTCAAAATATTCGTCCTAATTTGTCTCTGTCTCCGCCGACAAAATCATTTTCTTGTTTGACTTTGCTTTGATCTTCCTCCACTAGAAGTCTAAAGTGGCCATGCTTGCATATATATATATAATATAATATATTTACGTCTCCTACCAACAGGTTCCGTACAGAGCAGTGGAGCGGCAGCTGAATTACTGGATTCCGCCTGCGGGAGTTTCACTTCCCTGCTGACCACTCAGGGTCCCACCAGCTTCCTGGCCCTGGGCGGGCTCGGTCTTGGCCTCGAGGACATGGCCTTCGGGCTGGAGAGAGGCGCTGCATGGGCCTTCCCCGGGGTGGCGGATGGCGGCGCCACCCCCGAGGTTGGCCATGCCGGTGGGGCGTTCGGGATGGGTGGCACCTGGCAACTCGATGACAGCACCGAGGGGGGAGGAGATTGCTTCTCATGGCCTGACCTGGCCATATCCACTCCCGGAAATGGGGTTTAGTTGAATGATTTCCTCCTCTTTAATTATTTTTTTTTTATAAAGTGTTTCTATGTGGGTGCTGGAGGGTACGCTGCTACATTTCATCATATTGCCAGGGTGCTGTGTGAACAGGCTGAAAGGATGAGTATGAACTTTTTTTTTTAATGTATAATGTTCTCCATCTGGATTGGGCGTGACTTGTCTTCGTTCCGGTTTGAGTGCAAGTTGTGATTTCGAGCAAGGCACAGTTACTCTTTTATACGAGGTCGAGGACAAGCTCGAAAGATCGCAAACGTGAAAATCCGAGCTTCAATTGGGATGTGACTTATGTCCGAGACTAGGCAATGAGCAATGCCCTCAAAATGCGTTGGAGGTTGGATAATAGTAGGGGTTTGAGAAGTCACTTGAACAAGATTGATAGACCAGTTAGCGACTTCTATACACGAGAACTAGTCCTCAATGGGAAAAATTCTTACCTATTAGAAGTATACCTTGTAATATATGCAATTATAATTAGATATATGACATGGGACACTTATTAACTTGGTGATATATATCATGTGTTATTCTTATTATATAGAGAACTCTCATCTCAAGTGGACTGAATAAACGAGACCATGTCAGCTGCGAGTTTCTTTTAATAGGATGGAACCTCGAACTTCATCATATCGTGGTTGCACCCTCTGCGACTGGGTCAATGGCAAAACGGAGAGGCCATATGGAAGTAGGACAAAGATGGGTTGGTCAATGGAGACGGGATCGGAGGGCCATCGTAGCCGAAGGAGGAGGCAGTGGGCAAACAGAGCAAGCTAGGTGGAAAAGAGCAGGCCGTGCCACCCTAATAAACTCCGGTCTCTTTGAGTCTGGCAATGTACATGATGTCCATTTCCCATGTCCCACCCTAAGAGCGGAAACATTGTTACTCCCCGATAAGTTGGGACAGATTGTGCCCCCGACCAGTAGACCGACAAGCCTGCCTTCGAGAATCATCCTCTCGAAATATGGATCATTCTTATTACTTGGAACCAAGACACAGTACATAAAAGAAAACCCTCGTATACGTGGACTAGCCTACAAAGATGTGGAGGAACCACCCAGGGAGGACTTCTGCAAGAAAATAGGGGATGGTCAAAGGTGCCTAAGTCTGGTTAGGCCCATGGATTCCGGACAGCTCTGGCTGCTTTTTAAATTTTCCCATTAAATGTGTACAGCATGGATTTATTTCGACGTGAAAGTCTCGGGCCTGATTCTGAATCACCCAAGAAGATTGGATGTGATCCTGCTAAGAAATCTAGCTGATTGATGGATCCATCCCGACACGGTCAAGTCCTTTTGCCACTTAGACTAAGAATAACAGATTCATGCAAAGCCTCCTTCAGGACGATTATTTCGGGAAAGCATTACGAAAGTTAAAACTAAACGAAAGATTCCGAGTTTTCCTGTGGACACTCACAAATCAGTCCCCACCCCCGGTTCATCGACACAAAGGACGCACATCCATCGTGTGGGACCGGCTCGATGGTCAAAACCATCTCTTCGGAAATCGGTTTTACTACTGCGTTGATTGGAGAGAATCGAGATGGAGTACCAGAGCCTGCAATCAGAGCCGTGAATTCCCTCGAGTCTCCCTAGTACAGATGGAATGCCCATCTTATTAATATTCGAGTATCATCAAAGTAAGACTTCATACGCTCCATCCTAGTTAAGCTTTTTCATATTANTATTCGAGTATCATCAAAGTAAGACTTCATACACTCCATCCTAATTAAGCTTTTTCATATCAAGATATCGGCATAAAGAATGGAATACAACATTTATCACACAGACACCAAAAGGAATAAAATGCTCCACGATTTAATGACTTCCGTCCAATAAGCATGTTACAAAGTAATTTCCAAGCTCACTGCAAACAGACTTAAACCTTTGTAAGAAAGTAGTGTTTGTCCAAATCAAGTTGCCTTCATGGGAGGAAAGTGGATCAACGAGAACATTATACTTGTCAAAGAGATTGTCCAAACCATCATGAACAAGTCGAAATCCAATTGTGAGGATGGGTAGGAACCAAAATAGATTTCTCCAAAGTTTTTGACGGAATTGAAAGTTCCTTTAAAGAGGAGTCAGAATATCTAGAGGTGATGATAGCTTAAATCACCTGCTTTTATTGATTTGATGATCTCATGATTTTAACAACAATCTCTAATGTAAGAAATTGCAGAGATATTCTAGACAAATTTTGCTCTTGGAGGGGTTGGAAATTAACTTCCAGAAATTTGGATTGTTCTTTTCAAATAATGTTAGGAGTAACATCAAACAAAATCTTAAAAATGCCTTCAATGTAAAACCATTGAGCAGAGGTTGCAAATACCTAGGCAATCCTCTACTCATCAAAAGAAAGAGATCTCAATCCTGTGAATACATAGCAGACAGATTAAAAGGCAAGCTAGCAGGATGGAAACCTAAAATTTCATCGTAAACAGTAAAGAGTACTTTAGTAAAATCAATATTGAACAGTGTGCCAATCTATGCCATGAACACCTTCAAACTCGCATGAAAACCTGCAAACAGTAGATAAATTCACTAGAGACTTCTGGTGGGGATAAAACCAAGTAGGGAAATAGGTATTCCATATGTCAACCAAAGTTGAATGGAGGATTTAGATTCTGTAGAGCAGAGAATCTAAATGGAGCCATTTTTTTTCCAGGATGACTTGGTGCCTCACCCAGAAAAACCAAGGTTTAGCCGATGGAATCCTGAGAAATAAATATGGCAATTTCTTGATGCCAGAAAATTTGAGTATCACATCTTGTTCCCAATTCTCGAAGAACCTTTAATCTTGTAAAGGCACACACTTCATAATGAATTGCTGTAAACTAATAGGAAATCAAAGTGATACATGGGTTTGGTTAGGAGACCTTTCAAACCGACTCCTAAATTTGACGCTTCATAAGAAATCAAGATCTCAAACTTATGGATTTAATTCTAAATGAGGAATGGCACAATGACCTGATCACAGATCTTTTTGATAGATGTGTTGTCTCAAATATACTTTAAATAGCAAATGATACATTTGGATTAAAACAAAATTTGGGGAAAACACAACAAAAATGCATTTACCTCAGGGTCAGGAACATAAATTTGCAAAAGGTAAGGAAGGATTTGTTGTCAACTTACTAATAGTGAAGAAAATTAATAGATGATTTAATCCATTGTCTCGGAATATACAATATAGAAAAGTATACTTGAATAACACATCTCGTTTGCATGAGCACATCTTCCCATATAAAGAGGTTTAAACTACCTTCTCTGATCAATGTGGGATCAATTTTTCTTACATTTTCCATGGGCAGATGGGCCTCAATCTATACAAACTTAAACTTATTTTTTTTAAAAGAGAGATTTGGTCCACATAATCAAATAAATGCTATTATCCATAAGGATTCTGGAAAAAGTCATAGGGTCTAAAGGCTCATGAAGTACCCAAACTCCATTTATATGGAGAATGGCTAAGAGTAGCCTCCCATGATCTTATTCGAAGAGCATAATCTGTCCACTTTGTGGAAATGACCCTGATGGTTTTCTGCATTTATTTGGTTCATGTGCATAAATTAAAATTCCTTGTAAGGGATCTGATTGGGATGTGGTTAATTGTAGATGTGGCCGCGGTGAATGGACATCTGAAGGCATCTTAAATAAAAAAAAATGCACACACTCATTTCCCGGCATAAGCTGAAACATTGGCTCTTCTTGTGGCAGCCAAAGTATAAGTAAATGTGGGTACGTGTAGCTTGCATATGCTATTAATAGGAAGAACTCTCCTGCTTGGGATTAGCGAGCCACCTGTCGCGCCGGCAGGAAAGCACACGTCCGAAGAAGCCGACCTGGCCTGATTTGAACATCAAACGTGCAAAGAAGATCGAAGGACGTCGGGGGTACAAATCTGGTTCTGTGAACCGGCTGAGGACCAGTGACATGGGGCATGAGGTGGACTGGCGAAAGGAACTAGGGTTTAAGGATGCACTTTCTCGGGAGTGGATTCAATTGTAAGTGCAGAGTTACTGAAAGAAGTAGTAGAGAAGATGGTAAACGTGTCGGATCAATTGTGCCTGAGGATATTGATTCCGGAACCGGAGTTGGAATCCCAAGCATGAGAGTTCACAATTTGTGATTATTTTAGATTTTTGAAAGGTGTAATTTATTATTATTATTTTTATAATTAGATTTTTTTACCATTAATAGAGAAGATATTTGCTTCCAAGATCGAACAAAAAAGGGTATTTCTAATATTAAAATTAAAACAGTCTTTTAATTGATGATAGGAGAGTTAAATACAGTAACCTTACTATATGCCCTTGGGGCAAAGGTTAGACAAACGCATGCATATATCAATTCCCTTTCTTCTCATGAAATGCCCTTTTGCTCCTTTTTCCTCCTCCAACTCTCCCCCAAATAAGGAATTAAGGATTTAATGTGCAAATAGATAGATGAAATAAAATGGTGGAAACAAACTAGAGATGATTTGATATAGTGAAATTGTTTTCAACTTAATAATCAAAATGTTATATGCTTAATTTTTATTGTAAAATTTCTCGTATTTCTTTATTCATCTCTCTTCTTATCATCTTCTAAACTAATATACTTTCTATATAATATAGAAAAATATGGATGAAATCATAGTTTTTAAA
>CXYZ01005390.1:152180-163665 GCA_900006705.1 Sonneratia caseolaris
ATTTATTGGTTCAAGTGAGAACCGTCCGGTTCAATTGAATTTGACCTCATTTAAATAATAATTGGATTTTTTTGTGAGAATTGGACCGGGTGAGTGGCCGGTTCCCGGTTGAACCGGCTGGCCCAATCCGGTTTTAAAAAATATGGATGAAATGCATGTTTATGCATAATGAGAAGCAATACACATTACATGTGTAATGCAAAATATATTGGCTATTTATGGGCATTGGTCCGACCGAGTATTATTATATTATAGAAAATATTAAAATTATGAGATAAATTTAAAGTAAGTACACTAAAAGTTGCTTTGGGTATTGGATGAAATACGATAGAGTTTAGTAAGTATACTTAATATAATCAAGATGGATCTAGAAATTCCAATGGAGGGGTGAAGCTCATAGGTGTAGTGTAGTGAGCAAAAGGGTCGGTTCCATGGGTCCGACCGATGATCTCTTCGAGATGTTCCGCAAGTTTCTCGCCACCTTTTAAGGCCGAGAAGTTTGAGTTCTTCGTCGATGAAGTTGGCATCGGCATCTGCGAACTAAATAAATGTGTTTGGCCTCTCCCTCCTCGGTTCCACCCAGGAGGCCATCGCAAAACCAGCTTGTTGTCATCAACAAGTTCAAGAATCTCGATGACTAACATAATCCCTCAAACTGAATGAGTTAATTCAATTTAAATTTGAATTGAACTAAGTTTCATGATAATTATAGATGTAAAAAGAAATATAATTATCGATGATCTAATTTGACCGGTAACTCACCGGATATGAGGAAAAGTGATGGCTGCCACATGATTCGAGCTATGTTTTCGTTTTCTTCTGACTGCATGTTATGTATTTTGTCCTTTGCACTTGAGATCAATGATCATGACTTTCATAGTCGAATCACTCTCTTATTCATTTATATGGTAATTTACTATTATATTATGTAAATTTTTTACTGAATTTTTAATAATTTGTTGGCGAACGGATATACTTAAAGACAAATTGATGGTGACCGGCTTGATGTTCTTTCATGGATTTAGTCATTTCGTGAAGGAGACTCCGCGAGAAGCATCAACCATTCCCTGCTGCATCCATTCCTCTCTCGTCCCCCTCACGCGCCACCGCGCAGCCCTGCGCACTGAGCACCCTCCGGCCTGTCGTCCTCCGCCGCCTTGCTTGGACTGACCGAGTAAAGAGGCACAGCAATTGACGGAGAACCAGAAGGGAGATGGAGAAGAAGAAGAGCTCATCCGAGAAACAGGGGCACTTCGTGCTGGTCCACGGAGCCTGCCACGGAGCCTGGTGCTGGTACAAGGTCGCCACCCTCCTTCAGTCCGCCGGCCACAGGGCCACCGCCCTCGACCTCGGAGCCTCCGGTGTCCACCCCAAACAGGTCGGTTCGAGTCAAAAACCCAGAACAGGATTGTCCCGTCGGAACACCTATAAAATCTCGTACATATCTTTGAGTCCTCGATTAGTATTTTATCGCATAGTGGCTGAAGGAATACAGCAAATTCGCGCCTATTGTAGAAAAATATTATGGCTTTTGCATTTAAGTTCTAAAGTTCTGGGGAAACGTTGCGTGTTGCAGGTCGGGGATCTCGGTTCAATGATGGACTATGTGGAGCCGTTGTTCAAGTTCCTGGAGGCCTTGCCGCCGGCAGAAAGAGTGATTCTGGTGGGCCACAGCATGGGGGGTGCTCCCGTGGCTATGGCCATGGAGAGGTTTACGGGGAAGATAGCGGCGGCAGTTTTTGCGGCTGCTTTCATGCCTGGACCTGAGCTCAGTTACATCTCCTGCATCCAGGAGGTAAATTCATAAACCTCTCATTCTTTTGCCCCCCGTTCTGCAATTTTCTGCTTTCTGAAGGACGAAGTCTCACAACCTGCATTACATATACATAATTTCAGTTTGCCCCCTTAATATTTTGAAGGTGTATCAATTTGTCCCCTCAGAAGCTTTCATCAAAATAATGAAACTAGGCAGTCTTGAGTTATATTGCGCAGCCTTATGTGGTTCTCTATGTGCTTCCTTTGTTTGTTGGATGGCTTTGCTGGACAAATTGCCAACAAAGACCAGAATGTGCTCATGGTTCGGTTCCCTTCCCTCTCATTACAATGCGAATTCTGTGGTGGTGAAGTGGAAACTCGAAACCATATGTTCATTTTTTGCTTAGTTACTAGCAGCATCTAGAGGAGAATTATAACCTATCTGCACATTCTATGAATTCTAGAGACTACGCCCTGAGCTTGTTTGGGCAATTGCNGGAATTATAACCTACCTGCACATTCTATGAATTCTTGAGACTACGCCCTGAGCTTGTTTGGGCAATTGCTAAATAGAAGAGGTGGAATTTCTTATACTTTTTTATTACAAGTTAGCTTTTACCATATATATATATATATATATACTCTATATGGTAGGAGTGTAACCAGAGGAATATATTAGCACCATGTTTCCTTATCTCATGCTATAATGGGTTTGATATTAGATTTAATGAAATTACGCATCTGAAGTTCAGTGCGGCGCCCATTGACTTTGCATGTTGTCAAACGTGCCATACTTCTTNCCCATTAACTTTGCATGTTGTCAAACGTGCCATACTTCTTATTCATCATCTTCTTCTTCCTCTTCTTTCTGCAGTATAGGCGCAGGCTGGATTCAGACATGGACTCGAAGTACATCTTCGACAACGGACCAAACAGACTGCCAGCATCTTTCATTTTCGGTTACAACTTCATGAAATCAAGGTTGTATCAACTCTCACCTCCTGAGGTTCGAGCTCTCAGCTCTTCCCTGAAGAAACAATTTTGTGGGGTTTCAGAAAACTTGCCCATTGTTATCACTATCGTGAGTTTGTATCCCGATGTATAAATCATTGATTCGCCGGTATCCTAATACGATGAAGGATTTGATGCTGGCTTACTACCTGGTGAGACCCACCCGGTTGTATACTGATGAAGCAGTGCTGCGGGAGCAGACAGCTGTGACCAGGGAAAGGAATGGGTCGGTTTGGCGAGTTTACATTGTGTGCGACGAGGATAAAGTGATCGTGGAGGGTCTGCAGAGATGGATGATCGAGAAAAATCCAGTTGACGAGGTGAAGTTGATCTCGGGTTCGGATCACACGGTCATGTTCTCTAAGCCGGTTGAGCTCTGCTCTCATCTCCAAGAGATAGCAGAAAATTACTCTTGAGACTCTGGGCTTCACTGAACATCGGTGGACAATTTATTCAGCAGATTTGATGCTATGGGAAATTCAAGTTCCGTGAAATCATTCAGCACACTTTCCACCATTTGACGGGGAAGTGAAAATCAAATTAAACAAACATATGTATGGATCATACTCCGGTGGGCTAGCTTGTGTCACTTGATCTTGGGCATGGAGTTAGAATGAGCTTCGATGGTTAAGGATTAGGTCTAAACCGTATGCTTAGATATCATGAATCGTTCCACGAAATGGCCTTATACTCCTATTCACATCGCAGACTCATTAAAAGTAGAGTTTTTTCTGAAAGTGACAATGTGCATGAAATTTCATAGGATTTCTTACTTCAATGCGATGACCGTATTAGAAATTTAGAACCGTGGAGTCTGCCCGCAGACCTAGACATCCAAACAAATGAGTCCTCATGATGAGTGACCAATTCACTCTCTGGCAATGGGCTGATATCACATGTACCGCATTCTAGCCTGATTGGCTCATTAAGAAGCAAAAATTTTCCAACACGAACTTTCTCAAGTCACCAGATTCTAACTCGAGACGTTACGCAAAAGAAAGAAATGATGAGCTATCTCAATCACACACAGTACCTCCTTCGGAATTTTGTAGGGTCNACAAAAGAAAGAAAGGATGAGCTATCTCAATCACACAGTACCTCCTTCGGAATTTTGTAGGGTCAGCTGTGTTGATGGGGGGAGAAACTGACGAATTAATAATATCTGATAAAAAAATTAATGATCATGTGAACTTTTTGAGTGCAAGGAAGCTCCTCATCTGGTACGAATGTCATAGTCCCAATCTAGTGGGGGCAAAAAAAAAAAAAAGAGAAGGAAAAACTATGAAGATTAGCTCCTTCACCACCACCAAGCGATCCTCTCAAATAATAAATGGCGAGCAAGGAAAGATGATGGGAATTTGAAAATTCAATAAATATCGATTAATTAAGAATTGTGAATCGGATTAGTATCATAATATAACTTGTTTGAATGCACTCATTCTCATCCACTTTGGGACGAACTCCTCCTCTTATTATTTCGTGCACGCATTGTCCGGAGTGGTGGCATAATGACCCGAAATTCAATGGGCATGACTAGGGAGACAGCCACGATCATATGTGTCCTCATACTCATGCATGCGATCCATACTCTTGGCAGATCGAGCATTATAGGAGAAAAAAAAAGGTAACTTTAAAGAACAAAAAGACATGAGTGTGGTCATGCCTCGTGTCCTTATTTACAAGTTGTATATTTTGATAAATTAATTTAATTATCAACCCACTCATACTGATATAGAAAAATAAATACAAAAAAATATATGGTGGGAATATCTTTTGCCCATGGATTCTTCTTCCTTGCTTGTTGATCATGTGAAGCTGTGGAGTGCAAGGAAGCTTCTCATGAAGCGCCTACGTAAATGGTCCAAAGCTAGTGGGGCGGAAAAAGCACTACTACGGTTTTGCCTCCAGCTCAGAGGGTGCTCGGATTTCTTGTCGAAATTAAATTCATCTTATCCGTGAATCATTCATCCCGACCCCAATTCTTGTGCGATTCCTACCATTAGATTTTTAACTCAATCAAACTTCATTTGATACGGTAGTTATACATTTTAATAGACTCTATTTACATCGATAATCTAGAGAGTATTAATGAAAAATATTTGACATATAAAGTATCTAATTAAAGTTGATATATTGATAAAATACTATACTAAATTGATATAATTATAAGAATGGAATGTTCGACTACATTACTTATCGGTAATTGAGTTTTTAAAAAAAATAATTAATATGGTTAACCACAACGCGTGAAACACGTGGGGGATTTAGTAGGAGCACAGAACAGATTCGACAGCAGCAGAACTCGAGCTCATCATTTGACGGGCCGACTTCTCCGCATCCCGTAGTCACGGCCGCACCCGGTCAGCTTTCCCCGCCCCCAAATCGCGCACGGCTGACCCGTGATAAAATGTGAACTCCGCGGCTCACTTATGCAGCTCTCTCTCTCTCTCTCTCTCTCCGCTTTAAGATCCGGCAGCCGGCGGCTACGGTGACATGTGAAATCACTCACCAGCCTTCATCTTCCCATGGGACAGTTGACTTCCGCATCCTCCAGCTTCCTCGAGCTCAACCGACGCGACACCCCGCCTCCGCCGTTGGAGTGCCTTACTGTTGAGACGGACTTAGGGCTGGATCCACCACCTGTTCCGCCGGAGAGTTCTGTTGCCCCATACGATCTCGGGGGAGGGGAGGAAGACACTGACGGCGGCGTAGACTACACCAGCTACCTCCCCGACGGGTGCCTAGCTCATGTCTTCCATTTCCTCGGCTCCGGCGACCGCAAGCGGTGCTCACTGGTCTGCCGGCTGTGGCTCCGCGTCGACGGTGAGAGCCGGCAACGCCTCTCACTTGACGCCCAGGCGGGTCTCCTCAACTTCATCCCTCCAATCTTCGCTCGGTTTGACTCTGTCTCAAAGCTCTCTCTCCGGTGCGACCGGAGGTTCATCAGCATAAACGACGACGCTCTGATCCTCATCTCCCTGAAATGCCCTTCTCTCTCCCGCCTCAAGCTCCGGGGCTGCGGCGAGCTCACGGATCTCGGGATCGCTGCCTTCTCCCAGCACGCGAAGAACCTAAAGAAGTTCTCCTGCGGTTCGTGCTTTCTCGGGGCTGGGGCGATCAACGCGATCCTTGATCAATGCACGGGCCTTGAGGAGATCTCTATCAAACGGCTCAGGGGTATCCACAATGGGGCCAAGCTGATTGGACCCGGGGCTGCTGCCAAGTCCTTGAAATCCATATGCCTGAAGGAGATTATAAGTGGACAGTGCTTTGGTCCTCTTATAATCGGAGCTAAAAGCCTCAAAACCCTTAAATTGATTCGTTGTTTGGGTGATTGGGATAGTATTCTCCGGAAAATCGGGAGTTTCAATCCCAACTTACTCGAAGTCCACCTTGAAAGAATTCAACTGAGTGATGCAGGACTTGCTGGAATTTCGCACTGCAAAGGGATGGATACTCTTCACATTGTCAAGATCCCTGAGTGTTCTAATGTAGGACTCTATTCCATTGCAAAGAACTGCAAGCTGTTAAGGAAGCTTTACATTGATGGGTGGAGAATTAACCGAATTGGAGATGAGGGCTTGGTTGCTATTGCTAAACAGTGCCCTAATCTTCAGGAACTTGTGTTGATTGGTGTGAATGCTACACATTCAAGCTTGTCTTTGGTTGCCTCGAACTGCCTCAAGCTCGAAAGGCTCGCCCTTTGTGGGAGTGACACGATCAGTGATGCTGAAATTGCGTGCATAGCAACAAAATGCACGGCTCTGAAGAAGCTCTGCATCAAGGGGTGCCCGATTACTGATGTAGGGATAGAAGCTTTTGCTCTGGGTTGCCCTAATTTGGTGAGGATTAAGGTTAGGAAGTGCAGGGGAGTAAGTAATCAAGTGGCAGAGTGGCTCCGAGAGCAAAAAAGTTCCCTCGTCTTCAATATAGATGCAGAGACCGAAGATGACACTGAAATCCAAGAAAGTGCCATGGAGTTTGCTCCGATGTCTCAGCAACAAATAGCAGCTACGGATGTCCCTTCTAGCAGCAATGACAGATCAATGATGTTCAGGGCAAAATTGGGGCTCTTTGCAAGCAGAAATTTTGTCGTATGTACATTTCGAAGGTGTTCAAAGGGTGACAACGGTTCCAGTGGGAACCTTTGAGGGGCGTAAATCATGGTTAAGAGTGCTGGGAATTGGTCTTGCTTCGATCAGATCGTCTGTTATTCTGTTTGATTGTAATCTGTACTTGCATTCATATGCTGCTGCTCGCTTCGTTAAATCATGCAAGACCAAGCAAGAATTTTCTGGATATGATAAGTGGGAAAATTTATGTTTCTCATTTTGCTGTGTCTTCCACACTGTTTGACTGTACTGATATTCAGTTGGAAATTTCACATGAATATATGTGTTTGCCATTGATATGCTATGCATTTTACAAACTATTCTCAACCCAGAGGACAGATATTTTTGAACTGAACATACATTCCTTGTACAGAATATGTTACTATTGGTTGGAGGAAGGAAAGTGATATCCCCTTTAAATGTGTGGAAACAACTTTTTCACCACAGGTTCGAGAATAATTCCCCCTCGCTATCAGAATAGGATTGGATTCTGCCATTGCTAGAAAAAACAATTCTTACCCTTCCTAACCTTCTTAGATTATTTACTTCTGAGGTGTTTAGGGTTGTTGATTCCCATTATATATAGTTTGTTAGCTTGATTGTCTTCACAAGTGCAATTAAATTGCTTGCTGTTTCAAAGCTCATGCCTTAAAGAGATTTAGGATACAGCATCATCTGCTATCGACTTGGGAAATTCTGTAATCCAGTTTTAGCTGGAAACCCTGTTTATTACCCCCCCCGATGTGTTAACAGTTTCTTGGCCTCTTTATGCTTTCGATAGACAGGTGACTTTCTCCTTGATTCTCTCTCCGTGATTCACCCTTTTCATCTCTCATTTTCTTCTTCAGGTTCTTCCAGTCTGGATCATTGCTTCCCGGATTACGATTGGTCCAATTCAGAATATGCTGATCCCGTGTCTCAAGTCAACCTGGTCTTTGGTAAGAGGAAACCTAAAGAGCAGCCCCCGTTCAACGCCATTAAACTGAAGTTCTTTTCCCTGAAGAAATCCCGTCCTGTCTCTTCTTTTGGAAAGTCACGTGAGGTCCAGGAATCACTGAAAGAACTGGGATTTGCTCTGTAATGGTGTGCACTTTACAACTGCGGTAATGTTGTGCTGAACAGTCAGGATCAACCAAAGATGACTCACAAAGTGCTCCAAAACCAGGTTTTTCGCCCTAGCGATTTACTAATTTTTGCCTCCCTCTTTCAGCCAAAACCGGGTTTTTTTTTTCTCGATTTTGCAATTGATCTTACTATGTTGACAATTCGGGACCTCGCTACATACTTCGAATGGATGTTGGTACATTCTTTTGGATCTCCTTACAGCTCAAGTTAGGATCCCAGATCGCTTTATCACACACCCTTTAATCTCCCTGGCTCTGTACGCTCCATTTTCACTTTCCTTACCCGATCCCGTTTTACAACCATGACATATATTAAGACAGCATTGATTAAGAATCCGTAAACTAAACCCGGGAATGGCATTGATTTCACTAATCAAATTCAGACGATAACATGAAATTCTCTAAATGACGAAGCCGCCTTCAGGTGCAGCTTGACCCGTGGAATCTATATACAGCATCGGATGATGATCAAATAGAAATAGGAACACTCCCTTTTCTTAGTCTTTCCTTCTCCCTCGTAGCAGACACAGGAGATGACATTTAAGCGCCATTGATGAGTGCATCCACGATGGCAGTCGATTTGTTGGGGTTCGGGCTGTGCTTGATGGGGTAGGAGGGCTCCACCGCGATGCCACACTTGCCGGAAACGTTGTCCTTGACGTTACGTTCCATCCTGATGTATCCTTCCTCGCCCCAGTCGGGGCCCCACGAGTTCCTCACAATCCAGTAGTCCACCCCATTCTCCAAGCCATACCCGACCACGATCACCCCATGGTCGAGCTCGGTTCCGCACTCCCCAGTGAAGACTCCCTATGGTAATAAAGAGAAGATCAATGTCCATCGATTAGTACTTCTTCAGTAGCAATTATCGGACCTTCCCTATGGGCTTTCAGTCGCTGAATTTCCCTCCAGCTCGATCAATCGAATGTGAAGGGAGTCACTTACAGACTCATAGAGCTGGAAAGCCCGTCCGCTGGCTTCAATCGCGACGCTCACTGGCTGATGCGCTACGGCTTTCTTCAGGGCCTTCTCGTCCAATGACGGAACATCTTCGTACCCATCAATAGTGACAACCTTTGAGTTCACCTGGAACGTTCCATATGATCAATGGGAATGGTAAGATAAGATGACCCCTTTTCTCAGAATCGGAAGTCATTTAAGATTCTACATAGATTAGCTATATCTTCCTACCCTAGACCGATCACATTTTTCCTCCATGCCATTGTACGGATAGTCCTGCTCGGTGTCCATGCCGCCGTTGTTGATGATGAACTGGAAAGCATAGTCCATGAGACCGCCGCTGCAGCCCGAGTTGTACTGGCGGTCGCAGTCGACGAGCTCCTGCTCTGACAGGGAGATGAGCTCACCCGTCACAATCTGGTTGATGCCCTCCACAGCAGCTACCGTCGAGAACGCCCAGCAACTCCCTGTTGGTCAGCATAGAGAGAGCAACTTATTATAATGCTATTCCAGTCACTTTCATATTGAATTCTTCAACATATGAGAGGGGAAAAGGAAAAAGGAATTTTACCGCATGAGCCTTGATTCTTGACAGGGTTCACAGCACCTCTGGCTCTCCAGTCGATGGCATCGGGCAAGCGGTCGCCCGCCTGCACGGCATAGCGGCCACCTGCTGCCCTTCGGGCCTTCATCACCCTCCGCTTTGCATCGCTCCTCGTCCCGAGCAACATCGCCCGGTACTCCTCGTTCGTGAGGTCGGCAAACTTGTTCAAGCCCAACCTGTAGGACCGGTTCGGGGCTTTGCTGTTGTGCTCGTCGACAAACCGCAGGTTGTCCTTGAATATCTCAAACCGCCTCTCCCTCTCATCGAGCGCATTGCTGTAGGCCTTGCCGTACTTGAGGAGCCAGGAATCGTACATGCTGGCCAGCTCCTCCTCAGTCCTCCCGACCCCGAGCCCGTGCTTGGCGTCGTAAGATATGATGGACATGTCGGCGGTGGCGGAGGCAAGGTTGAAGAGGAGGAGGGCTAGGGCTGCTGCTGCTGCTGCCGCCGCCATTGGCCAAGGAGTAGGGAGGAGAGTCTGTGAAGTGGAGAGGTGGTGCTGATGGAGGTGGATCTCGGTGGGCTTTATATAGGCGGTTAGAGATGATGGTTCAAAATCTTTTTTTTTACATTTTTCTATTCTTATGGGTACAATAATTGACTACACGTTAAACGGAATAAATGTGATCACATGGCAAGTGGTAACTATGGCCTTCAAGGCTATGATATGGGAACGAAAACGAGAGAGACTATACATTGATTGACCAAAAAGGTGACCCACCCTATAATCCAATACCAATCAAATTGATAAATTTCGTCTCGTTCCTATCCACTTAACCTAGTCAACGGGATCCATTCCATAAATGTTAATTGCAACCAAGCGGTTCATGGTCCGATGAATTGATACGTGCTTAAACAACTTTGATTCAGATTGATGGTTACATTGTGATAGTGTCGTGAAACCCTTGGATGGAAAACGGCAACCATCATGGTCTCAATAAGATCAATCATCCTAATAGGAAGGGGAAGGGAGATTAGAAAAAAAAATTGAAAAAAAAAGGACAGTGTAGAGGCAATAACAATGTTATCAAATAGTCTACTTATATAGGGTGGTACCGATCAATGAAAATTGAATAAATTATGTATTTTTTATTTACTAAAAATAAAAAGAAAATGTTAAATAAATTTTTAAAAAAATTAATGAGCCCTAAAAGTTTAATTATAAAGTATATAAGAATTGTGGAATAGAAATTGTTACATACTCACTCATTTGGTTACATTTCCAACGCACGGTCTCCCAATTCCACGCTTGGATGATCGCTGTTGTCGAGGCGTGAGATCAGTATCACGAAAATTGATATAAAGAGATAATATTTAGTAATTAAGAATAAATTATTTTATTTGTTGGGCGAATTTTGAGACGGTCTAGGTTCTTCTTCCTTTACGGTGCCGTATTGCACTCCCTTCTATGGAAGGGAAGGAGCTTAGCTAGCTTTGCACGAGGGTGAGAAAGAGAGATCTCCCTGACTTCATTGGAGTCTTTTTAACAGAACTTAATTGGAATATAAGCACTCTATGAATGATTCAACCGCTCTTGATCATGGGTTAAAAGACGACTTGAATAAGTTCGCCTCTGGTGATCGATCTAAATGCCAATAATCTATTCGATGATGCAGAGGTGATCAATCGATCAGGGCGCAAATCGACGGGCAATCCGCCCTTCTGTCTCAATCTTGCAGGCAGATAGGAGTAACAGGGCAGGAGGAGGTGGATCAATTAGTATATTCGTAGATGCTGCTTGGAAGACGAATGATTCTCGTTTGGCAGGAGTGGCTTATAGAGGAGATCGCAAATGCTTGCGTTGGGTATCAAAAGGCACGATACGAATCCATCTGAGAGCGCTCAAGCAATCAAATCCAGTTTGCCATTGATCCGTTGAAGAAAGTTCGAGTAACAAGCTTCAAGAGCGTGGACCCGAC
>CXYZ01005390.1:167502-180599 GCA_900006705.1 Sonneratia caseolaris
CGACAATTTACGACTCTGTACTCTGGAGACAAGAATTGTGTCGATGTCGCTTTTAGGCTCATTTGAAGTTAAAGCTCATCGTTGTTTTGGGCCTTTAAGCCCAGCGCATAACCCTTAACAGCTTCCCGAAGGTTTATTGTGCTGGAATTTCCCTTATCAGGCACGACTGACGGCGGCGGCGGCGGCGGCGGCGGAGCGGCTATGGCTTCGCTCGCCACAATCGCCGCACGTTCATGAGGCTTAAACTCCACCGACCGTTCCCCTTAAGCTCACCCCCCCTGGAACCCTTCATTCGCTCTCTGATGGCCTCCTCTGACGCAAAAGCTGTGACTCCTGACCTCGACGACCTCCCCTGCTCCCGCCCTCACCAGAAGCAAAACGGAGACGAAGAATCCAGTCTGCCTTCCACCGAAGTGGCGCCTAATGGCAATGGCTACACCTCTATTGGACGCTGCCTCAGCGGCGACTCGCGGATCGAGCAGGCCTGGGCTCACTGGACGAAACTTGGCAGGCCGAATCGGATAGTGGCTCCGATGGTCGACAACTCCGAGCTACCCTTCCGGATGCTTTGCCGGAAGTACGGCGCTGAGGCCGCCTACACGCCGATGCTGCACTCGAGGATCTTCACGGAGAGTGAGAAGTATCGAAATGAGGAGTTCACGACCTGTAATGTAATGATTGATTCTTATTTCATTGGTATTATAGGGTTTGAGGACTTGTGGGACTGAAGAAGTCGGTTAAAAATGTCAGTTTCTACGGATAGATAATCTTGATTGCGAGAACTTTGTGATCTTAGTCATTCGTGGCAGGTAATCTGTATAATCTTAATCATTAGCTTATGTGAAGATGAGAAGCTAGCTAGCCAGTGAACATCAGTTTCTCCCTTTCGGATTCCGATAACTTTGCAAGAGGCCTTGTTTTATCTTTAACAGAAAACAACTCAGCGCACGAATTATGTTTTTTGAATTCATTTACCTACTTGACATTTGCCTATTTTGCCAGATTCATATTCATTTATGTAATACTCTGACACGCTGAATTTCAGGAGGATCGCCCTCTGTTCGTCCAGTTCTGTGCCAATGATCCCGACATCTTACTGGAAGCTGCTTGTAGAGTGGAACCTTATTGCGATTATGTTGACATCAATCTGGGGTAAGTTCATGGCCCTAAATTGCTTCTAGGATCCAGGATGAGTAGCCTGGCCCCAATTCTTAGAAGATAATTGATATTATGCATGTTGGTCCGGATAAATATACTTATGTTATTGATATTGTGTGATCTGTATCATCTTAAGATTCAATACTGTAATCGAAAATAGAATTTCGCATTTTGTAAATACAATCATGCACTAAACTATTGGCTGAAGAATTGAACAAGTAACAAAATGATTGAAATCATATGTCCTGTTTGCAGATGTCCTCAACGAATTGCTAGGCGAGGAAATTATGGTGCTTTTCTGATGGACAACCTTCCACTCATAAAATCCCTGGTAGAGAAGTTATCCAGCAACTTAAATGTTCCTGTCTCATGCAAAATCCGCCTCTTCCCCAAGATAGAGGATACTCTCAAATATGCAAGGATGCTAGAGGAGGCAGGCTGCTCTCTTTTAGCTGTCCATGGTCGAACAAGAGACGAGAAGGACCAAAAGAAAGTTCGTGCAAATTGGGGCGCAATTAGGGCCGTAAAGAGTGCCCTTAATATCCCAGTTCTTGCAAATGGTAATATCCGGCACATTGAAGATGTGGAGAGATGTTTAGAAGAAACAGGTTGCGATGGGGTCCTTTCTGCTGACTCTCTTCTTGAGAATCCAGCCCTTTTTGCTGGGTTTCGAACTGCAGAGTGGGTGGGGGGAAGTGAAGAGAGCCTTAGAGATGGAAAACTGGACCAGACAGACATCTTCGTGGAGTACCTGAAGCTGTGTGAGAGGTATCCTGTTCCATGGAGAATGATCCGTGCCCACACCCACAAGATGCTTGGTGATTGGTTCAAAATCCACCCCCATGTTCGAGAGGAACTCAATGCGCAGTCAAGACTAAGCTTTGAGTTCCTCCACGAGATGGTTGACAAGCTCAGGGCTTTGGGGGGGAGGATTCCACTGTACATGAGGAACACTAGGGAGGCAGAAGTTCTGGTGAGCGGTCTCACAGCTTGAAGCATGCTGGTTAACTGTATCATGCCTGATTTGATGATATTCTTCTTGAGAGTACAACTCCTTATGTAGTTTAAAGTTCCAATTATGTGTCTTTGGATTTTGCTTTAGAGGTGTATACAGTTCTCTCCCGCCCCCCCATCCCCAAACCCAAACCCAAAGTTGGTTGAAGTCAAGGGAAAAGGGGGGAGTACGACTGGTCCAAGATGTTGGGTACAATCAGAATGAGGACTCAAATGTGAGGAAATGAAACTACAGTTTGCTTTAGCAGAAATTATTTCAAGGAAAACCCTAATCCACAAAAGGGGAGCTAAAGGGTGGAAATGTAGGGCTTTACCGGGTCATAAATTAAAGAGTCAGCTCTGTTCCTCTACATCGTTTCGGTGGTTCTTTCTCGCGTAAATGGACACTCATAGTATCCATCCTCTATAAGATGAAATGCCCGACTTGTCATTGGAATTCCACCAGGTTCTCCCTTCAGAGGAACTCATCACTACAAACCCTCTCCACATCCCTGCAATGAATATTGCCGACATCCTCCCAAGAGCATTCCGTTAGTCTTCCCTGGGCCCGTCCGCCAGTATCCTACCACATGCCAGTCAACCTCGTACACATGATTGAGGAAGTCATTGATCCCAAGCGTACATTCTAAGAAAAGGAGGTTCTGCTCAGCTTGCACTCGCTATGTCTTTGCCGTGTACTGCACATCGTATGCATCAATCTCTAGGCGGATCAGCTCCTTGTAGGCAGCATAGTAGCGGTTCCTGTCAATGAAGATTGTGCGCCCGTTGTGGTTCAGGGCTATCCAAAGGAGAGTCTCATGGGACAGAGACCCGAGCACAAGTAGGTTGCAGGGTGGCGGGCACTTCCTCAGCACGTCAGATATGGGCTTCATCTCTGAGTTGGACATCCAGACTGTGTGATTGGTCTTGGACGAACAGCGGAGGAGNGGATATGGGCTTCATCTCTGAGTAGGACATCCAGAATGTGTGATTGGTCTTGGACGAACAGCGGAGGAGGGTATTGATGACCGTCGCAGGCGAGGCTGCAAGGCTACTGAACGCCAGCCCTGGTGATCTGGAGGATAGGACTGCAGAGCAGCAATTGCGACAATGCCGGAGGATTCTCGAGTGTGAGGGTAATGACGACAACTAGGGTGAGGAGGGATCCGTAAGCGGTGTGAGCCCCCTTGCTTTTNAGTGTGAGGGTAATGACGACCACCAGGGTGAGGAAGGATCCGTAAGCGGTGTGAGCCCCCTTGCTTTTGGATGTACGGATGGAGGAGGATGAGCTGCTGCTCTTTATTTTCTAGGAGACAGAGGCAGATGGAGGTAGGGGGAGAGCTGTCAAGCCTGAAGAGAGGATTCTGAATCATGAGGAAGTAATCGAGGAAGATGATGGGATTTAAAGAAGAAGCGATGCTCCACAGTCAGAAGGGAATGCTGCTAAGAAGGTGACATTACAATAGCCATTATTATGGTCTCTAGAACCTCAGGCCATGGCAGCTGTTGCCCGTGTTTTACTTTTCCTCCTGTCACAAATATGAGCCAACTAACCGATTCTTGATCGTAGAAAGATGCATCACGAGAGCACTCTTCCCTGCCTGTGCGCACCAAAGCCATTTCCCTTGAATTGTTAGATACTACCATAGAGACAGAGGGTCGCTTTTATTACGCAAGATCGATAATTCTTACACAGTTAACGTAAAAGGGTCGACATTATGTCAAACTCACAACATTTTGAAACAGTTAAAGAGATGAGATTATTTACAGTAGTGGGCTGGAAGAGAGGAGCCACTGGCATGGAAAGCCACAGTGACTCCACGGCTAATTTTACAAGGTTAGAAGTCCTTCCTTCCTTCCTTCCTTCCTTCATTTTGTCTCTTGGATCTTCAGATTCAGGTAATCTCCCAAAATATGCGGTAGACGTAGTCCTTAAGGCCATTGACCTACCGGAGACGCTTGTGGAGGTGGCAGCACTTGGAGGTTCGGCCTCCCCTGAGCGACTTGAGTCCTACCATATGGCAGTTGGTGAAGATGATGATACAGGGGATCAAGGGAAACCCTGATTCGTACAGCTTAATTTAGTACTCGATTCATTTTCTTTGAATATATTCATGTGTATTACACAAAAATTATGTAATGGTCTAATGAATTTATGGGGGGGAAAAACATCTAATGAAATGTCAACCGTCGTCGAGCCCCCTGCTCATGTCAGGTTCATCACAGCGAAGAAAATGTGTAATGGGCCGGTCATGGACCAGAGGTGAGATCAACGGGCCCTTTGGATGGAATTAGCCATGGATAAAATAAAAAACTCAGTAGTCAGTCAGTACTGCTGATCAGTAATCACGCGCAATAGGCTTCGCCACCCCCCGGTTATGCCGATTCCGATGGACGACACGGTGACGCATTACCGGCCGCCACCGCAGCCGCCGCCACCCGGGGTCACTGCGACCTACGCGTACTACCAGCCGCCGCAGCATGCTCCTCCCTCGACATCTCCAGTGCAGCAGCAAATCCACCAGACCTACCTTGCCCCTCACTACGCTTCTCCTGGCTCATCGCACGATGAGCTCCGGACGCTGTTCATCGCGGGATTGCCCGAAGACGTGAAGCCTCGGGAGATCTATAACATGTTCCGCGAGTTCCCGGGCTACGAGTCCTCGCATTTGAGAAGCTTAACGAAGAAAAGTCAGGTGAGAATTGAATTTCCTCTCTTTTAGCTTTTTTACTCCTATATTGTGCCGGAAATCGCTGTTGATTTCCTTCGATAAGCATTCGTGCTAACCACGAATTGATATATTGGACTAGATGGTTTGTGATAGGAGCTTTGTTCACCGAAACTTGATGGGATTGAGGACTTTGATGCTACAGTTTTTATGCTAATGGGAACCGTATGGATGGTTGCTGGCCTTAGCTTGTACCCATATGCCACAAATTCATTGTTTGGCTTCATTCCTGGGTTATACACGGCCACTGAACTTAGACATTTCGGATGAAACCAAAGATACCACGCATGAGCTTTGCATTCAACAGGATTGCTTTCAATATGCCATTGGTCATCTGTTATCTGCACTATTGCTTGTTTCGTGGACCATTTTATTGCAATATTTTACCCTTTCCTGCCTTGTTGTTCCTCTGCCGTGGTGCTTCACTGGTTCATNGCTGCCTCCTTGTTCCTCTGCCGTGGTGCTTCACTGGTTCATGTGTTATCTCAATTTTTTACTTTATTTAAGATGCATAGTAAATCACAACCGTTGGTAGAATGCTGAAAATATATGATTAACAATTGTCTCTCACTGCTGATCTGAAGCAGTGCACATATATTTGCCCGGAGCATTGATAATTAGAATAATATTATACATGTAAGAGTAACGCTTGCTAATGGTGTCTCCCTCCTGAAAGCAGCCATTTGCTTTTGCTGTGTTCACGGATCAACGATCAGCAGTTGCTGCCATGCAAACTCTAAATGTAAGTAGATCTCCTTTCTTCTTCTTAATAGCAAGAGTTTTTTTTTTTTTAATGATGAAAAAAGTTTCTGGTATTTAGATTCCTAAGAAAAGCAGGGTTCTGTCTTCTCTGCATAATTAAAAAATTAATTGAGAGAATTTTGCCTATATACTAGGGAGTATTTTAGAGGTAGCTTTTGTGGAGTGTGAAATAAGATAAAGTAAATGTTGCTGAGTTGAGTTGATAAGATATTCTGCTGATAACCAGGGTAAATATTGAATCAGCAAAAATCAACCTTTGTTTGCAGGGAATGGTGTTCGATCTGGAGAAGGGATCTACCCTGTACATTGACTTTGCAAAAGCAAATTCCAGGTCCAAGCGCTCCAGAACAGGTGCAATCCTTGCTTTACTTCTCCTTGCTTTCTTTTTGTTGCTGCTTATAGTTGTGATTTTATTTTCAAATCCGATTACTCCATGGCTTTCTGTTTCCGAATTAGATGATGAAAGATGTGGCTTGGATAAGAAAGCTAGAGTATCTCCTGCATTTGTCTTCACTGATCCAGGTAAGGATATGATTGATTGTCTTCTGTAGAGAATTGTCCGTCTTTGCTTGGGAAAAGAGAAATAGAAACTTGCAACTTAATGCATGTTGCTACACGATTTGTTGGACGTATATAATCTTGGTCACTTAAAGGGTGCATCTTGCTTGGGGAAGGCTCACATTGCACACATACTGCACTCTTGAACACTAGCAGGTCTTGGCAGCACTCACTTGCTTGGGATGAGTAGTTCTGCTCACAACACAATTGGTTATCTACCAGCACAGAGGTCATTTGCACTACTTAAGCACATTCATTGTTTGGAAGTGATCACTTAAATTACTGCTATTCAGTTAACATGATTTGTATGGAACTAAAATTGCAAGGTTGTAATGGAACACATCAGTTCATGGCCCACTCCTTAAGATGCAGTGCACTTTCTGATTAATTCATTAATTTATACAATCATAATTTTGGTTTATTAGATATGTGGATCCTGATGGTAGAGGTGTAAATGAGAGGGCAATAACAAAGGCGGTAGGTTTTCATCTCAACTATCTTTTTCTTCCTTGATCTTATTCATGTCATATTTCTGGGTTCTTATTTTACCTATGATATGCTTCCAAGGAATCCTTGTATTCTAGTATTTAAGCCACAAAGTAGTTCATGTATTTCTCACTTTCTATGGTTTTCTTTTTGCTGTAAAAACTGGAAAATCTGCACAGAATTGTAGACAGAAGTTAAAACCCTGATTCAGACTATGTTGAGAGCAATTACTAAGCATTTGGAATTTTGATTACCTTGATGGACCACCATACTAAGGATGCAATGGAAGTATATTTTATTCCTTCATTATGTAACTGTTTTGATGGTATTTCCCATTTTAAGTGCTAATTGCCGTTTCGACTTGCTTGAGATTGTATTATGAACTTCATTTGTTTTAAACAATGAATACGAATGTAAATTGAGAAGAAGGTTGTCAAGTATTTCTTGTTACAGTGATCTCAATTGGATGATAATTCAACAAAGTAGTTATTGATGCAATGAAATTGTTGGGCAAATGAATCAGATGATGCTGCATCTATTGAAATGTTGTCTACTTGCCGGCACAGCTCATAAATTATTTCATGTGATGTAGAGCAACATTAAGTAGGTAGCATGATGTCTTTGCTTGTTTAAGTGACATTTGCTACTCTTTTTGCTACCTCTTCCTTGGAGCTCACTCACTTCTCATGCCTCAACAGAGCAAATGTTCTGCGCCTCCATGTCCAACTCTTTTTGTAGCTAATCTTGGACCAAGATGTACAGAGCAAGAGCTGATTCAAGTGTTCTCAAGGTCTCTGGAGGGTGCAGAAAACTCTTAACCAATTTTTAACTTATCAGTTCATTTATGAATTTGGTTACTTGTGATCTGTGTCTACGACAGATGTCGTGGGTTCTTGAAATTGAAGATGCAGAATACTCATGGTCCACCTGTTGCATTTGTTGATTTCAAGGTATTAACTAGCTATCTTTTGTCACAATTTGTATTCAGAGTTATGTTTCTGCAGAAGTTGAGCAGGAATGATATGATAAACACATGTACAACTCAAGTGTAGAATGGATTTTAAGTTGGTGTTAATTTGCTTTGCTGCAGAAGAAGATTTGCAACTGATATTACTACTTCCTCTGCTTATAGTCATTGATTTATAAAGGGATTCTCTTTTAAGATTCATTCAGGCATAAATCTTGTGATTGCATCTATATCTGTGTGCTTTTTTGGAGCTCCAGTTCTATATATAGACTGACATATGATGTGAAAAATCCACTCAGCGTCTGAATGGCCCGAACTGGACCTCTCTAATAACTATTAAGCAAGAGTTGGCAAGGATAAAAACCTCCCCTGATGTCTGTTTAAGCTTCTAGCATTCCAAAAGCTAGTTATTAAGAGCATGCAATTGGTACTCCACTCTAATAATATCTGCCTAATTGATTTTACCTGTTCTGTAGTATACTTATGAAATTCAGGTATCATGAACCCATTTGAAGGAGGGATAGCCTGGTCATATAAATAGTGTTCAGGGTTCTCATCCTCTCGATCCCACCCACCTGCACCCCAAATTGTATTCTTGATCAGTACTAACATTACAGATTTGTGATTCTGTCTACAGGATGCAGATTGTTCTACTGACGCACTGAATCATCTGCAGGGGGCAGTTCTTTATTCCTCACCTTCTGGAGAGGGCATGAGATTAGAGTATCCTCCTTACACTGATATAAAAAGCATTGAATCAGATGAGTAAAGTTCATCCAACACTGGACTATTAGATTATCTGGAAAGATACTAGTTTTAATGTTGCTGAAAATGAATGCTGACAAATGATTGATGATGCTTCAGTTATTGTGTTAGTTGAATATTTCGTCATGTGTATTGACAATCACATGTCCAACTGCCAAATTTAAATTGAACCACCAGTAGGTCCCCTAGTAAACATCGACTTTTGCTTAAGAAAATGGTGTGCTGAAGTCTCTCTGGAACTCCTCTCTGCAATTCGGACACACCCCAGGTAATAAATTACTTGCAGTAGTAGTAGTAGTTTGTGCTTTGTTCATCTATCAGAATGGGACTTTCCCCTTAACAAAGTGATCAGATATGCGAAATCACGAATGGGAATGCGTGGGAAGTCCAAATAGTACACGTCGTTGCCCAAGGAGATGGTTTTCTGTTCCCCGTTGGAGTGTTCACTTCTTTCAAGCCCATGCCACAGCGGTTGGTCTCCGAAGAGTCGGGTGATGATCTTCTCGGCCTTCTCCTGTTTGTTGTGACGGAGTATGGCAGCCATGCCTCCTCGACATCACATGTATTCTTGCAAAACTGTTCGTTTTTTTTCTCGTTTGTGTCTTGTCCTGATTGGACTGTGGATTACCGCAATTAAGGTTCGGATGCGATCGATGAGTGCAGAGTTTTCAACGTTCGATGTATTTGCCTCTGTTGCGGTCCATGTCACAGCATCGCATTTTCTTGCTCTTCCATATTCGTGAATCACCGACAATATCTCGGTGCAGGTGGAATCACAGTGAAAGACCAAATGCATCAATTAATGTCATGAACCCATATGGACTTTTCCGTCCTTTGCTCAGAGAATCTTCTGTCCGGTCAAGCAATTTTTCTCTCTCTTTTTCTTTTTCTTTTTTTTTTTAATTTCTCAATATTAAATGTACCTTCGACTTGCTTGTCGTGCGGCAATTTGCAAGTGGCGACTACGAAGGAGCAACCCCTTGAGCATCGTCCCATAGGATGTTTGAACTGAGGAATACCTAGGAAGACAGAAGAAAACGTGCTATTTCTCCGAGTTTTCTCTCGATCTTGATGGCAATCGATCGAGATGAATAAACCTTCCTTACCTCCCTCGTTCCCGGGATTATTTTGCTCGCACTCTCCGAATCCCACTGTCCGAATGATTTCTCTCAATTCGATTCGGTGACAGTTACCAAGGCTCGATTGAGACCCAATAATAATTATATAATAAAAAATGTGTTCCACCCGTAAAATTTGACCATGTCTTCCATATCTTAAGATGAGTGAGGTGGTCTTGAGCCACAGGAAACCCTATAAAAAATCTCGGCCCTTGACATAAGACGAACGTAGCAGAAGTCAAACAGGAGCAGAAGTCCACGGTCTTTGATTTGGCGCTTCTGTAACTAATCTTGACTTCCTTCACTCAATAATTGTGTGGAAACAAATATCATCATCCCTCGAATCAACTCATGACAAATGCACAGTATTGAAAAATGAGATGTAGTATAACAGAATTACAACCATACGAAAATAATAAAGAATTTGGTACGACAATATCGTAATTGAGAGGGATTTAGATGTGGCTACCGGCTATTGCTCGATTAGCAGTCTGAACTTCGTGCTGTTGGGCATCATTAACTTGGGCAGCCCTAAACAGTCAATCCCAAATAATTTTCCCCCACATTTTCCGGACTCATCTATGACCCCTTCCTCCAAGTCCCACGACCCAACGCGGTGTCAAGCCTCTCATTAATTTATTTAATTAAAGTAGCATGGTTTTAATATTGTATCATCATGTGCCCTTATCATCAGGGGCACCACATAAAGTCTGTCCAACTTTTCAAAAAGTTATCCAAAGAAAATCAAGTCAAAGTTAGATTCACTCACTATGATGTTGTTCCAATAGTTGCAAACTGCAAAGCTCTTTATTGGGTTAACATCCCTATGAACTTTAACTACATATATATTTTTTTAAAAAATTCAGCACGATCTCTTTGGTATATCCTGATCGAGTCTCGACTGTACATTATTTATTGACTTTAGCGGGACGTTTATTTTCTGCCAAATCATCATACATACCACGTTAATTTTGCAAGCGTGAATAAATATAGAGAAAAAATTATGAACCGTGATGAAATTTTGTGTCCGCTGCTGTAATACGATAACACTATGTATTTTGGACGTAAAAGTGATTATCAAGTATATCATAGAGTTTTAACCAATGTAATATCGTGTGTTACGGTGGGTGGATTTTATAGGCAAACTCCGAAAATCTACTACGCATGTAGTGGGAGGCAATCGACGCCCGAGCGAGTGTGCCGTAAGAGTCGCAACGCTGAAACCGATGACAGTACGCAGGATCGGCATGAAACAAAGGTACCAACCAGATCATGTGTTTCCGACACTCACTTCAATCATCCTAAGGTCTAGTCCCGTGAGTTGGTCACTGAAAGGAAAGGTACGATGAATATGCCCTATTTCGGTATCGGATCAAGAAGGAGGGATCGAAAAAACCACTAGATCATGCGGGAGCTGCCGACCCAACCTGACCCGCGACAAAAAGGTTGCACGAATTAGACGGATAGAGAGCGAACGACCAGGATCGTTCAGTAGGACGGTATGAACACGAACCCGCGACACTGGGGGCCCCTTACCTTAGTTCGCTCGATCAATGCTGCCCCGTAACGTGCCCATGGAATCATGGGAAAGCGACGTATCAACCAATACAGAGAGGGTGAGTTCAATTAGGTGAAAATCTCTTAATTAGATCAATTTAATATTTCAATTAGGAGCATGCACGAAGATCAGGAATTGTCCTTTTTCGTGTAACTTGCGAATTCATATCGGAGGCCGACATATTACAAGGCACATGCCGCCTTCAATGGCTAAATTTGGAGCCATGTTGCCTAATTAATTGTTATATGGGTTTGCCCCCAAGGGACACTTCCCAACTCATCCCTCTCCTCACCTCTCCTCCATAATATATTATATTCAAGAATTTAATTATATTTGAAATTCGAACAATTTGATATGCTCCGGCTCAAACTACCACTCTCTTTATGAGAGCACTTGGATTTTTCTTTGAGAGGAAATCAGAAACTACCAAGAGGAAAATGGTATTATCATTTAATTAATTACATAGGTGGGAATCCGAGGAGGCACCGGCAAGGATACACACTCCACAGTTTTAAAAATCGGATCGAGCAGGCCGGTTCGACAGGGAACCGGCCACTCACCCAATCCGGTTTCTAGATTTAATCCATTTGTAATTAAAGTGCGGTCAACTCCGATTGAATCGGCCGATTCCTTGTTCGAATGGCAAATCCGATTGAACCGGTGAAAAAATCGGTCGACTTAAAATTAAAATATATATTATAATGTACTTATTTTATTTCACTAAACTTATATTTATATTTTATGTTGAAGTTGTCATTAATATAACTGTCATATCATGAATTTTTGTTATAAATTATTGTCAACTTATGATATTACGTCAATCTACTTGTAATATTATACTATTAATATTATTTATTAAATATGGAATTCGACAAATTGAAATCCCGGTCCGATCCGTGAACCCATACCTTGACCAGTTCCCGGTCCGGTCCGGTTTTAAAAACGATGGGATATACGACAAATAAGACACCGAGAATTGATTTGCTTGCAGTTTACGTATTTGTTGCCGATTACAGCATTCTCATCTGCTATTTCTCATCAAGGCATTGTAAGGTCGGAGCTGTACCAATACCACATGTCCGGTTTTTTCTATAGAAGATTCCATGAAAAATTAACGGCAGGTTTGTTAGTAGCTTTATCTTTCGCAATTAAGATTAGCACTAAATGATCTTTAGTCTGCTCATGGGATTGTCAAGTTCTGGCAGTGTCTTGACCTTGACTTGTAGATGTACCATTTTTATTTTTATTTTTATTTTTGCAGATACAACAAGTAGAACCCAAATAATTCAATTAAAATGGTAGGGAAGAGGGAACAGATTCATCGTTGTATTGGGCCATAGAGAAAAAACCAATTCTTTCTTCATAGTTGTTGGGGGGACCAATGACTGTGTACTCTCATTTGCCATAGAGAGAGAGAGAGAGAGAGAGAGGCTGTTCATCACCTGCTTCTTAGGGAACAAATTCCAGAAAATAAAAGGTAAGACAGGAAAAATATATATATATATATAAAAGAAAATTCAACACTGTGGATATCAAAATTGAGAAATTCTTATTTAATTCTTTCTTACGAGTGATTTATTTTCAATCTTCTTTCACTTTTACTTTCGGATCTACTGAACTTGCAGGCGAAAAAAAAGAAGAGAAAAGGGGAAACAAAATGGTTTAAAAAGGACTGACAGGTGGGATCCGTTCCACTTGTACCCTTATCGAGTAAGATCTTAAACTGGAATTTTAGGACCGGATAAAATTCACGATGAGAACGTTTTAACTCTCGATTAATCGATCGATTCGAGTCGAGCCGGTGCGCTCCTAGTCAACAAGCAGTGCGCAAGAGGGAAAAAAAATTACGGTACCGGGAAGATAAAAAAGAGTGCGGGGCGGTGGGGGCGGAAAGCGTGAATCCTCGTATTCGGATAAAACAGAGGTGACAAGCAACCGAACCCGTCTGCATGATTTGTGGAGGGAATCTTGCGGTTGCACGACATGATTTTTTTATTATTTTT
>CXYZ01005390.1:182340-227496 GCA_900006705.1 Sonneratia caseolaris
TCTCTTCATTTCCCACACCTTAGAAATCCCGACGTTTATAAAACCCTAATTGGGGTCTGCCTTAGGCCCTAGCTAGCTAGCTAGCTAGCTAATCTAGCTAAAAATTCGACTTTAGCTCCATTTCAAGATCTTCGATCGAGTAAAGCAAATCTTGTTTACTTTCCTTCCAGATGCCATGCAAGCATCTCACAAAGCTCATCCGGCAGACCGCACACGCGGTGGGTGCTGGCATATGATGTAGTCCACACGCCTGCCTTCGAGTGGCACAATTTGATCGCCGGAAATTCTGAACCAGATTCTCTTGCTCTCGCCTTTCTCGCCCCCCCCCTTGAGCTCACTGGGGGCTAAGGGGGAGCGAGTGCCGTTCGACGTAAAACCTACCCGACCACCGACATTGCACCAAAAAGATCATAGCATATGAGACGTGGCAACAGCTGATTTGCTGGCTCGAAGATTTGAGAATCCCACAGTGTCGGAGAATTAAAAGAAATCATTTTAAAATATAACATAAATTTAATCCTATTCCAACTATGTAAAAATTTGACACTAATGATTTACTTTTTATGTCACGAGAAGTAGCAGATCTCATGCACTGATACAATATTGCATTAAAAGGGACGCCCGCTTCCACGTGGAATGATCCTTTTCGGGACAAATGTCCATAAATTCATTTCACTTATATTAATTCCACCTTCCATTCGTATCCATTTATTGAAAATAAAATTATCTTAATATAAATTTTTTATTTATAATATTTAAATATAAAATAATAAATAAAGTCGTGAGAAAAGGATTTTTGACTCATACCACATACAGTCATATCTCAGTAAGCTATTCACGAGAATTGTAGTTGTTGCGGATGGAACTAATTTCGATTGAATAATAAAAGAAAAAGGACTCTTTTTTTTATATGAGCAAATGGCAAATGAATGATGGGACCTTCCAAAGGTAAAGGCCAAGATTGCCAATAAAATGCTAGGCAACAGAGAGCGTACAAAAAGACAGAATGGCCCCTGCAGCGGCCTACCCGATCTCGGGTGGATGGAAAAGTCAATTCCCAAGCCCAACGGTATCCATCCCTCCACCGACCACCGACCACCGACCGCCTCCCTCCTCCTCCCTCTGCCTGCCTGCCTGCCTGCCTGCCTCCATAATGTATATATTCTAATCAAATCAACCCACTTAACGTGCTAATCACAGTAAAATTGAATAAGATATAATATAAATTAATTGAGATATTTTATATTATAAGAAATTTACCACTTGATGTAGGTTGGTCCAGATCGAGTCAAACTCACTTAGAATCTACCGGGTTTTGCATTCCCGGTGGTGCACATCGAAAGGGGGAGTGTTGAACTGGGAATGGTAAGATAATAATAGAATTCTGATTGTAATAAAAGCTTATCAAATCATGGATTGATGTGTGTAATGCATATTGAGTATATTAGTCAATTTAAAAAGGCTTTTACCAGTCATAGTGATATTTACTATAGCTCATAAGAAATAAGATATGTCAAAATACCCGGGGAGAGATATTATTTGTATTTGGTGTGGTTTACACAATTTTATCCTTCAAAATTTGTCCTTTCTTTCGAGAGAAATGATATTTTTTTTAATTATACAGGTGTTCGATAAGTCTAAAAAAAATAAATAAAATGGATTTAGAGAATTATACAATCATGATATAATTTGTAATTGATAATTATTAATTCAATGATTATGCCAATATACCAATTTTTTTAATGAAAATATGTATTTTAAAAATCTTATAAAGAGTTCAACATTCGTGCTACTTCTGTATGTGATACGTGATGTTATAATTTATGATATCAAATTTTCAAATTACAATGGAACAGAAATTACATAAATTCTCAAAACCTTTCACTGTGGGTAGTAGAAATAAATCATGGATATGAGATTTGTGTGTTGGATATAGAAAAAGAAAAGAAAAGAAATATGATAATTCAGTAATTTTTCGGTGGAAAAAAATGAATTTTTTTTGTTGGGGTTATTCCGAGTAACACATACTATTTCCACACAGTAGTGCTTTATATCTCTCCTTCTTCTTCCCCTTTCCTCTGCACAGACGCACTTTCACAGTCCGAGTCTCTGAATATAGTTTCTCTCGGTTCCCCTGCTCTCCTGCCACAGCAGCAGCGGTAAAATATTCTCCTCTCCAGTAAAGCCTTTCTGTTTCTGCTTCTGCTTTCTCTTTCCCCCCAGTTTGGCTTGGCTACCAAACAGAAGCACCACCCACCTGTTCCAAGAAACCACTGCAATTAAGCAATGAATTGAAGGAGCCCCGCTCCTTTGTTCATAAATCACCGAGATTTGTCGGTGAGCTCTGATTTGTTTCTCTGTTCAAGAATTTCCCGAATTGCTCTAAAGCTATATCCTTTATTACCTTCCCATGAAGGGTTCCATCTCCTGGGGCAAGTTTTCTCCCCATCACTTGTCTCCACCCTCAATCAGCTGAAACTTCCGCCATGGATTGACGAGGTTCCTCGATTCCTCGGTTTGATAAGACCTCTCTGGTTGTTCAGTAAAATCGGCGAGAGAGTTGATCCTAGCTCGTCTTGCCACGAAAATCGCTTCTTGATTCGACCCACCAACCCTTTTTTGTCCCAGATATTGGTTCTTTCACCAATTCCATCCTATTTTGGAATCGGTCGATAACAACTGTGTGCGCAGCCGTGCCAGAGATTTTAATTTGGGTCCCTTTCAATTTTCCGGGCAAAACTTCCCGATTTTTACACTTGGGTTCGATAAAAATCTTGGCTGGAATCGACCCACCTCTACTTTCTTGCCGAAGAACCCGTCCTTTTTACTTTAGTCGGACGCGTCTGGAACGTTAATGTCAGGCATGGATTCCAGGGACAGCATGGAGACCCGAAAAAGATGCAGCGGAGGAAGCGGTGGCAGTAAGGAGAGGCCATACAAGGGGATAAGGATGAGAAAGTGGGGCAAGTGGGTTGCGGAGGTGAGAGAGCCCAACAAGAGGTCAAGGATTTGGCTGGGCTCTTACTCCACCCCTGTGGCAGCAGCCCGGGCCTATGATGTAGCTGTCTTCTACCTCCGTGGGCCATCGGCAAGGCTGAATTTCCCGGAGTTTGTTGCTGGTGAGGGTGCTTGCAGTGGCATAGATGGAGGAGGGGACATATCAGCCGCCTTCATAAGGAGGAAGGCTGCGGAGGTTGGGGCCCGGGTCGATGCAGCACTCAACAAAGGGCTGAACGGAGTGGTCGTCGGCAGTTACGAGAACTGCTGTGATGTGAAGGTGAGCAGCAGCAGCAGTAATAACAGCTGTGGGAGGAGTGTTCTCGAGGGAGTTGATCTGAATAAGTCGCCCGACCCTGAGGATGACTCTGACAGTGATGATGAGTAGCAATCCATCAGTAGAAGTGGAAGAAGAAACAGTGAGCTCTGATCTTAGTGGAGTTAGTGGGTGATCAAGAGATTGTCTCTTTAGTGGATTTTGTTGATGAAATCCAAGAGATTTTGGAATCTGTAGTGAAGGGTAAGACGAGATGTAAAATGTAAATTACTTTGGGTTAGAAAATCATAATGTCAGTAACTTGGTATCCTTTTCATCTTCGCTTTCGTGTTTTTCCTTTTTCTTGTTGTCCCCCTTCTCCTTGTAGTGTAGCTTTTGGTGGTTAGTTTCCGTTGGAAGAAATCAAAGAATAGTTAGGCTTGTAGAGACCCTCTATGTAGTTGTGTATCTAGGGCGATCGATCTACATGTTTCCCCGTAGCCCTGGGACTGTGTCTCGATCTCCTACGTGCGAAATTTGGGGGAGCGAGAAAACTACAAGCGCACAGCTTGTTTGTGCGGATGAAGAATCAAAGGAGGGAAGGAAACAGTCCAGTCCTTGGGGAGTTGTTGCTGTTTATCTTTTCACACCAAACGTGATTTATACGCCGGGATAAACGGAAATATACCGAGTATTGAAGAATCAACAAGAAGGCATGCAACTGATGAGAAATGTGATATGATCTGTATTCTACAAGATGCATGGGGTTTTTCTATAAGGGTTCTTCTGTAGAGGAGTTGTAAGATGAAAATCATTTCCGACACTGGCCAATTACAGTGCAGAAATCATGTCGATTTCTGTCCTTTCTGATTGGCTCCACCAGAGAGCAGAGAACCAACTGCAGATGATGGGGAAGGGATCTGACTGGATTGGATTATTGGGAGAGAGAGGGGACAAACCATGGCCTACAAGAAGTAGCAGTTGGTGTGCAGAGTACTAAAAGTGACAAGATCAGAGTTTGGTATTCTCCATTGCTGATGATGATATGAGGAATAACTCCAGCTTATGCTTGTCCGATCGGATCTGAGCCGAATCTACCCATCAATATTACAGATTCCCCGACAACGCTTAAACACGGAAGATCAAGGCCCATGACTTGTCTCTCGGTTTGTTTCAGCGTGCTTTGTTGCAAGGATCTGTCCTGCAGTTCGATAAAAAGCTTAAAGGTATACGAGATTGATTATCAGACATAAATACCCCCAACTCATGTCGACGCGTGAAGCTCAGCTCACAGCATCCGACATCGAAGATCTGTACAACCTAATCTCATCGAGTTTGCATCCCGAATTTGCAATTTCATTTTTTTGGGGAGGGGAATTCAAATTTCTTCATGTTGAATTTCCATCCTTGATTGTTGGGGGAGGGGGGATGCAAGAGGAGGAATTAACAGCTGTTGTCATTGACCCTCGCCGAAGTCCGATCATTTTACAGTTGGAAACATTAAAAAAAAAGGAAAAAAAGTATATTTTTTAATTTTTATTTATCTTATTTGTTTAATGCATTCATTCACTGGAGACCGCGACTTTATATTTTAAGCGGAAACTGAAGACGTTCTTCCCTCTACAACTTTCATCGGCATGAAGAAAGAGCCCGCACAGTTTCTATTTGGATGATGATAACGCCATTATATTGAAACGATAATATATAGTTTAAGGGATTGTATTTTAGATATATATACTATTTGATTAACTTATTCGTGCACTTACATTTAAATTTATGATTAATATCTTAATTAAGTGTAAACTTTTATCTATCTTTAAATTTAGCATGAACATTTTTTTGTGTATTCTAATTAGACACAAATTATACGCCATCTACCAAATTTAGTATGCTATTCATTTTTCCATCAGTGCCATATAAGATACCCTCAACCACGCCAATAAAATTATGCTATTCATTTTTCCGTCAGTGCCATATAAGATACCCTCAACCATAACAGTAAAATTAACGTGTCACGTAAGATGATTTAATAAAAAATGAACATAATGCTAATATCGATAAATAAAGTTAATACTCATCAGGATATACAAATAAATTTCGAACTAAATTTAAAATTTTTATCAAACTTTACTCTCATCTAAGATATTAATCATTAAATTTATTGAAATTGACTTATGGGACAAAAAAGTAAAGGACAGTGTCTCTGACCAATCTCTGTCTTGCCTTCTTTTTTAACTTTCGGCTGCATCACGGGCAGGCGAGACCTCGAGCTACGTATACATCGGAGTCAAGTTTGGTACGGTGGAATGTGTGATTCAAATAAGAACGAATATAAGATGTGACTATGCTGTCAGTAACAGGGCAAATAACGGTGCAGATATGCAGTCTTAGACATGAAAAAGAAGTGAAAATCCGCTGATTCTCATCATCCTAACAATTGGAATGCCCAGATGGTAAAATCGGGACGGTTCTCATCGACACTGATACAATTGTTACATCGTTACACGACAACACGAACTAAGACTAGCAGGTTGCCCCCTGCTGTTTCTGTATTGAATCGCAAAAAGATCCGACAAACACCCCCTCATCTTATGCAAAGAGGCGGCCTCCGCATTTAAAAGGATATGTATAGGCTGACAGACCATCATAGTGGTTCATAGAACATTTCTGCAGAATCCGAGGATGGCTACATAGGCTGAGAGAAATGAATGATCGTATTCAGACGTAATTTCATCTAGGCAACATCAGTCATGTGGCACGAGAAATGCAGCTTCAGCTTACTCTAGGAGCTCCTTTCGGTGTTACTGGACAGCCTACCATGGGAAACCTGGATCCGCATCGAATCTGCAATGATCCTGATTTATGCCCCCTCTTCAGTTGCACGCTTTATTTTAAGGGCAGCTCCCACGACATTCCCTCTAGTGATGATCCCCACCTAAACATCACCGTAGATAATCTATATCAGGAACCGCAAGAGAGTATTGCATTAACCACGAGACCTTTTTTAACAGAATATTTGAGAGGGTTACCAGCTTGCCATCTGTATCTACAACTGGGAGTCTCCGATACTTCGTCTCGAGCAATAATCTGGGATTGAGAACATGTAAAGAGACAGCAACAAAGAAGAGAGGAATAAAAGCTGAGGAAAAGGAAATAGGAAGAACCTTGCAGCATCCTCAAGATTTGTGGTTTCATAAACAACAACAGGAGCAGGAGTCATCAAATCACCAATAACTTGCCCATTGGTCTTACTGAGCAACTTCTGTACCTCATTGAAGGTCTGCAAGATCACATTGGCCTTTGTAGAATCACATTAAATATATCCCCAAAGAAGAAGTACATGCAGCATAGGTAAAAGTGCATGCAACTAAATGAGAAAAAGAAAGTTCATGCTTCCTGAACATCACTAGGTAAATTAATCAGTGTATATAGACCTTAATTTCCATATAATCTTATGCTTCGCAGCAGTCAATTTCTTCCTAGCATTCCATTTAATTGCCAGACGTGGCAGTTCAGTATAGTAAGATGTGACCAGCAAAGAAATAACCAAACTTCAGAATGGCTCCGTTTATTTCAGGCTGCCACTGGACTCTTGAGATTTACATATAATACGGTCAATTATAGGATGAGCAAATCTCTTCTGGAATTCATGATGTCACTCTAGTAATATAAATGGAGTTGTTTATTGGCTTTTGTGGTTTTGTTAAAAAATTTGCTACTTATTGGCAAGAGCAGCAATTTCAAAACTGTACAAAAGAAAGCCCAGACATACTTTCCAGGTGCTGTCAACCTCAGGGAACATGTTGTTATCAGCCAGCTGACCTCCTGCAAAAGTGCTCATTATGTAGAAAACAGGAAAAGCTAGTATATACATGATGAGGGTTTTATGTGAGAACTATACAGTTCAAAGCTGATGAAATGGTGCACAAACTACAAAAAGATCCAAGAGATGTGCGATATCTCTGCATAATTCCTACTCTGTCATAACAAAAAAAAATCTGAGAATTGAGACTCTTTTCTTCAGATAGCAAATGATATTGCCATGCAATTTACATTAATTGATAAAAGAAAAATTACAAAGGATTCTGTCTGATATATATTAAGTTCAGTGGCAAAGGAAATGAGGTAGAGAGAGAAGGTGAAAAAAATATCTCAAAAGTAAACTAATTTATCCAATGATCTGATATTCTTTGAATTCCCATCTCAGAGAAATGCCAACAAGAGTAGCAAGTAACCATGTGAGCATGCGTGTTTATGCCAGTGCAGGATAGTGGGGGGATATCTTAGATAACAAGTGTCAACCTTTTTTCTTACGTTTATTCTCTAGCTCTAAAACTAGAGTTAAAATTTACAGTCTCAGTCCTGCACCCAAAATGCTCAGTTCCAGGAAACTTTTAAAAGCGTAGATTCTTGTATTTCAATCAACTTCTATATAAACACTCTACAGGAATTCAATTGTATTTTATATATTAATGATCCGGGAGGTATAAGTATATATTTTGCCATGGTAACTATCTTTCTCATAATAGCTTCTGTCATCAGCCCAATGACATATCCACTTGCGATCTTGCAAGATAAAAGTAAACATAATAGGCAGCTGAATCTTATCTGCATCACATACAGCCTCCATGCAAAATGGTTTATTCGCAAATAAATGGGGGAACATAACAGATCAATTTGTTAGATCATATCCTGAGGATGATACAAAATGATCAAGAAAATTCGAACTTCATATTCATGGTTGAGAAGCTGTTCTCAGTACCTGATATGGAGTCCAATGCTAGCAAATCATAATCAGAAATAAGACCAACCTGCAGCAAAGATCCCCCATAAAAAAAATTCACCCACTATAATCTAACAAAGAGATAAATTGAAGCGACTCAAGAAATTTTATTGAGATAAATCTTCACCAACTTAAGCCAGACTTTCAAGAAAAGTAGATTATGGTAATGACAAAATTAGGATTTGATATGATTGCCCAAGAATTATACGATCATCCAAGAAAACACAAAATTACAATTTACCAGCTTCCAGTCATCATCTATTACAGGGAAACCAGTGATCCTGTTTTCAACCAGTATCTCCAAAGCTGACAAGGAAAGAAGGATTTAGAAACTCCCAAGACAAAACACATGCTTGTCTATGTGCATGCACGAGAGCTAAATCTCTGCACTGAAATATACAGCTATGCCTATACATACCATCATCTACAGTTGTTGTGGGTTTCACCACATGCAAGTCCTCTTTCCTTGTCATGAACTCCCCTACAGTATAAATACCACTTCTTGGCTGTCCATAAACAGAAAAATGGGCACATGACCATCATGAGGAGCTCATATTATTCATTGTTATAAGGGTGAAGATCGTGATAAAGCACAAACATTACTTCTCATGATCAGATGGGACGGATATCATTCATAATCAAATTGGGTGTCCCAAAACAACGGAAAAATGCTAACTTTATTATAAAACAAAAATAAAGGTGCTAAAAAATACATAAGATTGAGACATTCACCAACCATCATGCAGCACATCACTTCACCATCAAATCCAGAATTATCAGCATCAAATCACATGGCAAATAATAATCGCACTGAATTAAAATTTCGACAAGAGTGACAGATCTAGAGTATACAACAATCTCCCCATTATTCTTCCTACGCAAACATGTTGGAGCAGGCCTAGCGATTCGATCACATGACAATTCAACTATAACCAACTAGAGACAGCAGATGGATGTCTTAAAAATCGCAGCAAACTTTCCAAATCAATTCAGAAGATGAGGCAACTCTCCCCTCTGCTCATACTAAACCACTTCGTTGAAAGTGAAAATTCAGCTGGGGCGGTACTGCCGTATAGCAATTAAAGCATCTAATAAATTCCGATGGTAGTTAAAATGAGAAAGCGAGGACGTCCTTACTGGAGTCGAATTGGCTGCGAGAGTGGCCCTGACGGGAAGAGCAAAGGACCGGCGAGGACCGAGAGTCCGCCATTTTGAAATGGAAAAGGGCACTAGGAGGCTTGTAGATGATAGAGGGAGGAAAGGAAGCCGAGATGAGGCGACGGCGGCGGCACGGAGGCGGAGAAGCGATAAAGGCTGCGAGTTGACCACGAGGACTGACACGGACTCCATAGTCTGAGCTTATTCAGAGCGTAGCCCCGTTCTCTCTCTCTCTCTCTCTCTCTCTCTCTCTCTCTCTCTGTGACTATGTTTGTGGATATTTATCTGTGCACTCTATGTAGATGAAGGCTGGAGCAGGAGGTGACAAGCTGGGAGAATCGACGGCACGAGGAGGCGACGGCGGGGGCTGAGCTGCTGCTGCTTCGCGGCTTCTGTGTGGCGCGGATGTCGGGGAAGCCGGAGAGAAATGATTTTGATTTTTTTTTTCACTTTTACTACTATATTTGTATTAGTGATTTAATAAACATGAAGNATTTTTTTTTCACTTTTACTATTATATTTGTATTAGTGATTTAATAAACATGAAGAAAAAAATCAATGTTTAAAAAACTGGAACTGCGATCAGAAAAAGCTGAGGTGATGAGTGATGACCGTTTCTCCTTCTTATAAAAAATGAGCATTTGATTTCAAATATGACAGACAAAAATTGAAGAATTTATTAATATAGAAATTAATTGAGATAATTTAATATTTATTTATTTTAAATAGTGCCTTACATAGATTTTTTTATAGTAAAAATAATTTATATTAAAAAAATTTACATGATAAATAAGCTGAATGAACTTAAACTAAATTAGTATGCACCGCAGCTACGGTTCTGATTCTTTTTATTACTTTTCTGCGAAATGCAACCTAAGAACCCAACCAGATGAAAACCAGCGTTGCTAATGTCCTTTCCAATTTTTAGGGTAATTTAATTTTGCACCCCCAAATTTGGAACTTCGGGTAACTTACCCCTAAATGTTATTTTCCAATATATACACCATGAAGTTTGAGCTCTGTCTCATTCTAATCCACGCCCTGCAGCCTGCCCGATATTAAACCGTGAGGCATCAGTAATCTACTCGGAGGACACCTGACACCTGACACCTGACACCTGGCCGTCATATGAAAAACTAGTCATTAAATTATCCATTTTTCTAATCTTTCAAGACCTTCCCAATTAAGTCGAATTCTCTTGTTTTTAATTGTATTCTCAGAGATCGTAAAATTTGGCACGATTTAGATATGATATGAAAAAATTATATATAGACTGATATTTTCGAGCCATATAAGAGATTGGGTTGTATTGACCTGATAGTGCAAAATTTTTTTGCAATACAATAAAAAGAAAATTATAATAAAAATTAATAAAAACTTATTAATTATATTTTAATATTTTATTTAAATTAGTATAAATTTTATATTAATGGGCTAATTATATATTAAAAAAATAAATTATTTATGTAATTTGCACTGAACACGGACCGCCCAAAACATAAAATATCTGTGCTGAGTACAAACTACCTGAAGCACAAAATATTTGTAATTGAACAAGAATTTTCAAGCTGTTCAAGATGATTGACTATGTCGGCCCGACCCAATAGTAAATCTATGTTATGTTAGCACGGCCCAAAAACTATGTATAAGTGCGAATTGTAAGCCCTAGTCTTTCCTATAGATAACCTGTCTCCCATCTCGGACTTTCTAACAATCTCGTACTGCCGCATGCACTAAGGAGCATCGTGTGTATAGCGTAAGTGTGTCAAGGCTCGAACGACGTCGTTTGGTATGTAGTACCCTGAGTGTTCATCGTTATATTATATAAGTTATGCATGTGCGCGAAGGGGTGCTGCTGTTCATAATTGCTGTAGGCCCCTCGATCTGATTTGTCTGTCTAGTGATTGAGTTTTAGCAATCAAATCTTCTTCTTCTTCTTCTTCTTCTTTTTCCTTTGAAGTCCAATGATTAGTGGTTGATTAGTTATTTTAGCTTGAGAATTAGGGAAGCTAATTCCCCAATTAATGAATGGATTATGACTTAAAGACAAGGAAAGACAAGATGGGCACTTCAAGGAAAAGCAGGGCTTGTAATTTTTGAACACAAATTAGATAAATTTTAGTTGATTGTAAACGTATCATGTGTAAACAATAAATTGAACTTGTATAACCAGTTTAAATAATTGTGTTAATATAAATTAAATATATATAATCCGATAAAATATGTTTAAATTTGTTAACTAAATGAATTTAAGTATAAATTATTCAAGAATATAGTAAATTTTTTAATTCAAGAAATTAAAAAATTTCACACCCGTACATTCTTTATCTCCGTGCTGAGGANTTTTTCCTTTGAAGTCCAATGATTAGTGGTTGATTAGTTATTTTAGCTTGAGAATTAGGGAAGCTAATTCCCCAATTAATGAATGGATTATGACTTAAAGACAAGTAAAGACAAGGAAAGACAAGATGGGCACTTCAAGGATAAGCGGGGCTTGTAATTTTTGAACACAAATTAGACAAATTTTAGTTGAGTGTAAACGTGTTTCATGTGTAAATAATAAATTGAATTTATATAACCGGTTTAAATAATTGTGTTAATATAAATTAAACATATATAATCCAATAAAATACGTTTAAATTTGTTAACTAAATGAATTTAAGTATAAATTATTCAAGAATATAGTAAATTTTTTAATTCAAGAAATTAAAAAATTTCACACCCGTACATTCTTTATCTCCGTGCTGAGGATCGCTGGTAATACTTAAAAGAGAGGAAGAATACAACTTATTATTTGATTAAGTNTTCTTTATTTTAAGTAAGATTCTAATTTTATGATCAGGAGAATTTAATATAAGTCAATTAAACAATTATATCTTATCTTAATTAATTATACTCATTAAATTTATAAATACTAAAATAAATAAAATAACTAAATTCTATAAATTTTCAGTTATCACACACTGCTATATTACTATATTTCACCACTCGCTCTCGTCAGTCATGTGGTAGCAGTCCATGTCCCTCTCACTTTCTCGAAGTCAGATCCCAACTTTTTCCTCCTCTCTACAAATCGCTTTTTGCCTTTCTCTCTCTCTCTTTCTCACGAAAAGTAAAGCTTCCTTGCCCCTCTTCATCCTCCCTCTGACCGTTCTCTTTCAGCTCTCGAAGCCCTGTCCCTACTGCAAGGGGACTCTCAGTGACCTCGCTTCCCACTTTCCACTTTCTCCGCAAGTTGCTGTAGTTATAGATCTTAAGATCACATACGCATTTCCCACTGTGCTCTTCATAGTCGATACCCCTCACATTTTCCTGGGACTCTCCCGCCGCAAGTTCAACTGCCCAAAACCTGGAACATTGCAGCGCAGTGTTCTCATCGCATTTCTTGGTCCGCTGCCCTTCAAGGTCAGAGCTTTCTCCGCAAAGTATAAGAAAGTGTGCTCTTTTGCTAATTGGGTGACAAAAGGGCTGATTGATCAGTGCCCAACGATTTATTTGTCTGAAACCGTGCTGACCATTCTCTTTGCAGATTAGCTTTAACTTGACCGAACTCTGCCTTCTTGATTAGCATTCGTTTTTGCAAATGGAACATGGGTTTGGCTGTTTGCATGAGGGCTGAAGGTGGTCAACTTGCACAGTGTACTTGACTATATACTTCACCCTGTTGCTTAGAGGTATTTACTAGTCTCCTATGTCAATGAAGTAAAAGGGGAACAGAAAGGACGGATGACATAAATCAGATCCAGAATTCAGGACCACTTGGTGTTGGCCGAGGGCAATACCAATGCACTAAGTCCTTTCTCATTGAGATATCATTTTCTTTTAGATAATTGGGATTTAGTTTGGGGTTGCACTAATCAGATTTTCGCTGGTGATGTGTTCCATGGTACTTCATCTCCAGAAGAAACATGAACGATTTTCAAACTGATTAAATTCACTATGAATTTAAAGAGTTGGCTGTATCAATCTCAGCAGATGGAAAAAGAATTTTCTTCTTTCTCCTTTCTTTTTCGATCTTTGGCTGAACTGGGCTTCCATATCGGTGTTGAAATTATTCTACATTATCTTTAATTTTGTGATCTTATTGTTTTTCCAGGAATTACATCTGATTCAGTGACCATGGACCACAGAATGTGGCTTTGGAGAAAGAAATTCGCTGAGAAGACCATAGTTTTGAGTGACAGAGCCAGGTTTCCATTGAAAGGATATGAAAAACAGGTAATCAATAGAACAATATTCATTGGAAGTTTTGATATAAAAAATTGGATACTCAATGCTAGTATGACAGTAGTCTTGCTGGTGGTGAAATGCCTTAATGTCAATCTTGTAAAGATCAATATAATTAGTGTTACTTTAACACAATTTCTTTATTTTCACCCTCAAACAGATGGAAGTATATCCAAGTGTTAGAGTAGGGTTGGACAAAGACTTCAAAGATCGAAATGATAGGGCCCCTTCTGCCACTCCCAACTGTGCTAACAAAGATGATCTAGTCAAGATGCATGAATATATGGCACAAGAGGCCATTGTCGGTAATTGTAACTTTTTCCTTGTGCTGTACGTTCTCTTTTACTATGGCAAAGATCTGGATAGAAGCTTCATATTGGAAGTTCATAACAAGACTTTCTCATTTCCTTGTAATCTTCTCTCCTTGCAAAGTCAAGATAAGTTCATATTAAATTCACTCTGCAAGAATTTTGTGGCTGAACAAGTTTTCTGCTGTATGGCCTGACAATTTCTTTTCCTGTCACATTTCTTTGTATATTTCAGAGTAAGAAAATGATGCATTGCAAAATCTTGATTATTTTCATAGAACCATGTTGACTCTTAATAGCACCCGGATCATCAAATATCTCAGTACTTGTGAATTATGGGAGTATAAATGCTGTGGAAAGAGAATGACTTGTTCCTTGTGGTACCAATCCCTTCCTGAACGGTCTTGGTTCCACTAATTACTTTGTTGTATGCAGTCCAATGTTAGCATTTCTGATTGATGATCTAAATTTTACAGCTCAGGACAAGGCGGAATCAGAATCAGTGTCTCTGAGAAAGAAATTGGATGAATGTTTGAAGCAAAGAACTGCTGATGAAGAGAGATTGGCCCACCTTGATTTGGCTCTCAAGCAATGCTTACGGCAACTGCAATTTGTCCGAGAAGAACAGGAGCATAGGATTCATGATGCTGTTATGAAGGTATCGAGTGAGTCCGAGAAATCTCATGTTATATTGGAAGAGAAGCTTGAAGAGACAGCCGATAGGCTTGCAAAGGTAGTACTTGAGAATAACCACCTTAGCAAGTCCCTCCTATTGAAGGAAAGATCATTTGAGGATTCGAGCAAGCAGAGGGTACATTTGGAGTCAGAGTTCAGTGCCCTGATGAATAGACTTGACTCGATGGAGAGGGATAATGCTTCACTGAAGTGCAAAGTCAGGGTACTCGAGAGGGAGCTGGACATAAGGAATGAGGAGAGAGCGTTCAGTCGTAGATCAGCTGAGATTTCCCATAAGCAGCACTTAGAGAGCTCAAAGAAGGTGGCAAAATTAGAATCTGAGTGCCAGAGGCTGAGGCTGCTGGTAAGGAAGGGACCACCAGGGCCGGCGACACTGACGAAGATGAGGAACGAGGCAGACATACTCATGAGAGATCCTTCCACTAAGAGAGTCAGGGCTTTAACTGAGCAATTGACATCTGCGGAGGAAGAGAATAGAGCTCTTAGAGAGGCCCTTGAGAGGAAGTCAAATGAGCTCCAAGTCTCCAGGAATATGTATGCCCAGGCAGCATCAAAGTTGTCCCAAGTAGTCCACATGAGGAATGTTAACAATCTTGGTTGTGTGCATTCGTTAGCTTTGGTGTCGGACATGGGAAGTGATGGTAAGGCAAGTTGTGCTGAGTCATGGGCTTCTGCCTTGATATCAGAATTGGAGAATTTCAGGGTTCAGAAGCTGAAGGAATCACCAATGAGTATAAAAAACAGAGCTTCAGAGATCGATCTAATGGATGACTTTGTCGAAATGGAGAAAATAGCTGTTTCCTCAGGCAATGAGCCATTTAAGAGCCGCCAGACTAATATTTCAGGTCCAACGGATGTGATACTCACTCTTCCTTTGAAAGGAGATTTAGAGGAGGAAACAGACCCATTACATTCCTCGATTCATAAACTCCCAGATTGGCTTCAGGATATACTAAAGCTGATAGTAAAACAAAATAGGGTCAATCGAAGGGATCCAAAAGAAATACTCAAAGATATAAAAACAGTTTTGAAAGGTAAACATAAGAAGCAACAATGTCCTTGTGCTCATGGAGATTCAAGGGAAACGCTGAACAGATCGATTTCCAAGATTGTTGAGCTTCTTGAGAGGATTACCTTTCCTTCTAGCCAGAATAATTACAGTAGCCCGGCAAATTTACCAAACAACGATGGAAACTTCTCCTCAAGCAAGACTTCTGAGACATCAACAGGTTACACAGCTCGAGTCATTCAGTGGAAAACTTCCGAACTCAATAACATTCTGCAGGAGTTTCTCAACACTTGTTATGACGTTCTGAGCGAAAAGGCTGATTTTTGCAAGTTTGGGCAAAGCTTAGCCTTCTCCCTTGAGTGGACATTGAATCACTGCTTCTCCCTTCAAGATGTCTCGAGCATGAGGGAGGAACTTGTTACAAGTTTTGACTGGGATGATACAAGTGACAGCGAAGCAGAAGCAGGACTCTTTGGCCAAAATGTTGAATCGGTTACTCTGCTAGCAGATAGAGCTGTTTCTACAACTGGAGAATTGAAAGAAGATGAAATGAGCAACAAAGAGCGAAGACAAATGGCTGAGAGCTTGAGGAGTGAGATAGACACCCTCAGGGAATCTAAGAGAATGATCGAGCATCAGATCCAGATCCAGAGGTCAATCAATGAAGATCTTGATAGGCAACTTTCAACAGTCAGAGGGGAACTAGACGATGCCCGGCAAAAATCTTCCTCGCTCAAAGTGGAGTTGGAGAACAAGAATAGTTGCTGTGAAGAACTCGAGAACACATGTCTTGATCTACAACTGCAGCTGGAAAGGTACCAAAGTGACTCTTCTAACCACACAAGTGTGTCAATTTTGTGAAAGCTAATAATATTGAACAAGCATTCTGGGTATGCATATTGTATATTCTCAGCTTGATGCAGAGCAAGATCCTGGAAGATGAGCCCAGTCATGAAGATGTGCCACTCCGAACTGTAAGCCATTATCAAATTGCTATGTTTCTTTCATATGGTATGACTCAGGAGTTTATCGATAAGAAGAACTAAAATATCACAGGAATTGGAGATTACAGCTGCATCAGAGAAATTAGCAGAGTGCCAGGAGACCATTTTGAATCTCGGGAAGCAGTGGAAGGCACTGGCCTCACCGGAAGAAGCCACCCTCTTCAACAAAGTCATTCCTACCACAACCGACACTTCATACTTGCCCAAGAAAAGCATGAGCTACCATCCTTGCTTGCTGAACCAAATGATTGATGAGCACAATGCAAAGGCTAATAATGGTGCTACAAAAGTGACCCATGACAATCCCGAGTTTGGCTCTGATAAACAGGTCACAGTGCCAGAGAAGATTCGAGGGTTGAATAGAGTTGGGACCCAAGGAGAAGAATGCCGAAAAATCGAGTCTCTTGCGATTGCATCCCCGAAGAAACAGGGAGATGGGGGTGTCTGGAGAAGGCTCGCCTGGAGAAACAAGAGAGTGAGCAGCAAGAAAGCATCCTTACCACCCGCACCGTAATGTTTTTTTTTTTTTTCCATGCCAATTTGTCATTTTTTTTTCTCCGTCGCCAATATCTTAGGATGTAATAAGGCTTTTGGGGTGGGGGGTGGGGCGGGGCTTCGTGGGAGGGAGAGGACATTTCATGTTCATTGTGTACTGATTTTGTGTAAATAGTAACTCCTATTATCGTGCCGAAAAACCCAAGTCTGGCCTCATATAATTGCACAGGGAACACATGAAAAGCACATAATACCCAATCTATCAGAAAAACAACTGGTAGTATCATCCTCTGCCTGCACCTGCAGAGGAACCATAGAACTGAAGCTCCAGATAGGTGTTCACATATAGGTAGGAAATTTTTCGATTATAGAGGGCAAAAAGACTGTCTTATCGATCTTCAATAGAACCTTGATATAAATTTCTTGATCAAACAAATATTGCAGGCTGATTGAATTTACCATGCAGCGATTTCTTTCAGCTCTCATATATGCCCATGCACTTTTGCCCTGGCTCACCCAATACGCGACTATACCCATACCCGTCTGGATCAAAATTCAAACTGTTACTCAGTAGCAACGAATGTAATAACCTGATGCTCAGCCTCTGTACTGGACAAACCGGGCAATATCAGGTAGCCCAGCCTTGTCATAACATTCTGCTATCCTCTCCACGGAATCATCCCAGGTCCCATCGATGGAGGCCAAGTCCAACAGAAAGGCTGCTTCATGCAACAACACTATCTGCATGTTGGCAATAGTGAAAGTTCAATGATATCATCCACATTTCGTAAAAGATGTTCAGCTTTCCAGAGAGTGGCAACATCACAGTTGACAGTAGCGGAAGAAGCACAGTGATAGAAAATACCTGTTCGAGAGGCTTTCCCTTCTTTAGATATTCTTGCCGCCCCTCTTCGGTGATTTTCCTTCCTGTCTTTGAGCCAAATGCTGGTCACCATTCTCAAAGTGTTTCATCACTTTGCGTTCCAGCACATCTGGAAATAAACCAACCTGAGAATGATCTAGCATTTACCACACTGATTATTGTTTACTTTGTTTAAAGAATAATTAAGATTAGTACCTTCTGGAGAAGATTCACATCTAGACTTGAGACATTAGATTTGGTGACATAACCCTTCTTGTAAAATTTGTCGCCAGCATCACCTAAAGCATGACATAGCTCATTGCTGCTCTCTGCTGAACCGAGCACATCTACCTCAACAAGAATTCTATGGATGAATTGATCCACCTGAAATTCAAAAGGTAAGAACAAATAATACTTGTTCAAAGACAGCATATGTGGAGACGTGTAGACAACATACATGCACACTCCAAGAAAATAAGACTTGTCCTTAGACAATCTTAGACGTAAGTATTTGATTATCTAAGTATTAATGATTCTAAGACTCATAAGAATATTTGTATATATTCCGTGTAGAGGCCGCCTGAACATTAGATGTAGCATTGGGCTCACGCTCTTAGCCAAAAGCCATACTCCATGCCTCTGAAACTCCACAACTGGCATGTCCATGCCGCAAGAATTCAGGAGTGAGTGACTCGTGAGTAAAGTGAAAGGCTAAACTCAGCAAATGTAGATTTTACCCAGATGGAGCTGTTGGCAATCCAAGTAATGCAGTAATAGCTCCTGTTACAGCTAGAACAGTAAGTGAAACTCTAGTAGTAGCCAATCTGATAAATGCTAATACAATGTACTTCTTAGTACCTGAACTATTTTCTGCTAAAGGAATGGCAAGAGGGATTATCCCATTCTTGGCTCCTGGCGACACTATTTTATCACCTGCTTCACTCGGTAAACATGATAATGAATTCTAAGAGCAAAACAAGAAATAGGGAAAATCCATAACATGGAGCACCGATATGTAAAGTCAATGATGACAATATATCTTCAAATGTTTCAAATCAAGTACATGGATCTTTCTGCCCATTCAGAACATCACCATAGTGCAAGTTAGATGTTCAGTACAAATAGAACCCAATGAAAATACTACGAATTTGAGAGAGTTTGGCATAGCCATGTTAATACTTATGCCACCTATATTCAGAGGTCGATGCAGGACAGAAACTTATACTAGCATATAGATATGGTCATAACTATCATAAACCACATATGAAAAGCTATTTTGCCCGACTAAAATCAGATGCAGAAAATACCAGAAAGTAGATCAATCAGTACAAGATTTCCCTTTTTCCAGCAAGTCGAATTTCCTCATTCTCAAGATTCTTAATATGAAGTTTGATCTCAAATATTCAAGGACGATCCATATAAGACATACTGCCCCCACACAGAATACAGTGGAAACATACTATTCTTATGTTCCAGGAAAAAAGGTTATACCAATACATCAGTGGAGAATTCTCACAAATGTCCCATCCAGTCACCCAGACTCGAACTAAGTATGGACATGCATTACTATCATCCCAAAAGAAATGCGTGCTCCAAGTAATTGATGCCCTGGAATATGAAATTCCACAGCTTTTCCGCAAGAAATGAGAATTGCGTCAGCGGATGCCACGCCTCCTACCTCTCGCTTGAAGCACGTTGAGCAATTGCGGCAGGTGAACGGGTGGATGAGTCACGGCGACATCTCTGATGAACCCTACGTGATCTGCACAGCACGATGAAATGAACTTGAGGCAACCGGTCGTGAAAAAAAAATGTTCTAATGCGCTCAGAGTTCAGTACATTCAAAAGGGCAGCGCACCAGTGATTTTTACAGACCTGGAGCTGAGAAGCGGCGAAGGGTGGAAGCTCCGCCGGAGTGGCGACAGAGCAGGAAAGGAATGAAGGTAGCGCGGGATACTCCGCACACCACCATGCCGCCCGCCTGCATCCTCGTGTGATGTGAAGACACTGACACTGGAGGCAGCGAGTGGATATAACATTTTTCATTTTCCTTCGACGAAAAATAGAAAACATAATATTTGTCACTGTCAAGTGGATAGTGACAGTTGAAGTCATTCCAGGATGGATGCCCAAACTGTATGAGCGGATCTACAACTGAAAGCAAAACAAGAGATGCCTTGAGTCTTCAACCGCTTCATTGCAGTAGACGCAGGACAAGTCGGAAATATCGGCCCAAGACGCGATTCTTTGTCTCGTTGGGAGTCTGTCGAGAAGAGCAAGCCATGAAACAAACGAAAATCGCAGAACAAGACTAGAGAACCAAATCGATTTGTGCCATGGAACTTCAGGCTTCCTTGATCATAAGTCAGTCCATGCGTGCTGCAGCGTGAAAGTAGATTGTTTCAATCGCCTGCGGGTCTCCACTTCTCGACCATCCCCATCCTCCATTTTTAAAGACAGCGGAGAGCTTTTCTCGGGGTTCTATCGAAGGAAAGCACACGTATCCTCTATGGCAGTACGTAGAAAGTTGTCCTAGATCTGACCAACTATCATGCCAAAATCACATCATACATCCGTCACCAATTTTCCATCTTATATGAGGCCGCACAATGTGCCGTAGTTTGAGTGTCTTTTTCTAGTTCAGGGAATCATCTGGCCTCCCTCCTACCTCCCAAAAGTTGTAGTGATTCGCAAGATGCTTTTTGACCCAAGCGAGAGCAACCCATAAAGATCCTGAATTGATTAATATCTGCAACATGTTCTTCATGACGTAGACCTGATTCCATTTCTCCAAGTATTTTTAGTCCTCAGCCACCTTCCTTTTTAGGGTAGCAAAGATCTTCCCAATTGACTCGGGCTTGCGTAGCTTGAGTGGCATCTGGAAGGAACTGCAGACTTGTTGCACCTGCTTAATCGCTTTTTTAGGAATAATGAAGTGTCGAAAACGATAGTTGGTCATGCTTTGAAGAACAGATGAGATAAGCTTCAATCTCCCTGCATATGATACACTTTTACAGGTCCACGTCTTTATTCGGGCGGTAATAAACTAAGTTAGATTGTCACAATCTGCAGCTTTCAGCCCTGTAGAGGTCAGAGGGATACCCAAGTACTTGACTGGAAGTAGGCCCTGTTTGAAGCCCAAGAATTCCGAGCGTTCCTGTATATGAATTTCAGTTAGCCCCGAGCAAAAAATCCCTGTTTTCCCTGCATTCAGTTTGAGCCCGGACAAGCAATAGTAGCCCTCGAGCGTGCTAGTGTTCTAATGGTAGCAACTGATCCATCAGTGAAGACCAAGAGATCATCAGCGAAGGCAAGATGTTTGACGCCTATCCCCTTGCATTCTGGGTGGAAGCCTGGCCGTTTCATCATGTGCTGCTTGACCTATCAGCTGGGCTAGAACTTCCATAGAGAGTACAAACAAGTACGGGAAAGCGGATCCCCTGCCTTAAGCCTTTTGCACCTTTGAAGTAACCTGCTAGGGACCCATTAAAGGAAATATAATAAATACCATGCAGTCATAACGCTGCTTTTAACCCATTGGATGTACCTTCGGGGAAAACCAATGGCTTCAAGAAGGTTGATAATAAATTCCCAAGGAGAAAGAGTGGACAATGAGTCTCAACAAGATGTAAATTTTTAAATTTAAATTCTAAAATTTTAAAATAACTTTTTCAATTCTAAAACTTAATTTTTATAATTTATTTAAATTATTATCATAATATACTGCTAAATTATAATGATGTAAATATAATTACGTCAACTTTGAAAGTTTTAGAATTTCAATTAAAAAATATATATGATAATTTGGAAGTTATAGTGTATCCTTCTCAATTCCCAAGCAATATAATCAAAGGGTTCTTGGAGGTCTATTTTTGCAGCACATCTTGGTCATTGCCCCTTCCGCTGGTAATTCCTCACTAACTAATGGGCTAGCATTACAAATGTTAAATGGGCCGGGTTGACTCATAATCAGACAATAACTAGACTGTTCAAATCCAGAATTGGCATGGANTTGTTCAAATCCAGAATTGGTATGGACCAACCTAACCTAACCTGTAATCGTTCTTATTGTGTTGGGAGTGGTTACAAACTGGTTCAGAAATATTGACCCATTAAAATGTAATTGGCCTGGACCATTGCCTTGTTGAGTCAGCCCGGAACCATTGAAAGCGAGGGCCCAGACCACCAAAAATCGTGCAAATCCACGGTCAAATTTTGTCGGATTAATTTAAATTTTAAAAAAATAAAAAAGATAGATGTTTCACCAGTCAAACCGGCCTGGACCGTTAATCGATCCGTTTATAAATGGTTATAGTCTGGTTCATATTTTCCTGAACTCTAACTCGTAACCGGACTAACCCATAAAGTAATCGGGCCAAACCATAATCAAGTCAAACAGTTTTATGTCCATTTTGAACCGATCCAAACCGTATTTTAAACAACACTAGCTAGCAAGACATGGACCTGCTAAAAATGATATGTCTAATCAGTAAAAATAGTAAGGATGAACGAGAAAACTCATGATTGCTATAGTTTATTTCTTTTGAATATAAACTAATTGAGATCGACTGGGGTTTTGAATCTAATTCAAACATTAGAGAGAATCTAGGGGAATTCAACTACTTGTGCAAGTTTAGTTGAGTATTGAATTTGATGCCTCTATTCCGTATACCCAGACAACATTAAAATTTCCCCCTCCCCATCCTTAAACCTCAATCCCAGTAAGGTCTTTACTTAGGCCGATAGCTTGCTTTGGCCCAAAAATAGGCAAGTTTGCCGAATCTAATTGTATGAATTGTCATGTAGTTTACACCTGTATTGTTCAAAATTGTCACGAAGACTAAATTAAAATTAGGTCAAGATGTCATGTCTCCTCTCCTCTTGGACAAAATCGATAGTTTACCTTACAATTAATCACAATTGGCGGATTATCTATACTCGAGTAATCCACTAATTCATGTTTTTCGGTTCAAGTGAGAAGGAACAGTATCATCTGTGGACAGTGCTTTTTCGTTAGAGGGGAGACGTGACATAACAATCTGTCGAGGGGTTGAAAGACAGAAAGATTATGATATATATATCTATTTACTGATTTTGATTTAGTTTTCATAATGATTTTTTACGTAATATAATTAGAACCATTTTAAATTTATTTGAATTAGCAGGTCCTGACTAATGAATGCTTTGAGGATACGTTTGGTTTGCCCCAACTGTCCTCAATTTTGTAAAATTAGACAATTTTATTTACATCGTTTAAACGTAAAATAAATACCATAATAATATTTTCTTAGTCAGTTAAAATAAATTATCCGACCACCTCCAATTCTCTATGACCACTTTACTTCAAGAAGACATGAAATCCTCCAATTTCATGGACGGGCTCCACCCTCAATATACCTCATCTTTGACCCATTGGCAGGAATGGTGGAGAGGGGGGAAAGACTATACCTGGCAAAATCCGGCTTGGCATGATAATATCATGTTGGGCTGAGACTTATCGTGCTGTGTTGGAATGACCTGGTAATTTTATTGGGCATGTTAGGCCCGGCGATTCCTAAGCTGAGCCAGCACAATAGCTCAGTAATGGAAATTATAAAAAAAAAATCAATTGACTATCAGGTACTATTGAAAAATTAAAAAAATCCTCTTTATAAACTCATTTATAATTATTGACAAACCGCGATTAAAGAAAATTATCGTGCTATCGAACCGGGCTAGGACCACCCTTATTTTATCATGTTGTGTTGACCCAGCCCTACATCCTAAATGATCATACTTGGGTCAGCCTTTATCGTGCTCTCCCTTTTATCGTGTCATGTCGGTACAGCCCGATAAGACCGAGCCGGCACTATTTGCCACCTCTAGTAAATACTAGCGGGAGAGGGGAGAGAGAGATATATATATAGTAGTATAATAATTTTATATAACATTAAATGTTATAATATTGTACACTTGAGCTCTTCTTTTATAATTTAAAATACTTTTTAAACACGATTTTAAATTTAATAATATCTCTAAATTTAGCGTAGACGTGAGACCATGGCCGTTAAAGTTACTGTTTTTTACCCAAACAAGTACAGTTAAAATTAGTTGTTCAGTTAACTGAATGATGGAGTAAATAATTTGGGATCACGTAAAGGACGATATCCAATTAAAAAAAAACTAAAATGACACAATTGAATTTTCAATCAAATATGGGATTAAAAATGTAACTTCCCAAAAATCTACATAATTATTAACACTTTGAGCATGTCATTTCAAAGTGAGGGTCCATCCCTTTTTTAAGTATCATGATTTCCGTCTTACTTTCTATTGTATCGTCTCTTAATCAAGGATATAATTTAATATATTTTTAGTTTGAATATTACAAATTAATATTAATATTATTTTAATGAATATATTTAATTTAAAATTTATATTAACTTATGTCTATTTTCCAATCAAATTAAATGCCACAGCAGACCCCGACGGACACGTCAAACAGTGGAACCAGTTTCCACGCTACGCGTATACGAGCAGAGACGATGCTTACCCGCGTCTCGGAAGCCGGCATGTTCCAAGCACGCGCGTTCCGCTGGTGATAGAGATCCGTCCTGCCCGCGCACTTTCCAGACGCCTCCAGAATCGGAAGATCACAGCCGTCCCAAGAACGACGACTTCAGATAGAACGACTCCATTTCCACGCGCCAATCCATCTCTATAGAGAGAGAGAGAGAGATATTCCCTATATAGAGAACCTGTTCTTCCCGGTTTCATCTGGGGTGATCACTTGTCTTAATTAGTGATCAGGCGATCGAGAGATGTTTCTGGTGTTCGTCTGTGACAAGAACGAGAGGGTGATTGGGAGGCAGCCGGCGCCGGGGGCTTGCCCGTACTGCGGGGGAATGATACAGGCCGTGGACGTGGAGAGCCAGTGGCGCTTCTGCTTTCTCCCCCTCTGCTTCCGCACGAAGCGCCGCTACCACTGCACCCTCTGCACCAGGCGCGTCACACCGCAGCCCTGATGAGCTGCGATCCTGATAACTCAGTCGACTATGATAAGATTTATAAGAAGAAGAAGAAGACGCGACGAGGAGGAGGAGGAGGAGGAGGAGGAGATGTCCCCGAGTCAGTCGGATTGATCAAAGCCCTCAACCCCATTCTCTGTCTATAATTAATTTACCGTTTAGGTGTTTCCCTCGCCGTTTTGTTTCTTTTCCTCTTAAGTGATCTTGTTTTTGCGGTTTGCTCCCTATTGACTGCTCTTGTGGTGCATAAATATAAATTTTCGATTCCCATGTGCAAATGGATAAATCTGCCAGTGATGATTTGGTTTCATATATCAAATTAATATTGCTAAGAAGATATTCTAATTAATTATTTAGTATGGTGGGTCTTCATCACTAAGGGGACGATTGAATTTCTAAACATTCGTAAGTAAGGCTGATAATTACATTTGGTCAATTTCAAGAATTAATTACATTTATTTGACCCAAGACATGTATTTATATATAGTAAAGATAATGAATCTGCCAATTGAAACCGTAAAGTGGCTTTTGTTGTATATTTTAAGGTAAATGAATATAATTTATTTTTATATACCAAACCGAATCAAATTGAATGTTTGGTTCATTGGTTCAAAAATAATTTTTTGGATTGAACAGAACCATATCGATGACTTATAGTTTCATATTGAATGTTCCATCTAGTATGGGATTTTGATAGGACGAGTTTCGCTCTTTGAATGGCAACTCTTTTCGGTTAGAAAAATTAACCGAAAAATTGAGTTATCTTAAAATTAAATTAGTTATTATTCATTAGATTTATCAGATCATTGCACCCAAAATCTTTACTTTTTTGCTAAGGGTGCAAGTGGTATGAATCGAGTGAGGAAATTCATAAATGGTTTGGTCCGACTTTTTTGAACCGATCCAACCAAAGTATCTCGTCCAACTAAAAATCATTTTAACACAGAGCAAAAAAAAAAAAGAGTCAAATATTGAATTCCTTTTGGGCCAAAGAAATAACCTTTATTTAATCATCAATCGTCCAGTACCGTTCACCCTTACATCATCATTCTTCAAACTTTGCTTATACTCACTCTCTCATATCAACATTAAAGGAAAAGGGAGGGGCATAACAGCCCAATTCTTGTGACAACATTTCCTAAATTGACCGAGTAGCAACCCAGTGGGAGCATTTGATCGCTTCTCTTCGCACTAAGCTAAGCTTGAATTCCTAGAAGGACATCTTGGCCGGCCTCCTTGACCGCTTCGGCAAGCATCTTCAGCATCAATTTTGCATGGCTCTAGTTGCATCGTTGCTTTAAAAGCCAGCTCAGAGTCGGTCTGAACCACAATATTCTGCCACATGTTGCTTCTTGCCAGGAAACAAATAGCTTCCCTGATCGCCAGGCATTCTACTGCATCCACAGATACGCATATAATCCTTTTTCCCAATTCAGCCTCTTAGAATATACCTTGCGCATCGCCAGCCACAACACCCACTACCCAATCACTTCTTTTTCTTTTCAAGCAGCATCACAGTTTCGCTTTACAAAGCCCTCATCGGGTCACATCCATTTTCATAGGAGGTTGCCTGTGCACCAGTACTAGGGATATTAAATAGGCATTCCGAACCAATTCAAAACAGACTTTGGACCATTTATCTCGTTAAGTTTAATGGGCCGATCCGATTATGAGCTATTAATTTCATTGTGAACCCATAAGAGATCTGACTCATTTTCACTTAAAAGCTCAAACTGATAGGTGGCAGTACCCAAACTTCTTATAACCCCCACAACGTTTTCTTCATTTAATCGATATGAGATCATATATTTCAATACCCGCCCTCAACAACTATCCACGAGCCGAGAATTCCTCTTTCGGTCTCAAATGAGAGGGACAACTGGCCACAAGTCGAGCAATTTTCTTTCGTACTTGGGCTTAAATCAACTGACCACGAATTAGGCTCCTGAACTCGGGTCGGGCGAGGTGCAAACCCACTGGCTCTGATACCATATTAAATTCGTTGTGAGCTCATAAGGGATCGGACCCATTTCCACTCAAAAGCAATGGTTCAAGAAAATATGAACCGGGTCCGTTCATAGTTCATGTTGATTTGAATTATGAACCGTTACCATTTCCCCTCTTTTTTTAAAAAAAATTAAATTATTTTAAATTAACTTTTTTATTTTTAAAATAAATGGATAAATTTTAATTATTGATTTACAAAAACTTTTGACAATNGAGGAGGAGGAGGAGGAGGAGGAGATGTCCCCGAGTCAGTCGGATTGATCAAAGCCCTCAACCCCATTCTCTGTCTATAATTAATTTACCGTTTAGGTGTTTCCCTCGCCGTTTTGTTTCTTTTCCTCTTAAGTGATCTTGTTTTTGCGGTTTGCTCCCTATTGACTGCTCTTGTGGTGCATAAATATAAATTTTCGATTCCCATGTGCAAATGGATAAATCTGCCAGTGATGATTTGGTTTCATATATCAAATTAATATTGCTAAGAAGATATTCTAATTAATTATTTAGTATGGTGGGTCTTCATGACTAAGGGGACGATTGAATTTCTAAACATTCGTAAGTAAGGCTGATAATTACATTTGGTCAATTTCAAGAATTAATTACATTTATTTGACCCAAGACATGTATTTATATATAGTAAAGATAATGAATCTGCCAATTGAAACCGTAAAGTGGCTTTTGTTGTATATTTTAAGGTAAATGAATATAATTTATTTTTATATACCAAACCGAATCAAATTGAATGTTTGGTTCATTGGTTCAAAAATAATTTTTTGGATTGAACAGAACCATATCGATGACTTATAGTTTCATATTGAATGTTCCATCTAGTATGGGATTTTGATAGGACGAGTTTCGCTCTTTGAATGGCAACTCTTTTCGGTTAGAAAAATTAACCGAAAAATTGAGTTATCTTAAAATTAAATTAGTTATTATTCATTAGATTTATCAGATCATTGCACCCAAAATCTTTACTTTTTTGCTAAGGGTGCAAGTGGTATGAATCGAGTGAGGAAATTCATAAATGGTTTGGTCCGACTTTTTTGAACCGATCCAACCAAAGTATCTCGTCCAACTAAAAATCATTTTAACACAGAGCAAAAAAAAAAAAGAGTCAAATCTTGAATTCCTTTTGGGCCAAAGAAATAACCTTTATTTAATCATCAATCGTCCAGTACCGTTCACCCTTACATCATCATTCTTCAAACTTTGCTTATACTCACTCTCTCATATCAACATTAAAGGAAAAGGGAGGGGCATAACAGCCCAATTCTTGTGACAACATTTCCTAAATTGACCGAGTAGCAACCCAGTGGGAGCATTTGATCGCTTCTCTTCGCACTAAGCTAAGCTTGAATTCCTAGAAGGACATCTTGGCCGGCCTCCTTGACCGCTTCGGCAAGCATCTTCAGCATCCATTTTGCATGGCTCTAGTTGCATCGTTGCTTTAAAAGCCAGCTCAGAGTCGGTCTGAACCACAATATTCTGCCACATGTTGCTTCTTGCCAGGAAACAAATAGCTTCCCTGATCGCCAGGCATTCTACTGCATCCACAGATACGCATATAATCCTTTTTCCCAATTCAGCCTCTTAGAATATACCTTGCGCATCGCCAGCCACAACACCCACTACCCAATCACTTCTTTTTCTTTTCAAGCAGCATCACAGTTTCGCTTTACAAAGCCCTCATCGGGTCACATCCATTTTCATAGGAGGTTGCCTGTGCACCAGTACTAGGGATATTAAATAGGCATTCCGAACCAATTCAAAACAGACTTTGGACCATTTATCTCGTTAAGTTTAATGGGCCGATCCGATTATGAGCTATTAATTTCATTGTGAACCCATAAGAGATCTGACTCATTTTCACTTAAAAGCTCAAACTGATAGGTGGCAGTACCCAAACTTCTTATAACCCCCACAACGTTTTCTTCATTTAATCGATATGAGATCATATATTTCAATACCCGCCCTCAACAACTATCCACGAGCCGAGAATTCCTCTTTCGGTCTCAAATGAGAGGGACAACTGGCCACAAGTCGAGCAATTTTCTTTCGTACTTGGGCTTAAATCAACTGACCACGAATTAGGCTCCTGAACTCGGGTCGGGCGAGGTGCAAACCCACTGGCTCTGATACCATATTAAATTCGTTGTGAGCTCATAAGGGATCGGACCCATTTCCACTCAAAAGCAATGGTTCAAGAAAATATGAACCGGGTCCGTTCATAGTTCATGTTGATTTGAATTATGAACCGTTACCATTTCCCCTCTTTTTTTAAAAAAAATTAAATTATTTTAAATTAACTTTTTTATTTTTAAAATAAATGGATAAATTTTAATTATTGATTTACAAAAACTTTTGACAATGCACGATTGTTTTGCAATGATTCCATACCAGTTTCCAAATTGTTCATGGCCGATTCAAGTTCAACAGACCGGTTTCTTCAACTCGATACATAACCCAATAAGAACAATTACATGCCGATTTTGAGACGGGTCCGGGATTTAACATTTCTAACAAGATATCCTCTACGGGCCCCACTCCACCCTATATATGGCAAGACACCCCCGGCAGCTCCCAAAAAAAGAAGAAGAAGAAGAAAACTAAAGTTGGTAAATCATGCTTGCACCCGGTGGCGGGGGTGGTGTCTACACTAGGGGTTGGCTTTACCAAATATGTTACATCGTGGATGTACCCTCACCGTATAATTTAGTTGCGAAACTTAATTCGTGTTCATGATTTCACGTGCGTTATCGTTAAAAACACTTGACGGGCAACAATACTAGAGAAGATATCACCCGCATGGGGAGGGACAGCCGTGTTTGGTCGGAGCCGGTTATCTCAGGAGGGATGTTGCTAAGAGCAACATGGGTTTTTGCTGCGATATATAACCTTGACTAGGAGATCTATGAATTACCAAATATATATATATATATGATTAAGGAATATTTTTTATTTGATTTTAATGGGTGAAATCTCTATATTTTAATTTATTAATCTTTTTTCCAATCTCTTCCTAAAATTAAAAACATATATTGTATTCGGAAATATAATGATAATTATAATAAAAGTCATATATATTTGTTTATTATATCTAACTCTTTTCTATTTTATAAAATATTTAAAATTTAATTTTAATGATGTGCTAATATAGTATATTGACATAGTAATAAGTTGCTCACTTGTTATATTGATGCGATAAAATTTATTCACATGACAAAATAAATTGTGTCATCTCAACTAATATCGTTAAATGTTAGTCAACAAACCACAATTAAAATTAGGATTTAATTATATATGATTGAAAGAATCATTTTGAAATATAGAATATTTAAGTACAAGAAGCGGTAAATATATAGGATTTCCAGTGTAATTTTATCCGAAAATATATGGCTATGTTATCATCCAATTACTTAATCATGTTGCTACTCATGATATCGAAATACCACACATCCATTTACCGATCAGTAAACATTGAGTGAAATGGGAAGCCGATTGCGCATGACATAGATTTAAACCCCGTATTTTTGTATCTCGAGGACCGCGACACAAAAAAAAGCCACGGTAACATTTGACCGATGATTTATACGGACCAATCAAAATAGTGCTAACTAACTGACCGAGACCCATGAAAATCATCTAGGAAGTCAAATGATACTTCTCATGTAGTTACATGGGTACCATCAATCACCACGATCGTGGAGTACATATTTTCAATTTATTGGCCTGTCGTACCATGTAAAAAACATACAAGTAGTAATGCAACTTTTCACCTTTTGGTAGGCTCCCAATTGATCCATTACATTTTGTCCCATGGAGGAAAACTTTGTTTGAGAAGACTACGAGTTAAACAATCGAGACCAGTAAAACTGGATTAACGAACTAACGACCGGTGTATTCCGAGAACTACGCCATCACCACGAGTTCATAGATCTTTTTCCTCGAAACTAAATCGTTGGTGGATATGGATGATAAGAAGAAGACACATATAAAAGCCAAATCCATACTTGGCGAAAATCAAAAGCGGATGTCTTCCAATTAGGCACAACTTAATACACAACAAATGAGAATACAATGGCTAATCTTGACTTATTTTCAGGATGATTACATAAAAAGAAATGAAAAATCATTACTAATTACTTATAGAATCACTGATATTATAATCATTATCACCCCATATTAAAGCTGATATGCATTATATGAAATATAAGGCACCAAGTTAAATGCCATGTAATTCAATCATTAGTGGGGGAGGAGGGAAAATGGACGGTGGTGAACGGCGGCCTCTGTGGGCCCCACTCCTCCCCCTATACACGGCAAGTCCTCCGGGGCAGCTCCCATGAACAACATCACCAAAATTGGGAATCGCGGCGGGTGCATCCGGTGCATCCAAATTTGGCAGGCGTGGCCCGCGTCTCGGTCCTGTGGGTGCATGTGCACCGGGTGCTCCTTGATTCATTCACGGTTTTCCATCCATAGGGAGTGAATCTTACCGTGGACTCTTCATTCGGAGCCGCACCAACCACAGTATCCAAAATTTTGGGTCTTTTCTACCCCTAATTTTCGAAAAGACTTTTCTACCCTGATTTAATACGGNTGGTCTTTTCTACCCCGAATTATCGAAAAGACTTTTCTACCCTGATTTAATACGGTTGGCATTATTATCAAATTCGAAACTATAAAATAATTCATCTGATTACAGTCTTTACATCATTTTCATCTCCATTTTATTATCTATTCAGGGCATGAGCATTTTTTTGCAACTGAAAAAATCCTTACAATGTTTTTTATTTTCGTCAAATATAATACTCAAAGATTTCGAGGGGAAGTGAGGATTTACACCTCTGCCCCAAAATTGAGAGTTCTTATATTCATTTCTTGCAGACAGGACTTGTCACACTCTTTCGTTTCCTTGGTTTCTGTGACTCCTTCGAGATTAAGGAGACAAAAAAAAAATCCAGCATTTTTTCCTTATTTGCCCCTTATCAATATCTCTAGGTTTTATAGTAATTTCTCCCGCCCTCACCCTCTCTCTTTGAGGCCGCTATAAAGGGGCTACCCTTCATGCAGTAGAGGACACATACAGCGTTTACAGTGAGGAGAGAGGAGACGATAGCAGAGGGTTGCGAGTGAGAGTCTTCGTGCCTCTTGTCACTTGGTGAGCTCCAATCTTTGCATATAAACTCTTCCATTGATTTCCCTCTTGTTCTGTGTTTTCACTTCTCTTTTTCATTCCGGTAAGGAGTTCTGCCTTCTTCTGTTATGATGTTTTTGATAAAAATGATTAGATACGATGAAATAATAATCGTATTAATCTTACGTTCATCTCTTATAATCAAAAAAATTAAGAAAAATGGCATTGATCTTTTGTTATGCATTTTGGTGACTTATCATTTTTTTCCCATCCCCATTCGTCATAATCGATCTCGTATACCGATGTGTTTCTCTTCTCATATCAATATACAAACGTGTATTGTGAACGGATACGGACATGTATGCATGTTAAAAATGACCTGATCCAACTTTTGGTTCGGTAATACATGCGCATACCACACTTTTCACTCCCTCCTGAGGTAGATCTAGCACGAAGTCATAGAGATATCGATTTCTCGACATGTATTCGCTCCGACCCCTTTCGGATTTTCTAAGCAAGACTCGTGGTCTCGTGAATGTCAAGGCAACTTAGCTCGTCTAACAAGATCTTGTAAGCGAATATTTCATGTGTACTACAAAGTTTTCAGTGGAAAACCCAATGAAGTTCCTCATATGTTGCACATACCTGTAAGGGTTTTCAAGAAATTATGCTCTAGGGCTTGTCGGTCAATTAGATTAGACTAGATCTCGCTAATACTCTGTCAGATTTATAATAATTGTCTATTACATATGTCTTGGTATTGTTTTAGATAACTCATAATTCTCTCATCACCAGTTATTTCTGCATATCACAATTATATTTACAGTATCAATTGAAATTACTGATTAATTTGCCATTTAACCATGGTTAAGTATTAAAAGGTTTGATTGATCTTCCCTCCACATTAGGTAGAATGACACAGAGGGTTTCATTCAAATTTGACTAATCTAAAATGATTTTTGTAGACAAATGTGTTTAATACAACTATATTACATTCGATCTAAAATTAGGAGAACTTTCTCCTACCTTTTAATCTCTTATTCCTTCTACACTTACGGGACAGCTTACTTCATACCCTAACAATGATTGTTTTGTGCCGTGAAAAAAGATGTTTCAAGATTTGCATATCTAAGATTATTATTCGGAGAATTTTGGTGTGATTAGAACTAACTACCTTCCATCTATCTGAAGTATAGATGTTTTGAGGCTCGATTTATCAGTAGAATCCCATGTACTTTTATCCCCCTTCCCTTTCACTATAAGGTACTTTTCTGATATACGAACGGAGATGAGTCCCAAAAAATTAGAAAGACAGAAACAAATAGAGCAATGTGAAGGAATAAGGCAACCCAATTATATTACCAAAGAATAGTGATATAATTTTAATAGGAGGATTCTCAAAGAAATGAGTTCCCATCGATAATATAACTGTTTTAGATTGCCTTCGATAACGTACCAATGATCCCTGTTGTCAATAATTACGTGTCTCATATATATATATATATATATATTATGCAATATTAAGAAATTAGGGTTTGCAGACTTTTTCCTTTTTAAATTCGATGATCCTTAGGTTAACTAGGACAATGGTTCGAATTTCGAACCTCTCTCTCTCTCTATATATATATTTTTTCCTTCAGTATCTCTGACCTACAAAAATAAGTCATCTTGTAGTTTCAGGTGGTCTTTCACTCAGAGTTTGAACCAAAGCACAATGGAAGGTGATGAAAACAGCTCCAACAACCACTCTGGCGCACTCAACTTCGGAGAATCCAATGTTGCCGATGCTGTCCAGCTGCCTCAGCAAAATGTTCAAGCCAACAACGATAATTCTGCTGGTGCAGGAGGGAGTACCGAGGGTGTTGTCGACTATCTGACTCAAATCGACTGGACTTTTAACTGCAGTGCTGCATCCGGAGGTTCCCTTTCAGACCCCATGGAGACGGGTGGCTCTTCATTAGATACAAATCATCAGGAAGGCCCCAAAGAAGTGGCCCCAGCGCCTGGCTCAGAGGGAATTGCTATCGTCGGATCGTCCTCATCTTCCTCTGTTGCAAATGAAGCTGGTGGGGCTACATTGGTCCAAGCCGGATTTCAAGCTTCTCCCCCTGCACAAGGAGCTGCAGGTAATTTATTGAATAACTCGAATCTCTCCTTAACTGTGCTGTAACATCAGATACAAATAGGAGCCACGTATGGTAGTACCAGCATGTTAGGGTTTAATATTAAAGATGCTTGTATGGTTCCGAACCCCAAAACAGTTCGGCACCCCTCAAGGTGAGATACTCAAGATGTCTGATAGATGAAATAGCAGAATTTGGCTGGCAGTAGATGGCAATAAATTTGTAGTATCAGTTGAATAGCAGTGGAGAAAGGAGCTTAATATAGTGAACTACTGTTCTCGACAAACTGAGAGCAATAGGTTCCAAGTCCGATTCTTTTCAATAAATCCCCTGGCACCCTTTTATTTTCCCCTTTCTTGTATCCATTTTCTAACCATGCAAATACTTTAGAACCGTAAGATATTTGACAAAAGTGTAGTTAGCACATGCATAATGGTAAATTATACACATTTAACTCAGATATCGAGTATAAAAATGAATCTGCTACATCCAGTGACAAAATAATTAGGTTTTCTAAGCCCATGCACCATGGAATGTCAGTTATATTGGACTAATTTAACCCCCCCTGGTACAATGCTCTTTTGTGCATCGAATATCAAATGGTTTTTTCATTTTCCTTTTGGCAAGACCACTGGCTGTGAACTCCGCTTATAATGTTCCGAGAAACATCTCTTTGTATATGACTGATATGATGCAGTATTATAATCATTATGGTTTTCATGCAGCAACTGGACCTGCTGGGCATTGGGATCCCATGCGAAGCCTCTCCCAGCTTCAACCTGCAGTGCCGCCTTTCTTTTATGGTCAAGGCAACCCTTCGTCACTGGAAGCAAGACTCTCTTCTTCATCTTCCACCCTCACCAATGGATTTTCAGATATGTGGTGCCCCCCAACCCCTTCCCAACAGACAAACCTGTTCCGAACCATGCTGAGCAACGCTGGCACAAGGACCAGCAATACCCATAATCTGCCAGAGATTCATCCGGAGTACAATCACTCATCATCGGCAGAAAATCCCTTTAGCTTTCATGAGTTTTGCAGTTTTGCTATGTCGTACATGAGGGAGATAGAGGCGAGAGAGCACCCAGAGTGGATGATGGATGATCGGTTTTTCGATGACATCACTGACGCAAGTATCGATGATTCTGCTGGAGGAGAATTTGTTGATGACCCAATGGAATCGAGCTGGTATGACAGGAGCTATGATGAGCCACACATCCTGCCATCCCCTGCAGATGTTTTTGCTTCACAGACAGGCCGACGTTCCTCTGAGGTATTCATCCATATTAGATAACATACATTTTATATGTATACATGTTGAATTCAATTAACTATATGTGGCGTGCTGTAACAGCGCATGCATATAACCAACCAGTAAAACAATGCACATCAAGTTTTAGGTGTTTGAATTCCCACCTTGTGCACGACAACTATTAACATCTGAGAAAGCTTAATTAAAAAGGAGCTAATCTCCCATTCCCTTGTATTTGAAACTCCGACAACTCCCTCTGCATTGATATTAAGTCACCTGGGCAGATTACGGAGTAGAATGCATTTGATTCATGATCCCAAGTCATCCGAATTCAAAATTCTGAGCCATTTCTTGCGTTTCATCAATCTGCTTTTGTTAATGCAATGCTTTATACATCGAATATTGCCCCCTACACACTCTTGAAGCATATTAATGTTTGGGCTAAAGAATTTTCATTTTTAACGTGTTCCAACTTATTGAATAGCTGCAGAATGACGGTGCTCAAGGAAATGCAAACAGAAGGGGTCCCCTACGCACTGAGGTATAATAAAATACCCAGGTTGATTATTTGCACTTTCTTGTTATTAAGCTATTAGGGTTTCCCTGGTGAGTTAAGTTGCACCTGCGTTTAGGCATACGCCAGTTAGTCTTAAGCTTGCAGTTCAAGCTTTTGCCAGGTCACTTGATGTCAGAAGATCGATCTTAATTTGATATGCTTATATTTTGTAGGAACTTTCAACGGTTCAATGGTCAATGCTGCATCATGTGCCTGAAGAGATGGCTGATGTAGACGGCGTAGATCTGTCATTCGATATAGACAACATGTCTTACGAAGTAAAAGACCCAAGAGAGAGTTTCTCCCAATTACACCCAACTTTTCATACAGTACTTAGATTAGTAAACGGATGTTTACCACATATATTTGAAATAACAAGGCATTCTTCGTGAAATATACAGCAACTGCTGGATCTGGAAGACAACATCGGCTACGTCTCCTCAGGATTGGTTGAATCTACAATCTCAGCGCATGTGACTAGTAGCTATTTTGAATCTCTACACACGGAGCCTGCAGCTGGCTTGGGAGAACTGTGCTGTATTTGCCAGGTTAGAAGACCCAATTTCACCAATTTTCCTATTTTCCTTTTCGAGTAGATCGTGCTTCTGATCATTTGAAGTGAAGGCACTTCGACTTGTAAGTCTGAGATCATCTTTGCTAGAGCAAATCTAAGTTTCCTTTAGATTTTTGAACTATGAGATGGTTTTGCTCGTATGATGTGAAGGCAGACTGATGAATATGAGGGTAAGGAAATAAATGAAAGAAGTAATTATATATATATATATATGTGTGTGTGTGTGTGTGTGTAAAACTCGGATCTCCATATACGGCGTTTAAAAATTCATTCATGCCTTAAGATATTATTTCTTGTTTCTCCCTTTCTTGTCGTCATCACTTACTCTTCTTCCTTTTCTATATCTGTTAAAACTAATGTCTATGCTGATTATGCAGGAAGAGTATACTGATGGAGAAGAACTCGCAAAATTGGAATGTCGTCATGAGTTCCATTTCACTTGCATCAAAGATTGGCTCTTCCAGAAGAATGAATGCCCAATTTGCAGACGGACCGCAATCAATTTCACAAGCTTCTTCTGAAGAACTGAGAGGAAGGAATCTGGCTGAGACTGGGCAATGAGAGACCCGATTCAACCATTACATCCAGGGCGAGAGAATCAGACTCACCAGATATATTTAAGAAGCTTCTCTTGGAGCTTCCTGAATAAAATTTCGGACAATATAGACCAATTTGCTACCTTCATCTTAGTTTCTGGTGCTTTTGCTGCCCTCTTTTGCCATGCAACTTGATGGTTTTGAGACTTTGTGGTGGTCGTTCTCATATATACAATCGTCCCTTTAATCTCTTTGCTGGGGTTTATTTCATCTGACTTTTGACTCTTCCGGGGAGCTTACGGTTGCCAGCAATTCGCACCAGGAGCTAGCACTGTGCTCACTAGAGCCAAATCTATTTTTGAAAACACCGAAACAAATTTCCTCCAGACTTTGTTTTCATCGAATGCTTTCAGAAACGAGTTCTGCACACATTATAACATTTATGCAACGCGTTTTTTTTTTCATCGAATTTAGTAGTGTTGCTGAAGAAACTATCAATGTTCACTGGATGAGGATTTTCAGCCACACTCTTTGTCAAAGTACCAACTGAGTGTATTTGACGGTCCTCATTTACAGTATTGAAGGACCCAACTCGGGAGGGAGGTACAACTGTTCACTTTTGAAAATATAGTATGCTCAGTTTTATTTTTTGAGTAGTACTCTATCCAAGGATCGAACTCTCTTCTCCTTTCCCATATGACATTGAAACCAGTACTATCAGTCGTTTTTCACCCCCCACAAAAATACAGTTCTCTTTTCATTTGTAGAAGATGCCCTTTTGGGCCAAGGGTCAAAGAACACAAGATGTAGATGGATCCCCATCTCTCCCCTCGTTTGGCTTGAGGGTAGATGGAGGTGAATGGAGAGGTAAAGTAAATAGAAAGGAGTGAAAATTTTCACCTGATTTCAATATTTTAATGGAGCCAAGGGGAGATGAGTTGAAAGTTTTATATGCAATTTTTCTTCAGTATGCGAGATGATTAGATATCAAAATTAGTATACATAGGACAATGTATTCAAATAATTTAAATTTTTTTATACCTTCGCTTTGCTTTCCCTTCCGTTCGTACATCTAAATAAGGTTAAAAATTGCACCTTACTTCCCCTGCCTTCGGTCCCCTCCCCTCAGTTAACCCCAGTCGAGATAAGGCCTATTCATACAGATGAGAAGGAAGTATCATTATGTTGCACAATTTTCTCACTATGTTTCGATGTACTTTCAATAACTAGAAATCTAAATCAATCATATTCTGATTTGAATCTTGGTAGGTATATTTATAATAAATAAATTGTTTCCTCTATCTATTATATTCGATCACAAATTCTTAATTAAGAAAAGGGGACTGTACATCCATTCATGTTTGATACTGGTCTCCTCGATAAATTTCTACTGATAAATTGTCTTTGTTGCCAGCATGCTGCCTGCCTTGACATTTTGGCAAGGGCACAACTAAGCATTTTGTTCTTGAGCATATTCTATAAATTAGTTCGTAACTATGCTGCAAACAGTCGCAGAACATACATTTTAAATTGCAGGATCAAGGCATATCCTTATGAATCATCCCTACAGAAGCTAAACCAGCCAAAACCTTAAATAGGCCTGTTAATTCGGGCCGGTCCGAAGAATTTTGGGCCATCTCGGCGCTGTACGATTATATTTTCAGGTCATACGGTATATCATCTCAACTAGTCTAAAAATTTCAACCCAAGTACGAATATTTCATGCTTTGGACCCTCGGATTGGCCAGTTCGGGTCAAATAAAATAATTACTTTTTAAAAATATATTTCAAAATAAATTTTTATATGATATAATTTACCAATTAAACTAACTCTAAATAATATTCATAAAGTATTATTATTTTTATATAATTACTTTTTTTTTCAAAATTTCTGTTTATTGCAAATATCATTTTAATACCTTTAGGGCCGACACGGCTTGATTTATTTTCGTGCAGTGCCAGTACACCCCGATATCTTAGGCGGCCCAAAAAACGCCAACCTAGCATGGTTTTGTAGTTGGGCAAGTTTTGAACAAGTCTAACCTTAGAAGAGAAGAGAAGGGAATTCGATATTATCTCATACTAATTTCTCAGACTCTTGATAATAATATTCGCTTCTTGTAGCAGCACGTTTGGTTCTGTCCTAACGGTCCATCTGTATAACATATTGGCTGTTGTGTGGCACATTCCTTGCTTAAGCTGGGCCAAGTGTAATTACCATATTAACCATAGAATCATATACCAAGCTGATGCTGTCGCGAAGTGCTTGTGCGGCTATGGTAGGTCTGAATCCAACCCAACCCGGATGATTATCGGTAAAATAACGGTAGAAAACGTATAAATATGACTTTCGACATTAAGTGTTACGTTAAATTAGTCGCATGATAGTATATTGTTAGATTAAATTGTCTGTCTAATCAATGTGGCATGCCGGTAAGATTCAGCATCTTCACCTATTTAACAGTGTGTGACCGTCCAATTACGGCATAAAAAGTCATGGAGCTGAACGAGGGGAAAAAGTAATTTCGAAATTCGATGGGAAAGAGCAGCCAAATTAGAGGTTTTTTTATTGCAACTTTTCCGATCCTCTTACCCTATTCTCGAACCAGGGAAATTTTATGGGCGTGATATTATTTATAATATAGGATAAAGTTTATTCGACCACAGAATAAAAATAGAAGATAATTTATGGAAAATGGAGATAGAGAAGCGAAGAAATCGATTAGATTATAATTATAATTAGTTTGTCGTGGAGAGAAGGAATTGGCGGAGCTCCCGGAGGGAGGGAGACACACGGGTGCGGCTTTAGACAGACAGAGCTGGTAAAANTAAAAAAATATATGTATGAATTCATAACTGCACTTGCTACTTGATGTACAAAAGTTTCCTACACAGGTTTGAATTTTCAAACCCTACGAAATGGTGGATCGTGGTGCGCCCAAATTGCCAGCTCTAACGTCAGGAGAGGGCTACCGAACACGTCCCCCATTGTCAGCCGCCCTGCTTCCTCACCTCACCGTTCGTTTTCCTGCCCCAACATTCTCACATCCCTTACGACTTCCATAAAGGGTAACCTTTTGAGTCAGTATGAATCACACTTCAAAAATTGGACAGCAAGGGTCCTAAGACATGCGAGATGGCCTGATTAATTGCGTATCATTGGCCTATTAGCTTAAATTTTTATATTAGATATAGATCCGACTCTTTTCATAGATCCGATGGAAACCTGACATGAAATGTCCAAGCAAATTATCTTAACCTATGGTTAATATAAGTCATAGTTTTTAAAATCGGACCGAACAACGAACTAGTTAATGCATAGATTCATGAGTCGAATCGCACATTTAATAAATAATATTAATAGTGTAATATTATCAATAAATTGACATAATACTATAATTTGACAATAATCTATAATAAAAATCCATAATATATCTATTATATTAACCCTAAATTTAACGTAAAATATAAATATAAATATCGTAAAATACAATAAGTACTTTATAATAAAATTTTTAAAATTTTAAATCTANTGTTTTTGCTTCACAGACAGGCCGACGTTCCCCTGAGGTATTCATGCATATATAAANATGTTTTTGCTTCACAGACAGGCCGACGTTCCTCTGAGGTATTCATCCATATTAGATAACATACATTTTATATGTATACATGTTGAATTCAATTAACTATATGTGGCGTGCTGTAACAGCGCATGCATATAACCAACCAGTAAAACAATGCACATCAAGTTTTAGGTGTTTGAATTCCCACCTTGTGCACGACAACTATTAACATCTGAGAAAGCTTAATTAAAAAGGAGCTAATCGCCCATTCCCTTGTATTTGAAACTCCGACAACTCCCTCTGCATTGATATTAAGTCGCTCTAGGCACCTGGGCAGATTACGGAGTAGAATGCATTTGATTCAGGATCCCAAGTCATCCGAATTCAAAATTTTGAGGCATTTCTTGCGTTTCATCAATCTGCTTTTGTTAATGCAATGCTTATACATCGAATATTGCCCCTACACACTCTTGAAGCATATTAATGTTTGGGCTAAAGAATTTTCATTTTTAACGTGTTCCAACTTATTGAATAGCTGCAGAATGACGGTGCTCAAGGAAATGCAAACAGAAGGGGTCCCCTACGCACTGAGGTATAATAAAATACCCAGGTTGATTATTTGCACTTTCTTGTTATTAAGCTATTAGGGTTTCCCTGGTGAGTTAAGTTGCACCTGCGTTTAGGCATACGCCAGTTAGTCTTAAGCTTGCAGTTCAAGCTTTTGCCAGGTCACTTGATGTCAGAAGATCGATCTTAATTTGATATGCTTATATTTTGTAGGAACTTTCGACGGTTCAATGGTCAATGCTGCATCATGTGCCCGAAGAGATGGCTGATGTAGACGGCGCAGATCTGTCATTCGATATAGATAACATGTCTTATGAAGTAAAAGACCCAAGAGAGCGTTTCTCCCAATTACATCCAACTTTTCGTACAGTACTTAGATTAGTAAACGGATGTTTGCCACATATATTTGAAATAACAAGGCATTCTTCGTGAAATATACAGCAACTGCTGGATCTGGAAGACAACATCGGCTACGTCTCCTCAGGATTGGTTGAATCTACAATCTCAGCGCATGTGACTAGTAGCTATTTTGAATCTCTACACACGGAGCCTGCAGCTGGCTTGGGAGAACTGTGCTGCATTTGCCAGGTTAGAAGACCCAATTTCACCAATTTTCCTATTTTCCTTTTCGAGTAGATCGTGCTTCTGATCATTTGAAGTGAAGGCACTTCGACTTGTAAGTCTGAGATCATCTTTGCTAGAGCAAATCTAAGTTTCCTTTAGATTTTTGAACTATGAGATGGTTTTGCTCGTATGATGTGAAGGCAGACTGATGAATATGAGGGTAAGGAAATAAATGAAAGAAGTAATTATATATATATATATATGTGTGTGTGTGTGTGTGTGTAAAACTCGGATCTCCATATACGGCGTTTAAAAATTCATTCATGCCTTAAGATATTATTTCTTGTTTCTCCCTTTCTTGTCGTCATCACTTACTCTTCTTCCTTTTCTATATCTGTTAAAACTAATGTCTATGCTGATTATGCAGGAAGAGTATACTGATGGAGAAGAACTCGCAAAATTGGAATGTCGTCATGAGTTCCATTTCACTTGCATCAAAGATTGGCTCTTCCAGAAGAATGAATGCCCAATTTGCAGACGGACCGCAATCAATTTCACAAGCTTCTTCTGAAGAACTGAGAGGAAGGAATCTGGCTGAGACTGGGCAATGAGAGACCCGATTCAACCATTACATCCAGGGCGAGAGAATCAGACTCACCAGATATATTTAAGAAGCTTCTCTTGGAGCTTCCTGAATAAAATTTCGGACAATATAGACCAATTTGCTACCTTCATCTTAGTTTCTGGTGCTTTTGCTGCCCTCTTTTGCCATGCAACTTGATGGTTTTGAGACTTTGTGGTGGTCGTTCTCATATATACAATCGTCCCTTTAATCTCTTTGCTGGGGTTTATTTCATCTGACTTTTGACTCTGTTGAGTCACGGCCAACGGCTTCCGGGGTGCTTGCGGTTGCCAGCAATTCGCACCAGGAGCTAGCACTGTGCTCACTAGGGCCAAATCTATTTTCGAAAACACCGAAACAAATTTCCTCCGGACTTGTTTTCATCAAATGCTTTCAGAAACGAGTTCTGCACACATTATAACATTTATGCAACGCATTTTTTTTTCATCGAATTTAGTAGTGTAGCTGAAGAAACTATCAATGTTCACTGGATGAGGATTTTGAGCCACACTCTTTGTCAAAGTACCAACTGAGTGTATTTGACGGTCCTCATTTACAGTATTGAAGGACCCAACTCAGGAGGGAGGTACCACTGTTCACTTTTGAAAATATAGTATGCTCAGTTTTATTTTTTGAGTAGTACTCTATCCAAGGATCGAACTCTCTTCTCCTTTCCCATATGACATTGAAACCAATACTATCAGTCGTTTTTCACCCCCACAAAGTACAGTTCTCTTTTCATTTATAGAAGATGCCCTTTTGGGCCATCGGTCAAGAACACAAGAAGTAGATGGATCTCCATCTCTCCCCTCGTTTGGCTTGAGGGTAGATGGAGGTGAATGGAGAGGTAAAGTAAATAGAAAGGAGTGAAAATTTTCACCTGATTTCAATATTTTAATGGAGCCAAGGGGAGATGAGTTGAAAGTTTTATATGCAATTTTTCTTCAGTATGCGAGATGATTAGATATCAAAATTAGTATACATAGGACAATGTATTCAAATAATTTAAATTTTTTTATACCTTCGCTTTGCTTTCCCTTCCGTTCGTACATCTAAATAAGGTTAAAAATTGCACCTTACTTCCCCTGCCTTCGGTCCCCTCCCCTCAGTTAACCCCAGTCGAGATAAGGCCTATTCATACAGATGAGAAGGAAGTATCATTATGTTGCACAATTTTCTCACTATGTTTCGATGTACTTTCAATAACTAGAAATCTAAATCAATCATATTCTGATTTGAATCTTGGTAGGTATATTTATAATAAATAAATTGTTTCCTCTATCTATTATATTCGATCACAAATTCTTAATTAAGAAAAGGGGACTGTACATCCATTCATGTTTGATACTGGTCTCCTCGATAAATTTCTACTGATAAATTGTCTTTGTTGCCAGCATGCTGCCTGCCTTGACATTTTGGCAAGGGCACAACTAAGCATTTTGTTCTTGAGCATATTCTATAAATTAGTTCGTAACTATGCTGCAAACAGTCGCAGAACATACATTTTAAATTGCAGGATCAAGGCATATCCTTATGAATCATCCTACGGAAGCTGAACCAGCCAAAACCTAAGATAGAACTGTTAATTTGGGCCGGTCCAAAGAATTTTGGGCCATCTCAGCACTGTGCGATTATATTTTTAGGCCATGCTGACACGGCACGGTATATCATCTCAACTAATCCAAAAATTTCAGCCCGAGTACGAATATTTCATACTTTGTGCCCTTGGACCGGCCGGCCCGGGTCAAATAAAATAATTATTTTTAAAAAATATAGTTAAAAATTTTTGTATGATATAATTTACCGATTAAACTAACTCTAAATAATATTCATAAATTATTATTATTTATATATAATTAATTTTTTTTCAAAATTTCTGTTTATTGCAAATATTATTTTAATACCTTTCTGGCCGACACGGCTTGATATATTTTCGTGACATGCCAGTACGCCCCGATATCTTAGGCGGCCCAAAAAACGCTGACCTAGCGTGGTTTTGTAGTGCAGTGCCTGGGCCGTACTTTCGAGTTGGGCAAGTTTTGAACAAGTCTAACCTTAGAAGAGAAGAGAAGGGAATTCGATATTATCTCAGACTAATTTCTCGATTCTTAATAATAATATTCGCTTCTTGTAGCAGCACGTTTGGTTCTGTCCTAACGGTCCATCTGTATAACATATTGGCTGTTGTGTGGCACATTCCTCGTTTAAGCTGGGCCGAGTGTAATTACCATATTAACCATAGAATCATATACCAAGCTGATGCTGTCGCGAAGTGCTTGTGCGGCTATGGTAGGTCTGAATCCAACCCAACCCGGATGATTATCGGTAAAATAACGGTAGAAAACGTATAAATATGACTTTCGACATTAAGTGTTACGTTAAATTAGTCGCATGATAGTATATTGTTAGATTAAATTGTCTGTCTAATCAATGTGGCATGCCGGTAAGATTCAGCATCTTCACCTATTTAACAGTGTGTGACCGTCCAATTACGGCATAAAAAGTCATGGAGCTGAACGAGGGGAAAAAGTAATTTCGAAATTCGATGGGAAAGAGCAGCCAAATTAGAGGTTTTTTTATTGCAACTTTTCCGATCCTCTTACCCTATTCTCGAACCAGGGAAATTTTATGGGCGTGATATTATTTATAATATAGGATAAAGTTTATTCGACCACAGAATAAAAATAGAAGATAATTTATGGAAAATGGAGATAGAGAAGCGAAGAAATCGATTAGATTATAATTATAATTAGTTTGTCGTGGAGAGAAGGAATTGGCGGAGCTCCCGGAGGGAGGGAGACACACGGGTGCGGCTTTAGACAGACAGAGCTGGTAAAATTTAACACGATTTAAGTA
>CXYZ01005390.1:229679-254188 GCA_900006705.1 Sonneratia caseolaris
ACGCCGACGTCGATCGAGACGGTCAAATATTTGCTTTTCGGACCCGACCCCAAAATCTCCCGTCGTGAGATTTGGTGCAATCCATGGCTACGAGTTTCTTTCCGGGAAAATGTCCGCTCGGTATGTTCTCGAGTCTTGTGGACCGACGCTTCAGCCTCCAAAGTAGAATGCGGGTACTTTTTGGTTATTTTCTCTCATTTAAAATGACTAAAATTGTTCTTTTCCCATACTTTGTATTGTCTTTTTTTTTCCCTCTATTACATTGTGCACACTTTGTACGTACATGATCAATTTTATATGATATGTACTACTCATATTCGGTAATATTTTGAGATATTTTTTATAAATAAGAATTTACGCTCGAATTTATAGGTTAAAAAAAAAGGGTTACCATGAAGGGAATTTTGNTATCAATTTTATGTGATATGTACTACTCATATCCTGTAATAGTTTGAGATATTTTTTTATAAATAAGAATTTGCGCTCGAATTTATAGGTTAAAAAAAAGGGTTACCATGAAGGGAATTTTGTCCTCTATACCCAGTTTGGATGGAGAAAAAATGGGAGGGAGAGAGAGCCCGAAGGAGGAGTGGAACGTGAACGAATGAGCGTTAGTTAATTAATTAATTTTAATTTTAAATGTTTAATAATTTAAATGAGATTTCCTTTCCACTTTCACCTCGCTTTCCCTGCCGCCGTCTTCGTCCCTCGCTCTGTCGTCACGCTCACGTCCGGCTCTATCTTTGAACGAAGGGTCCTCTCATGGCGCACTCATATATATGAGAAGCTAGTCCTTCGGAGGAGAGGCGGAGCCGGCAATTCTGACTAGATAACAGGTGAATCAACCCCGAGGCCAGAGATCCATCTACGCTGCACATGGAGGACAAATCCGGGCCGAGCTCGCTGTCCAACGGCCCCGGCAGGGTGGCTTCGGCGCCGGCGGTCCCCTGCCCGACCAACCCGATGGTGACTGCCCTCCTCACGGATCTCTACCAGTTCACCATGTCCTACGCCTACTGGAAGGCTGGCAAGCACCAGGAGCGCGCAGTGTGAGTCCCCTTCCACCCTGTCCTGCTCGTTTCGGATTTCCCTGGGAATCTGTCTCGTCTCTACTTGGATTAATCCTGTGATTCCTCTTTGACTCGCCTCTTAACGGTCGCTGAATGAACGGGCTGCTCATTGTTCATGCCGTTTAAGCAAATGGATTATCGGTGGAAATTTTGTGCTTTTACTTGTCGAATATGTTAGTTACGCGGTAGGTTATTGCGCTTCCAATTGAATTTCCATCGGCAAAACGATTTATGTCGGAAGTAGAAGATGATTGTTTCCACGGGAAAATTTTTATATTTTTATTGCCTTTTTAATTTATAGTGGGAAGTTCGATTCTTTTAAGAAAATTCACGATAAATATTGCCTGCGTGTGGCGAAGTGAATTTCTGAAATTAATCTTTTTATTTTTTGACAGTACAGTGTGATGACATGAGATTTTCTCCTTTTGTCTCTATGGATCTCCTTGGGATCGTACTGTTATTTGCGTAATCATTATGTTGTCTCTGTTGACATCAGATGTTCTTTTGAAGCCTTCAATCTCTCTCTTTCTCTCTCTAAAGAAATGTCCTTGTTGGTCATATTCGGAGGTCTGATAGGCCGATTGCTTGGTTAAGAAGCTTTTGTTTCAATTTTCATGCAAAGTGATTTGCTTCAGGTTTGACTTGTACTTCCGGAAGAACCCTTTTGGCGGTGAATATACAGTTTTCGCCGGTCTAGAAGAATGCATAAGATTCATCGCCAACTTCAGAATTACAGAGGATGATATCTCTTTCCTCAGGGAGACATTGCCTTCCACATGTGAGGTAAAACTCTCCCTTGTTTGTGATTCCTCCATTCTGTGACTTATAAGTAAAAAAGAGGTATTTTCATGGGCGTTATATTTCAGTGGCAGTGATCTAGTCAAAGTAATCAAGAACATAAGAAAACTCGGCTTTATGTGTTACTATTTTATGAAAGGAAATGTGCATTTGTCTAGGCTCCCAGCAAATGATGGAACTTTGGGATTTCCTTGAGCTTTCTTTGGAAGAGTTTTCCCTTTCTTCTTTCATCCCCTGGCTTGCTCATTATTCTACTGAATCACCATAGGCCTAAGACAATCGTGTGATGAAACTGTCTTTCTTAATGACTGTCAGTGCTTGCTTCTAGTCTGGCTACCAGAACATGGATCACCCTACAAGCAATTTTAGACATAATATGATGCTCTAATGCAAATCAAGATTGTTAACAAATCATTCTTGCCACCAGTTTAACCCTTTTGCTGTTTTTCATATCTTTTCTCTCAATTGTATTTGTTTTATTGCCAACACCAGCGAAGTATACCCATTTTGACTTGTCTGAAACTGAGTTATGACAAGCTGCCAGCTTCTTTTGTAGGATTTTGGCATGAGATACTGCCAAGAAATTAACTAGAGATCCAGTGCTAAACTTGATTTTTTTGCTTACTTGTTTCTTATGATATTTATAGGATGGTTTCTTCGAGTACCTTAGAGGAATTGACTGTTCCGATGTCGAGGTGTATGCCATTTCAGAAGGATCTGTTGTTTTCCCAAAGGTTCCTCTGCTAAGAGTTGAAGGGCCAGTTGCTGTGAGTGCCTTGAAGTATTTTATGGCATATTCTGTTTTGGATTTTGTCTGTCTCTATACTTTAGGTCTAGACTGAAGTCTTAAGAATTTGTGGTTCTGCATCTACTTTATGCTTACATGATGTTCTTGTAGGTGGTTCAATTGCTCGAGACTCCATTTGTCAATCTTGTCAATTATGCATCTCTAGTAACTACTAATGCTGCAAGACATCGATTTGTTGCTGGGAAATCTAAACTTCTACTGGAGTTTGGTCTTCGTCGTGCACAGGTTATTGATGCCTTCCTCTTCAAACTTCTCCTTCTTGCCTATACATATTGACAGAAAGATACAATAATAATTCATGCAGGGACCTGATGGTGGTATAGGGGCATCCAAGTACTGTTATATGGGTGGATTTGATGCAACAAGGTAAATCAATTCAATATTTTGACCAAGAATTTAAGCGTATACATATTTTTTTCTAAGAAGCTTTTTTTCCCCATGTATGTTTAAAGCTTTGTTTAATATCCAATAGGGGTTGAACCTCATCCAAAAAGTTGGAGGGTCCCCTCTACTGAATTTTTATAAACAGAATTGATCCTATCAGATACAAGGATTTGTTTGTGGGTTTTTTTGAGGTTCTGATATTTAAGCTCCTTGCCTTGCTGCTTCTCCCGTGGGTTGGTATCATTATCTACAGACTGATATGTTCTTTGATGACAGTAATGTTGCTGCTGGAAAGTTATTTGGGATACCGCTTCGTGGAACACATTCACATGCTTTTGTCAGTTCATTTATGGTAGGCAGTTTTCAGTTGTATTTCATGTTTAATATATAATATATAGTCTTTCTTTGTGTAGGCAACTCAAGATAACAGGTTTATTTTTCCTTTTCGTCTAGCTTTTTCTTTTCTTTTTTCCTTTTTTTGACAATCATCTAGCTTTTGTTCTCTTGATACCGTGATTCTGTTAAATGCTTTCCAAGAAATGCAGATGGCATTTTTCCTTTTGTATATTTGAACTTCAGTTCATTGCAAGACATATTGCCTAATTTCTTCAATAAATTACAGAGTCCTGATGAAATTGTGGATAAATCGCTCTGCAGTTTTGATGGCTCAACTATGTGTGAGGATTTTGTTTCTCTTGCCCAGTCATGGTTGAAGAAAATTCAGGTATTGCAGGAGTTGGATATGAAATGTCCTTTAGATGATGATTGATGTCACAGCTGTGATCAATTTGTCAAATGTGATTCTCAGATCAGATATGAGTTGCATCATTTATTTGTTGGCATTACTACGCTTTTTAAATATTTTGGATTAAACTATTGCACTACAATCATGAAATGATGTCTGCTCATTTGCCTCATCTTCTGTATCTCTTACTGCTCTTTTTTTTTGGTGCTTAACAGTGGTCGAAATCATTGAGTGGTGTTTTTGGTGAAACAAATCAAAGTGAGCTAGCAGCGTTCACATCTTATGCCTTGGCATTCCCTAATAACTTTCTAGCTCTCGTTGACACATATGATGTAAGTGTACTTCTGAGTATTTTTCAATGTATCTCGTTTGCCTCTTTAAATGTACTTATCTTTTTTCTAATCATGAAACTTGATCAAATTTAATCCTTGGAGTTGACCACCATTTGGGCGGTTTTTTTCTTTACTTCTGTCCTGTGTCATGTTCTTACTCTTTTCAGCTGACATCAAGAATGTCATTGTGTTGCTTTGCATTGTCAATATTCACAGTCCCTGCCCTAAACTTAGATGATCATTGGTGAGAATTTGGATATTGTTTTCCAGGTTATGAGAAGCGGTATTCCCAACTTCTGTGCTGTTGCCTTGGCCCTCCATGAATTAGGGTATGCAATGGGCATTTTTACTTGATGAGACAATTTCTTTCTTTGCATGTGTACTTTCTTTCTTTAATGTCTGCGAATTGTGAATCAAGTAATGTCTCTATGTGATTCTATATCTTAATCCCATGACTGCATAATGTCCTTTCCTAGGAGACATTTTCTGTGTTTATTAAGCCAGAGAAAAACTAGGGCAGCTTGGTGGATAGGGGAAGATTATACTTCAGATTCTAGTTGAGTTAATTGGCTTCTTTTTGTATTGTTTCATTCTTCTTGTTGTCAAGGAAAATGAATAATGAAAAGGATCTTAATCATTTACGATGATGAAGATTTTAACTTAGAGCTCAGCTTATATAAATTTCTATGCAGATATAAATCAACAGGCATTAGATTGGACTCTGGTGATTTAGCATATCAATCCTGTGAGGCTCGTAAGTTCTTCTGCAACATCGAGAAGGAATTTGGAGTGGCTGGCTTCGGGAAGATGACTATCACTGCTAGCAATGATCTTAATGAGGAAACACTAGATGCACTGAACAAGCAGGTACTTCGACTAGTTTTGGATTGGTAGATTCTTGCTACAAATCGTTGTCTGATTATGTTCTCTTTCCATATAGGGTCACGAGGTTGATGCATTTGGAATTGGTACATATCTGGTTACTTGTTATGCTCAAGCTGCTCTAGGATGTGTCTTCAAGCTTGTTGAGATAAACAACCAGCCCCGCATCAAACTTTCAGAAGATGTTTCAAAGGTTTGCTGAAGAGTGGAGGAGATATGGTAATCACATATGTGTTGAATTTCTTTCTTACCTTTTCCCCCCACATCACAGGTATCTATTCCTTGTAAGAAGCGAAGCTACAGATTGTATGGGAAAGAGGGTTACCCTCTGGTGGATATCATGACTGGGGAAAACGAACCATCTCCGAAGGTATATGAAGGTTCTTATTCAATCTTGGCTTATTTATGTTCTGGAACGTCTATCATGCCTTTTCTAAGGAACTGGTAAGGTGGCTTTGACCTTTGTTATGAATTTGCAGGTGGGTGAGCGTATCCTTTGTCGTCACCCTTTCAATGAATCAAAGAGAGCTTATGTTGTGCCTAAGCAAGTTGAAGAGCTACTTAAGTGTTACTGGCCTGGGAACTCAGGTGGGATTTTAATTCTATTTTCTGTCATAAACCAACATTTTCCAAATTCATATGAATGCCCTTCATCAAGCCTCCTGCCATGTTTCCCTTTTGATGGATTTTTATTTTTCCCTTTGATTTTGCGAACTGTGTTTCCTGTTATGAAACCTAAAACTATGGACTAAGCTCTAGCTTTCTTTGTGTTTGATGCAGGTAAACATAGAGAGGCGTTACCTTCTCTTAAAGACATCAGAAACCGCTGCATTAGGCAGCTTGAGCAAATGCGCCCTGACCACATGAGAAAGCTCAACCCAACACCTTACAAGGTTTGTGACTCAAAATGTCCTCTCTACCCTTCTAACCTTTCCTTTTTTTTCATTTCCCCCCTAGTAATACGAAAAGGTTCATTAACTTGGTGCCAAACCTCATATACAGTTTGATATTACAAAAATTTATGAACATGATACAAAATTGCTCATGTCGTCGAATCCACGAGTCTCACCACTATCCATCCCCCTGCCCGAGACAAAAAATATTCGTCTCTCACTCCATCTTTTCCACACTAATACTATCATGTATTTCCACCCCTGCAGACATCAAAAAATGGAGAGAGGAACATAGCCCTTTCTCCTGGTCTTTTCTTCTATCAATACCTCTCCATGTTCTTTTCTCCCACTATATATACAGTTCCAACAACCCATCGAACTTTCTACATTACCAGACCCATAGTTTACTGTTCTCTTATCACACGTCAATGTAGAAGCAAATGATTAACTGTTTCTTCCTCTTTTCACAGAAGCATTTTAGGTTTATCAGTAGTTAGAATCTGGACCCATGTCATCTCAACCAAAAATGCACACTTTAGTTAGAATCCAGATCCATGTCATCTCAACCAAACAAAGCACACTTTGGGGGATCTCCATTCTGTCACGTTGCCTCCATGGAAACTCTTTCTCTATCTCCCATTGATATTATTTTCTTGTAACAAGATTTCAATGTGAAGTCCCTCGATTAACTACCTCTTTATCTTAATCTATCTATTCATCCATGGGTCTGAATTTGTAAAGGGGGTCGTAAAAATTCACAAATGCTTCTAATTCTTAGTCTTGGGTCTGTCATTTGAATTTAATACTCCAGAAACCTCTATTTATTCCCTTTTATACCTTCCCGACACAAGCATCTCTCTCTCACTACACGATAGTCCTCTAGGAATGAAAAGCTCAGCATCTCATCTGCACATCAAAATATTGTACCAAAATGGTGTTCCACCCGTTTGACGACACTTGTATTCTCCTTGAATTTCAGCCTGCCCTTAGGGTATGTTTGGATTAAGGGGTTCAGAGGGATTCAGAAGGATGGAGGAATCCCTTGTTTGGATATTTTCCTCCAAATCCCTCCAACCTTCTCTTTTTCTATCCCTCCACTTTTGGGGGAATAGAGAGGGACGAGTGGATTTTACCATAAAACCCTCTGATTTAAAAGGTAGAGGATATTATAAAAGGTAAAATAGTTCATTTATACTCTTTAATTTTCCCCTCCCTTCCCCTCCATAATACTATCCAATGAAGGGATAAGAATGTATATATTGTCACTCATAACCCTCCCCTCCCCTCCTCTCCTCTCCTCTCCCCTCCAGATCCCTCAGTCAAAACATACTCTTCGTGATTCTCCTCCATATGTGCAATGCATATTGGTTACTTCCCTACAGTGTTCTACACCTTGGTCCCTTGAAAGTTAGTATTTTTCCACCGCTACTCTCCTCTAGAGGTGATCTTGTTCCACATTGAACCTGCACGACCATTTGCATAACAGAGCTTCATTGAAGTGATGCAAAGACTATTGTGCCAAATCCCTTGCTCCACCGTTGCTTCTTCAACTCTCCTTTTTACCTGGCAAAAACCCTCTTTCCTCCTCACTGTCTGACACACAGTGGAGATGGAAGAACAGATCAGAATGGAAAATATGGAAGGATTAGAGAAGAATCGTAGATAGAGAAAAGTGTAGGGACAGATAATCTTGTTCTGTCATTGCTTATCCCCACCTCCCTACCTATTTTTGCCTTTAAGAGGCTGCTATTCACTTGACCTATTTACAATATTGGATTTTGTCTTTTGTTCGGGTTACAATTGGATCCCTTGTACCAGAGACATTCCCTCCTTAAAAAAAAAAAACCTACTCTATTTATAGTTTCAGTTAGTTCTCTGAGCGGTAACAATCCTTCCACCCTTAAGAACGAACCTCGCCCTTGAGGTTCAGCTTAGGAACCTGTTGGCAGAGGCCATACAGGTACTTCCACTACCCGAGCTCACATGCCACCTCTGATTCCCCTTCATATGCTTCACCTCCATTAAACCATTGACATAGATGGTGAAGATCTGCTTTCAGCAAACACTGGTGTCCCAAGACATACTTTTCCTCACACCAAAAGTAGTGGCCCTCGGCCTTCCATTCTTAGATTCCTCCATGGTGAACGACTTAGGAGTGGACATTGCCTTGTTCACTGAGAAAGAATGGGTAGAGATGCACCATCAAATCCATTGACACCAACATCCTATCAATCCCATTCTCCTAAGAACCTCCCTCAGCTATCCCATATGACATATATATGGGTCTGCTCTCTCGCTTTCTGCCCTTTAAAAAGAGTCCATCACCTCATTCGCTCCTAATTTGCATAGGAAACCTACTTGCCCCCAGCAAGCAAATGTATGGGCATACTAAGTGCTCCTTATTATCTTTGGCCATATCATTCTGTTGATACAGCATAGTAGCTAGCGTTGACCAAGCTTATTGGTTGAAAATCAAAGATACATTCTACTCCCTTTTTCTTGGTTGTGGGACAAGTAAAAGTGAAGTAGAGTTGATGCTTCTCACAAATTTGCCTATGCGGTGGAATTGAACGTCACTGTTATGTCCTCTCTGACAATGCTAAAATTTTCGTTAAAAGAACGCCAACTTTCACAAAATTGCAGACTCGCTCTTTCATGACCTNAAAAAAAAAAACCTACTCTATTTATAGTTTCAGTTAGTTCTCTGAGCGGTAACAATCCTTCCACCCTTAAGAACGAACCTCGCCCTTGAGGTTCAGCTTAGGAACCTGTTGGCAGAGGCCATACAGGTACTTCCACTACCCGAGCTCACATGCCACCTCTGATTCCCCTTCATATGCTTCACCTCCATTAAACCATTGACATAGATGGTGAAGATCTGCTTTCAGCAAACACTGGTGTCCCAAGACATACTTTTCCTCACACCAAAAGTAGTGGCCCTCGGCCTTCCATTCTTAGATTCCTCCATGGTGAACGACTTAGGAGTGGACATTGCCTTGTTCACTGAGAAAGAATGGGTAGAGATGCACCATCAAATCCATTGACACCAACATCCTATCAATCCCATTCTCCTAAGAACCTCCCTCAGCTATCCCATATGACATATATATGGGTCTGCTCTCTCGCTTTCTGCCCTTTAAAAAGAGTCCATCACCTCATTCGCTCCTAATTTGCATAGGAAACCTACTTGCCCCCAGCAAGCAAATGTATGGGCATACTAAGTGCTCCTTATTATCTTTGGCCATATCATTCTGTTGATACAGCATAGTAGCTAGCGTTGACCAAGCTTATTGGTTGAAAATCAAAGATACATTCTACTCCCTTTTTCTTGGTTGTGGGACAAGTAAAAGTGAAGTAGAGTTGATGCTTCTCACAAATTTGCCTATGCGGTGGAATTGAACGTCACTGTTATGTCCTCTCTGACAATGCTAAAATTTTCGTTAAAAGAACGCCAACTTTCACAAAATTGCAGACTCGCTCTTTCATGACCTCCATCATACTATCCTTGATGGCAACTCTCTCATATAACTAAGACTCCGTCCCACACAAGCCACATGATGAAGGGAAGCTGTGCCGGTGTTCCTCACTGAGCCAGAGATCCCTTGATTTTAGTTATTCAGCATTGTTCTTGAATCTACGCACTTAGGCTAACTTTTAGGATCAGCCATTCTTACCTGATCGTCCTCATCCAACCGTTCTACCTCCTACTGGTCTAATCTATCGATCTTAGCCAGTAATGAATCTTTTTATCTTGTTAGTTCCCTTACCGTTCTTTCATCCAACCCTTTGCCTGGCCTCAGCTTCACTTCCCCTTCTCCAAATTGTATTTCATGGAGATCGTCCCTCCTCTCTCATGTTCTTGAGTTGGCTGTGTATTTGCTAATTAATGGCTGGATAGACCACCGAGACTAATCGTGGACAGCGATGGTGTCGCAGCACGCTCGTCTCGGTTCCTCTCGTTTGAAAAATTTTTCGGCATTCGGGAGAGGGCTTGTCTGGGCTGGGCCCAGAATGCCCCCTTCAGGCTGGCCATTGATCTGATTTGCAGAAGGGGCTGAGCAGGCTCTATTTCTTGTTGTTAGACCCACTGATCTTCCCTGTTGATACGCCATGGGTTGGGCTGGGTCCCCATTGCCTCGTCGTCCTGTCAAACGTTCAAAAATCCACGTGTAACTCAGCTTTAAAAAAAAAAAAAAGGAGTTCAAAATCTTCTTGTCACTCCACTCGCCTGGCTCGCGTGAAGCCACTTTGCATTATTGTCTTCCTCCCCGAGGCATCAGAATAGGCGTAGGCTTTGCTCCTTGACGTCGCCCATGTCCCCAGACAGTTCCTCGCCACGTCACCTCCCCCACGAGTCTCGACTTCTCCATTCTCACCTCCGCATACCTCGATTTCACTCCTGTCCCCCCTTTCCTAGTACTACTAGCAGAGCAACGGCCAGTCATCATTTTCAGGCACCACCCCCAACCCCATGAGATACAGGAGCCTTTCTCCTCGAGTTCCCAGCACACGTGGCGAAGGAGAGGGCAAGTGATCACACACACACACAGTCCACAACGTTCTAAATCTTTTCATTACATTCTCTGAATCGAACTTTCTATTGATATTTGAGACAATGATTTCCCCGGTAAATGGGCAGGTGAGTGTGAGCGCAGAGCTGTACGACTTCATTCATTTCCTATGGCTCAACGAGGCACCTGTTGGGGAGTTGCAGTGAGAACAGGACAGAAAGGAAAGAGGATGCTCGGGTGATGAGTCGGNAGGCACCTGTTGGGGAGTTGCAGTGAGAACAGAACAGAAAGGAAAGAGGATGCGCGGGTGATGAGTCAGTCAATATGCGAACCTCCTCCATTTTGATTTTTTTACCGTCTACTTTAATCCTGTGTCCTCTGGTGAATAAAATCTGTAGCTTCTGGCTTGCCTGTTTCCCTTTCCTCGCTTTTGTACGTTACTTTTGCACATTCTGTGATGAAAATAAGGAGAATAATAATTTCAATTTTCAAGCCGAAAATCGTTTCCTACTTACTCTCCTGGAATCAGTTGATAAATGTCTTGACTAACGGGCTATGACTCATCTTTGTCTCCACATTCGTCCATCAGAAATCTAAAATCTTGCCCTAATTTCACAGGATACTGTCATAAAAGAAGATGTGCTCCACAGAAACGAATTAAATTAGACGAGGAGCCATCGCTTTTTTGATGACCAATTTCCTCTTTTTACGAGAAATCTGTACAAAATTGAGATGTATACGTACTAGAGACGTCAAAGTGATTCAACAGAGAAGGGCAATGGAATGTGAAGCCTCAGATGGTAATGAGGTCCATCATCTGCACCCAACCATAGGCACATCGGTCACGGATCCGCTGTACCATCGATGCAGCTGTATCCACCACGGGCCTAATCCGAGCCAGTTCCCTTTCCGCCTGGGTTCTAATGGTAGCCTCAACCTGAAATTTGAGAGATCCATCCCGGGTTAAAATAGATCTTGAGAAGGGCAACAAATTACTATGTGCATCAAGGAAGAAAATCCATAGATGATAAGAAGAAATGATCAAAAACCTTGTCGATGCAATGCACGGTATCCAAGACATGGCAGAAGTATGTGAGCTGCTTGTATAGATCCGCTTCCGAGTACTGGAAGTGAAGGATGGGCGCGCATAATTGGGAGAATTACCAAAGATATAGCACCAGATAGCAGGGCAGTCAAGTTCTCAGAAAATGGAAAAGGAAACAAACCTGTCTGACAAGACGCCCATTGCATCGAGGGTACTCAGGGCAAACAGTTCCCCTCTCAGCATCTCCGATGAGTCTCAAGTTCAAGCTGCGTGTAGTGTGCTTGCAGGTCTCATCGTCGCACTGAAAAATTCATACAGAAAAACAGTAATATCATAAAACTAATCTTTAGCAAACTACTAGTAATTTAGGCAGGTCATAAAGACTATGGCAGGAGCCCAATTTCTTGATGTTCCAGATGAAGTACCATCATCAGGCCCTTGTAGTACGTTGAGATAAATCCATCAGCCTGTGCTTTTACCTGGCAATAAAAAAACAGCGAACATCTTTGAGGATCCTTTTGATCGATCACAATGCATCGGACAAAAACACGGGATTTTCACCAGATCAACAAAGAAGCGCAGCCAAAATGCTGGTCAGACTGTTCAAAAGTGAATGCAATGTTGATCTTTCCAGAAAACCATGCTTTCAGTGGGAGAGGAGTCCACGAAGTTTTGGAGAGAAGGCAAATTTCCATCTCTAGCTTGCCAAAATGGTTATGAAGTGAAAGCGCAACATCTAAGCCTATTGACTTAGAAAAGATAACTATACATCGTGTGTACAAATGAACTGGCTCATAAAGTACAATTCTCGGGAAAAAAAAGAAAAGAAAAGGGAGAGCACTGCTTATATAGGAAAGAAAACCAAACTTGTTCGTTGAATCATCTGATATATGACTTCACCTTTAGTGACCTAACTCCTAAGAATGTGAAACCAGTAAGAGAAAGGTAAATGGTATATCTACAATCGATCTGCTGGAACTTTGTATCCCCTGACTATGACCCAGCACCACCAATCTCTCATGGATGAATAGATAAAAGCGTAACATGTTATTGCAATCTACAAGGAACATGGAGCCAATTATGGGTTTCAATGATGTCAGCCAAGGAGTTTGCATGATCAGTTATTTCGCCTAAAATGCAACGGTAAAGATATGCAAAATTTTTAAAAGTAGAATAGAGTACCTGGTTAGCGACCATTCCAGGAGTGAATCTACCCAAATCACCTTCCTCTGGGCATTTAACGCAATGCAATTTGCTCCAGATACCATATGAAGGCTCCTCTCCTTGAGCCAACTTTGATTTCTCACTGATGGATCTACAAATAGAACTACCAATAGTGGGACAATTAAAGGTGCTAGAGCAGCTTGGGCATGTCAAAGTCAAAGGCATACAATCCCGAAACCTGCAATTTGCATTCAATATTCTTGTGTCCATCAAATCATCCTATTCCAGTAAGAGAATAACTCTGCACAATATAGAAGTCACCCCAGATACATATGATATCTTTTGGAAAGTAAAATAGTGATCTCCCCATGAAAATAATCCATTTAAAATATTCTCTGTTAGTTAAGTTACCCTCTTTTTTCTGACCATTACATAGAAAACTGATGAAACATTACCTCTCTTCATCACCTGTAGCAAACAAGAGTGTGGTAGAACTATCAAAGCTGGAAGATTCATCAGACTTGCTTCGGTACTGGAAGGCATTATTTTCTGTGTTAGAAATAGACATGAAAGGGAACTGGAAAAGGAATCGACCTAGATGGAGACAGTCTTAACCTTAGATGAGTCAAGGCCTAGACAATCAGCTAAGCGTTCAGGGCTTGTACCCTGAATGGAGGCACATAGACGAGATACCACAGGATGTATCTGCATAGAGAAACCAAATGCCATATTTTCCCTTTGGGTAAAATGTCATACTGTTTTGTGCTATGATGTGGAATAACTGGAAGAGACTGGACAAACCTGTTGGGACAAGTAGTAGTCAATGTCAATCAACCATCTCCCCTCATCCTTTTTAAGTTCATCAGGATGTCTTGCACGCTGAGCTATTCCTCTCGAACTATTAAGGTCTGCACCCTGATCGGAAAAGAAGACTGTCTAAGCATCTTATAAATTGAAACATCCAAATATCTAATCAAATTCTGGTCAATCTTTAATTTGCTGCTTAGGAACCAACTGGTAGCTTACCTGCTCACAGCAAATAATATAGGGGACAGTATCCCCAACTGAGCAACCAGAAGAGTACCCACTTAACTTCAGTCTCTGTGCTACCTGAGGAATGCCAGATCATGCGGTCACGATTAAAGAGTAGTACTTCAAATATTATAACTTTAGACTACATGATTCAATGGTCTGTTGTAGGTGCATTTATTTTTGTGCTTACTTGAACATGTGGTTGGTTTTTGGCATCTGGGTATGCCTCAGGTGGTTTAGTTAATGTCTTCGTGATGATATATTTCTCAAGAGGTAACAGTCCATTTCTCATCTCATCCTTCGTCTGCAATGCAGAAGTTTACTTTCAGGGAAAATCATAGCGCAAAGAATCTCACCAGCCTGGCATAATATCCATTGCAGATATTTCTCAAACTTGCTAACAGAGCATTAGTTTGCATCATGTCAGCACTGAACCTGATTTCCTATGTCCAAATGAACAGATTATGATAATAAAGATATTGTTTTCATAAAATTGTGGTTGTCTTGTACTCATGTTGACTGGAGAAATCAAAAAATTAAAGCCTCTGACAGCCACTATTTGGCAAAGACAACCAGTGGAGCTTAGTAATCATCTATTCACATATCACTGCTACTCAGTTTGTTAGAAAGGGAACTATAGTGATGGTAAGACCATAAACCAGTGCCAATGTTAAGATGACTTGCCTTGACAAGAGCATCATGTATCGATTCAACAACATCCTCACATGACCTGTATCAGGATCAGAGATACGAAAATTGAATATATAATGTGGCATATGCATCATCCTTCTTTATCTTTTTGTGGCTAAAGATGACTATAAGATAAATGGGTGTGACAGGCATACCCTCCTGAAAGGATCTGGCTCAGGCAGAAATCACCCAACTCCTTCGACAGTAAGCTCCAGTCACGTCGAACCATATCAAGGCCCTTACGTTCAATAATCTGCAAGATAAAATGAAAATTAAGAATCATGACATTTTGCATTAACTATGTAAACCCAGAAAAAAAATGGAATTGGAAAAGGCACCTCATATGGCATTCCATCTTTGAACTGCACTTTCACAGCTGCATATTTCTTCTTCTTGAGAAGCAACATTCTCTTATACAAGCCATCAAGGTCAATTTCCAAACATTTATACTTCTTATTTACCTGAAACATTTCACCCAATAGATAAATCTGTTAGAAACTTATGGAGATGGTTTGCTAGAACAGTGGCAAGTTGACAAATTGAGATAACAAGCATAAGGCTGAGCTAACCTCTTGAATGACTTTGCCAGCTATTCCTTTTGCCTTTGCAATATCATCTAGTCCACTATAGATCATAATAGAATCTGTATCACCATAAATTACCTGGAAAGTACAGAATCATGAATCATCAATTAAGATCAAGAACTTTAGACTATTTTCAGAATCTGCACATGTTTGACAAATAAGAACCTCTAAGTTCAAGTTGTTTTGAACAAGATCAACGGTACTTTGCAGTATTTCCCTTCCCTGGAATAGACAAATAAAGCTATTATAAACATTTACGTACAATACATATTGCTTCAGATAAACATTTGCAGTCTCACTGAATTCATTTTGGCTCTTCCAGTACATGCAGCAAAGTTTCACTAACCTGTAATGTTATAAGCTCTGCAAGTGGCTTCGCATAAAATCTTGAATTCGAAAACCCCAAGCATCCATACATGCTGCATGGGTGGCCAGGTACAAGGAAACAACAATTTCTGTTGGATTTGCTGAAAGAAATCACAATTATCAGCAAGTTGACACTAAATTGGAGAAAATACAAACCTATTTGCTGTCAGCTTCAGCGCTTGCTGCTGAATGTCAAGTTGTTGGGCTTTCAAACCAGTAGCAGTTTTCATCCATGTCTTTACCATTCTCCTCCTTTGGACCAAATTTTTCAATAACTACAAAAGGGCATAAGCTTTTAAATTAGCTCATCCAGTAACACAATTGTGGAATCAAAGGCATTATTAGGATATGCACTAGAATCACATTAAATCACTGGTGACGTGAAAAGGTATACTCACTTGGTGCCGTAAGTCACAGCTGAGAATATTATTAATCACAAGGAGGGAAGAATATTCTGACATCATTCATTAAAAATTCTAGCAAAGAACAGATTGATTAGTATGCCACTGGTAGTTACCTCAGGTAACACTCCAGTTGTTTTACTGGATGGCAAGCGAGGAATTGACCCATCTGTAGGCCTTTCCACAGTCGTGAAGCAGATATTATATTCCTACAAGTGAATTGATATATGACTATATAGGATGAAGGGGGAGATCAAAAAGACTTCAGGGCTTTCGAGCAATAAGATGTGTAAAATTATTAACCTGAATGATGGATGGATAAAGACTATTGAAGTCCAGAAGCAATATATACTTGTCATATAGCCCTTTTTTTGGCTCCAAAACCAGTCCACCTGAGTATGCAGGACCTTTTTTGGCCTTACCCTGCTCATTATCCGGAGTTTCAATGTCTAGTCCATCATCGTTTTGTTCTTCAACACCATTACTTAGTCTTCGTTTCATCATTTTAATATCCTTTGAATGAGATGAAATCTTGTCAGGAACGATATATTTCTTGGCATGAAATGCATGCAATAGAAGATATTCCACTCTTTGAGCCCTGGCCCCCTAGGGAACATACAAGTAGAAAACTCAGCATTAATAAAAAGAAAAGGAGAAAACAAGAAGAAAAAAGGAAGAAAAAGCCACTGGAGAAGAACGGGTTAGTGGCAAACTCACTTGCAGAGTCTTTCCCCAAAGATTACCACTGATATTAGTGAGCTGACGTGTCAGGGGAAGAATGCACAAATGGAACATTAGTTCCATAGATAGCCATGCATCTGTCTCACCATATTCAATCTGGACAAAAATACATATATGAGCAGCCGATGGCAGAAGGTAGTCTTCAAGACTGAGAATCAACTTGTCAAACCACTTTTGCTGTTCTAACCCATTCAAGTTAACAATTACTGATATAACTTGTCTATTGCGAAGGTATATTCTCTCTGTTATTCCAGGAAATCCTACAATGGCAAATTTATTATCTCTGTTACCACCATCCTAGCCTACCAAATTTATTAATCAGCAAAATAATAAATGCAACCCTCTTCATTTTACCTATTACCTGTAGTTTCCACTATTTGATATCATATCCAGTCACACTAGCATGTATGCATTTAATATGTACTTAGTTTTGAAGTTCAAGAAAGCTCCCTATCTTTAATAGCCAAAAATTGTACAATGGTTTCAACATCTAGCAGTCTAAACCTAGCACTTACAAGTTCCATGAGGGATTCTGAAGTTTGAAACATTCTGGCAATATCATCAGGCATAATCTCCTTTCGGTCCCTGTTTAGCTGAGTCTTCGTAAGTTGTGTCAAGGAGTAACTGACCTGGGATAACCAAACCTCATCAGTTAGATAATAATTCTGAGTAAAAACAACTGTTCTACAGATTGGTAAGTTACCTCTTTCAATAGGTCACGAGAACATAGATAAGTATCACATAGAAGCCGACCAGCAATGCAAGACATAATTCCCAGGCTTGCCCCAGAACCAAAAACTCTGGTTCCTTTTGTGAGCTTAGGCATCACAGAACGCTTGAGGCGACCTATCTTTGACCACATGCTGCTGGGAACTTTGCAATCCTACATGATTCCACAAAGGACCATCATAAAATGATCAAGTTAAACCTATCACAATACTGGAAAATAACAAATAAGCTGTATTGATAACTTTGAAATCTCTGCCTATCAGGCCATTAAGTTATACATGAGCAAAAAATGAGTCAATCTATTGAAATTAGGCTCTGTCGCATCCATGATATTATGCAACTAATCTGATGGAACCACTATGTAAGCTTGTTCTTTTCCTTCTTCCCAGTTATGATGAATCATGCCAAAAGAAGAATAATTTCAAAAGAACCAAAAAGAAATTCTTACCTGAGCTCGGTGGAGTAGGACATCCAGGTCAAATCCAGATACGTTATGCCCAACAATAACATCACTATCCAGCTTGTATAATTCAATCATCAGACGGTTTATAAGAGCCCTTTCACTGAGAGAAAATTGCAAAAGCATACACAGGTAAGCTGCTAAAAAATCCAAGGAAATATTTGCAAGAAGAAACATGTAACTTTTATTACAAGATAGACACAAAGGAAAGCATAACATACCTGCTTTCAAAACCTATTACATTCAATCCTGCCTTTAAGTTTCTATCAGTGGCCTCCTTAGTGAATCCCATTGGGAATATACCTCCATCAAGCTTGCGCACAACAGTGAAGTGGCTAAGCATGCCAGGTCTCTTCCATTCTGAGGCCAGCATGGGAGAGTCAATCTAAATTTTAAGACAGCAGAACCAAGCAAAGATGATCTTAGTATTGTTTTATAGAAATGAAGATAAATAAAAATTATCATATGAGGTAAACTTTGAAACACTAGGTCTGAGTGCAACTCTCTCCATTATGCATATGTAGAATTGGATAGATTTATCAAGGTCAATTATTCACTCTGTTTGGCAGCTTTCAAGTTAGTCATCTCTCATTGTTATTTTAGTACAGATTTGATCAACTGATGCTTCAGTCGTCATATGTCCTGAGTTATGCATATGAACAAAATAAGTAATAATATCACAAGAAAAATGGTTCACAACAAACCTTGGCCTTCTGACAGCAGATGATTGAAGCAGATACAATTTCATTTCCATTCTGTTTCTCATTGCTAATAGTTTTCAAGTTTATTGCAGTGGCAACCACAGGAGGAATTTCTATGGTATGTTTTGAGGAGACTGCAATCCTTACATCTTTGGTAGAATCAATTGTAACCTCAAACTTGCACCAGCTCACCTATGTAAGAATAAAAGTATATTTATGCAAGCAATTGCAAGCTTGCCAGATTAAATCAATTAACAGATTTTACTTTATAGACTTTTCAGGTTTAATTCTCACCCGCCGAGCAGCTGGACAGGTAGAGAAGTTGGAAATTGACAACCAAGAAGGACCCTTAATCTTTCTTTTGATGAGCAAAAGTTCTAAGGCACTGCATATAGAGCTTTTATGTGTTAATAAAGGAAGTATATTTTTGTAATAAGATATTGACTTATATCTATGCTAATGCAAGAAGATCAAGTACAGAAACATCTAAAGAGAAATATTAAACTTCTCAAGTGCATGAAAATCAAATTACAAGAGGATAGACGCTATTAACCCAAGATTTAGTTTCCATATCCACAACCAATGCACAGATATCCTCTCAGAGTTGAACACATTATTACTGTTAATTACAAAAATAACTCCTCCATATATGTAAGTAAAATTATCCAATGATAAGCAGCAAGGAAGTATATATAACATTTATAAAATAGGGAAACAGTCAACGCACACCTGCTATGAGTTCCAAACAAAGCAGAAAACGTTTCCCCTTTAAGATCTGCAGGTAATGGAGGATCCTACAATTAGAGAAGGTTGGTTGTTATCCATAGCTGGCAGGCTGTTACTGGCAGTCACCTTTCCAAGGTAGCAGAATGACTGCAGATTGTAATAAGCAACAAAACACAATGAACTACACAGGTTTTATAAACCCAATGATTTTATTATCTATTACCTTAAAAGGGTAATTGATTTTGAGAACATAATTATCACCAACAGGAACGTCCGTTTGCTCAAAAGCATACTTCCGCTGCAGCATTTGTATTCAAGAGATAAGTACTGCAGGGACAGTAGAGTATACACACTTTCCAAGAGTTTAAAATGACTGTATCTGCAAACCTTCACGGGTGCCATACTAAAAGTTGAGACATTGTAATCCACCAAATGTTTTGCTACTTCAGTCTTTATCCCTGATGCTAAACTCTGAAAATTGGGATTACAAGCATCAGCAATGAAAGGAAAATGAAATGGACTAGCAGAAGGGTTGAAAGGTCCATAAGAGGCCAAAAAGATAAAGAAAAATAGAAGATCCTACTCGATTATGAGATCTTACTTGTAGTTTTGCTCGGAAATCTGCAGCAGTAATCCGAGATTCTTTGACATCATTTTCAAGCTTCAAAATATCATGAGAATCAAAAAGCAAACCACTGGGAATGGCATAGACACATCTCTGCATTTTCTTAACAACAACACAGCAGCTCTGATATGTGCTTCCAGTTTTAACCTGAAAAACAGTGAAAGGTGTATAAATATGGGGTTAGACGAGCTTTTCTAGTGAAATTCAACTTATCCAATTCTGGAGAAACCTTTATCATCACAAAACATTTGATGGACCCTTATCTAACTGGACAAGTATGAGAACAAGCCCTTGAATGTCAAGTGATACTGACACAACTTGAAATAACTAGTTTCAAGTTTGCAAGCAGACCAGAGCATCGCCATCTCAACAGACCAAAAAATGCTCTACATAGCATGAAATTGCCAGCAGTAAGGCCATCAAAACTTTTAGAATCGGATATGCACATGAATTTCAACTGAATAGAGCTTAAAGCAAAACTAGTTTCAGACACTGTCCTCTTCTCTAGCCATGACTTTTATAGAATAATTTAGGAGTCACAATCGAAAAACAAAGGGTACAGAATGTTTTGATTGATTTTTACCTTCCCAAATAGATAGAGGTTGCCCATATTTGCACCATATATCTCCTCATGAGCATCCATTATATAAAAAGGTAGGTAACCCTCAGAATCCAGCTCAAAACCCAATTTCTCCTCCCCGCTTGGATGGGACTCAATCTCATCAGCAACACCGGTAATATCTCCTCTTCCCCCACTAACCACTGCCTTCCATCCAGCAGTTGCGCTTAATGATGGATCCTTGTCTTCTTTGATCTTTGCGTTGAGGGTATGAACCTCATTAACCAGCAAATCTGCTTTCACTTCAATAACATTTGACTCCCTGTCCTTGATAACTTTGTCAGAATCACATTTATCTGATATGGTAACCGGTTTGTCAGGCAGCTCAACCAAGGAATCTTTCCCTGTTTCAGACTCCTCTATGATCTCTTTATCTACTGCACATCCATCACCAGTTTCCCTTAGCTCTGGCTCAGAATCACCATTTGCAATCTCATTCGTAGAATCAAGACCTCCCTTCTCAATTTTAACATCAGTAATCGGGAGAGCATTCCTTCCAATTGCATGGACTCTCCGCCGATGCTCTCTGTCAGCCTCATCGGGTGCAAACTCTGCGATTACATCATCAACGATACTATCACAAGATAAACCCTTCACTTTATCATCTTTAACACCATTCTTCTTAAAAACTGAGGACGTGAACATCGATGACAACCTCTGCTTTCCCATTAAAGCTGCTGCAGCAGAGAGAGAGGAAGCTGTTGCCTTCCTCACCACTGGATCCTTCTTTTCCACTTTCTTCTTCTTGGGTTTTTCACCTATTAGCCATTAAAAATGACAACGCAAAAATTCCACTTGAATTTAATTGTCAGATGTTGCTAGCGTGAACAAAAAAGAAACGGATCATCTGATCAAATATACAGATTTTAGGTCTACATTTGGAAAATCTACAACAGAGAGATCCCAGAAAAATGCATACACCAAGAGATAACACGAGAATTTATAGTTTAGAAGTTTATTCAAGACTAATCAGCAGAAATCAAGAAGTCTACAGAACTCTAACCATCTGACTCTTCCTCGGAAGAACAGTTCGGACCAGCCTTCGTCCAGTCCTCTTCCTCTCCGTCATCAGCATAACCGAGGAGGCCATCGTCGTCTACGATAAACCCCTTGACCTCTTCCCGGCGCTTGGCCACGAGCCTGTCATACTCTTCCTCCTCAACCGTGTCATAGATCGGGTTCTCCAACTTAATATGGAAGCCGCTAGAATCCGACCGACGACCGCCTGATCGGAGGGTCCTCAGACGTTGTAGGGCCACCGAACGAGCTGTGACATCGATACATCGGCTCCTGCGCCGGCCGGCGACTCGAGGCTGCTCCTCATCCATTTCTACGGTCTGTGAAATTGGCTGTCTCATGCTGCGAGGAACTCAGCAAGCGGAATTGAAGAGAGAATCGGAGTAAGAGAGAGAGCGTTGAACAGACATAAGATTGTGAAAGATAATCGATCTGTGTCGACGAGGCCGTAGGGTTTCTAAGGCGGGAAAATGGCGGGAGACGACTGTTGATTTGGCGCCAAAGAGAATTCGGAGCCGGGGAAGTGTCTAGCACGTGTGTCGGATTAGCACGTGGGAAGAGAGAGGCGGAGGGTGCCGAAAGGGCTCGCGCGAGGTGTGTCACTCAGCCAGGTGGTTAAATAAGAGCCAACCATCTCGCGACACGTGTATGACAGAGCGAAAGAAATTTCAAACACATAACCGGCGTTTCTTCGACGGAGGATAACGGCAGCGTTAAAATTGAAAGTAAACTTCGTCTCTCTACCCTCGTCACCATCTCCTCCATGGCTGCTCACGCCCATCTCTCTCCGCCCAACTCTTCCTCCACGGCTTCTCTGCTCAACTCATCTCTCTCTCCGCCCTTCATTGAACATCTTATTTTCTTTCAACGGCAAAGTAAGTTGAAATCAGCTTGTTGTCCTCTTTATTTTAGCATTATTGTTCTTCATAGCAGTCCCTGGGTCAAATCTCCTCGCTTTTCCAGCAGCAAAGCTAAGAAACTCAGAATTTCCAAATGGAATAGTGATGATTTTCGCCTTACATCACCCGAATCCTGTGAGCCTCTGTGGGTGCTGCATTGAAGGAAACCAGTTGGTCCTCGTCTACGATTACTTAGAAGATAATAGTCTTGACCGGGCAGTTTTTGGTAAATAACTGTACTAAGAAAAACTCCTCGATGTTATTTTCATATTCTCCTGAGTTTAGTCTAGCGAAGGTTGATGAAGATGAGAACACACACTTGAGCACCAGAACAGTTCAGACGGTATGTGCTTAGCCTTTACCTATCTTTCCAGGAACGTCTGGATTTGTTTCTATGATTCTTGTCTAGTATTACTGAATTTTGCTGAGATCAAGTTTTAGTTTCAATTTGCAGGGATTACATGGCTCCATAATTCTGAGCCTTTGAGAGGATATTGCATGATATAGTGAAACGCATGTTTCTGTTCTCCCAAGAAAGTCCACAGATTTCCAGTGAGTTATGCCCACTTAAGGCCCGCGGTTTGATTCCTCCATATCTTTGTCAAATAGTACTAAAGAGACCGAAGATCATTTTGTGGAGATCAATCTTCTTCCTGATTGACAACCGCAAACCATATATACATAATTGAACTGTGTCAGAAGGGAGAATCGAGATGAAGCTTATTGAGCTATGACGATGAGAGATGATTTCACTGGAAAGTTCACCTCCTGTTGGCCAATGCCAGGGCGTCTATATGCGTACGATTGGACTCTGCAGCCCAGTTTATTAGCTGAAATACGGAGGACGTAAACTGAAATTCAGGGACGAGCAGGTTTTGTGTCTTGATATACACACCCTTTCAGCATAGTGGTGGCTCTGATCTCCTTGAGGCAGTGACGGACCCAAGTGGTGTGTCTAACAGAGCCTTGCTGCTGAAGAAAGAGAGGAGGAGATTCGACCGAAGGTCCACCGCGAAGAGCAGTAATGGTGAAATAAAGTGCACGAGAAGCTGATTTCAACTGATATTTCTGTTGGAAGGAAATAAAATATCGAGGTTTGAGGCGGACAGAGAGATGGGCTGAGCAGAGAAGCGATGGAGGAGCAAAGCGATGAAGGAAGAGGAGGACGGAGAGAGATGAAGAGCAGGCTGAGCAGCCGTGGAGGAGATGCTATCAACTTTAACGATGCCGTTATCCTCCGTCGAAGAAACGCCGGTTACGCGTGAAAAATTTTCACCCGACCTTTACACGGGTCACGAGCGTGTCACCTCTTAATCAACCGGGTGGCTCAGTAACACTCGCGCAATATTGACTCCGCCCGAGTCACCTGGTTAAATTAGGGTTGTTCCAAGTAACTGAATGAATTGCAACAAACCGCTTAATTGAACCGAACCGAATCAAATATCAATGGAATAGTGCTATGGATTGGTCCAAGAAATTGAAATGCAACAGTGAACAAGCCTTGGTGTTGTCCCGTGGGATATTTTAATGCTGCTATCCATCCCTCTAAAGACTTTTGCTCAGGTTGCCAGACTGCAAAGGATGGTAGTAGGGCCAACTTAGAACGCATTTTTTAAGGATCTAAACATGATTGATCATCATGCAAGTGGATGCTTCTTCTTCACTTGAACAAACAAAAGAGTGGGAGGACCATCAATACAAGATATTATATAGGGTTGTAGTTAACGTACATTGAATAAAATCTGCACTGCTCCTCAAGAGTTTTCCTTTCAAGAACCCGATCTATCTAATCATTCCTCTTCAATATTGCACATATCAAACTTGGAGAAGGATTTCTTGCCCACTGCGTGGAAGATTTGAGATTTGTCAACTTCCTCTACTCCCGTGGCTTTTCTATTTATGAAACTAAAAAAGTTGAACGTCGAGATTAGGAAATTCAACCGTGGAGAAACGAAAGCCCAACAGAATGTTAATGTTCTGAAAGGCAAACTACAGGCCATTCAGAACTCTACCATGAATGGATCTACTAATGAAACAACACTGCTGGCATGGAAGGGTCTCGACATTCATTCAGCCTCCCAGCAAAAATCCAAAATCTGATGGTTAAAATTGGGTGACCAAAATACTAGGCTCTTTCACGAAATAGCAAAAAATAAGGCATGTAAGGAAACAAATCGTATCCTTGACCAAAGATGATGTTTCCGGGTGCACTCTATCAATAGGATCAAAGCTGTTGCTATTACTCTCTTCCAGGATCTGTTGGTTCTTCTGATAGGCTGGTCCATTC
>CXYZ01005390.1:255132-279369 GCA_900006705.1 Sonneratia caseolaris
AAAAATAAGGCATGTAAGGAAACAAATCGTATCCTTGACCAAAGATGATGTTTCCGGGTGCACTCTATCAATAGGATCAAAGCTGTTGCTATTACTCTCTTCCAGGATCTGTTGGTTCTTCTGATAGGCTGGTCCATTCGTCACCTGTCCAAATTGTAGTCATATTAGCAAAAAAGAAAACAAAAAACTTTTTGCCCTCTCATGCAATTGATTCTCCACAAGCTCCAACTACGAGAGAAGAGATAAAGCACACTCTCTCCTTGCTCCATGGCAATAAGGCCCCAGGCCTTGATGGCTTTACAAGTAATCTATTAAAAGGAAGCATGGACAGCTGTTGGAGATTTAGTCATGGATGCTAATCATATTTCTTCCATTCAAGTAATCTGGAAAGGCAAGTTGATGCAATGCCACCATCCTCACCTCAGTCCCGAAGAAGCCAAATGATGCGTTTATGGGGTTAATTACACAAATGATAAGGGAGTTTCGGTGATTAAACAAATTAGTACCAAAAGAATTTTTTATACTCCCGAGTACAAAAAAGCTATCAATGTGCTTTCCATTAATACAAATCATCAAGATTATTATAATGTTGTATGGGAGGCTAATTTCACCGATGATGCACAAAGTTTGACAAATATTTCAAATTAATATAAAAACATGAAATGTCTATATGGAATCTCATTCAAAAATTATTTTACGTGCGAAAGAATCTTGCTTTACTTATTAATATTCATTATCTTGCTTTACTTATTAATATTCATTCACCACCATGCGCCTTGATAAGAAGGTTGACTATATTGTCATTTGGATCCACGAAAATGAAGTTAAATTGAATTTTTATTTGTTTATTTTCTTTTCTACCTCCCTACCCCACCATCTACTATCCAAGTGATGACGCATCAGCTTGAGCGTGAATTGAAGGAATAATGGGACAAATTTACAACTTTCTATACTAATTGGACACAAAATTTGTATTCAATATTAATTTAAAATATTTTCAAAAACTTTTGTGCCATTAATACGATTAGTACTAATAATGTTATTATGATTTTGACGGTTTATATTAACGAAGAATGCATTTTTAACTTTTGTACCAATGGATCATAAAAAATTCTTTTTGTACCAATTTGTTGTTTCTTTTTCTAATATTTTATGTACCATTTGTGCAATTAATTAACCTTGCAGTTATGCGGGGTATTGACCTATCTCAATGTGCACCAAAATTTATAAATGCGTTGCAAAGAGCTTGAAGGACGTGCTGCCACACCTGGCGAGCTTAAACCAGATAGCTTTTGCAAAAGGTCGTAAAATTTCAGATAATGTCTTGTTTGCATATGAGCTCGTGTACAATTATCATAAACTAGGTGTTTCTTCTAGAATTGCAATTAAGATTTACCTTTACAAAGCATTTGATTCTTTGGATTGGCGATCCATTCTGCTGGTTTCCCTCCCATGTTCACTGGCCGGGTCTAAGGATGCATTACTTCTTCATGGTTCTCAATCTCAGTAAACGGACCTCCTGTTGGGTTCTCCCAAGAACGAAAAGGGATGCGCCAAGGAGATGGATGCCCTTTCACCTTACATCTTCGTTTTAGCTATGGAGGTCATATCGCAGTTTTTGAATGCCCAGGAGCCGCTAGAAATCTGGGTTATCATCCTAAATGGAAGGCACTTGGATCAACTCATCTTGGCTTCGTAGATGATCCAGTCATCTTCATTGATTGTTCTTCCCTTTCTTACAGAACATTATACCCTATCTTTGAGCATTTTTTACGCGATGTCATATTTGAAACTTAACTCCAATAAATTAGAGTTCTTTAGTGCAAGAATATTTGATAACAGGGTTGCTTAGTTAGCGAACATCTTTGATTTCTCCGGAGGTTCTCTACCGATCCATCATTTGGGTGTGCCTTTGATACCATCGGAGCTCAATGCCCACGACTATCAGAGCCTTATTGACAGGATTATTGCACAGATAAGCTATTGGACCTCAGTTACATTTTCCTATGCAGGTCGAGTCCGACTCGTAGCTTTAATCCTACACAGCATGACTCAATTTTGGTGTGTGCATTTCCTGCTCTCTTGACCACACATGATTTCAAATCCTTCTCATTTTCTTAGTTAGTGAGCATTTTTCCATGTAATTATTTTTAAATAATCATATGCAAAATGTTGATTACTTCCTAGTAGGGTTCGGTGGGCTTTTGATATATTTAATAATGGAATTTTATATCAAAAAAATAAGTAAAAAGATCTTATCATATAATATATTCGATATCATTATTTTATCAATTTAATTTAAACTTTTGAATTAAATATGAGACAAGTGCTCTTATAAGATTTGTGAAGATCTTACACAATATTACAGCAGGTTATCGTATACGTTTACACTTCCTTAAGCTCATAATTGAAATATCAGTTCATGGTCCAGCTATTAATCGAGACCGAAAAAAAGCTTGTGGTAGTTATTAAGACTAATAGTCCAACTCACTATTGACCCCTCATCGGAGCATGGAAGAGTGTGTCCGACTTGTTGCCGATCGGGTATTCACGACAAGCGACACATGTAAGTCATATTGTCAAAAGAAAGTGAGGGTTAAGAAAAGAATTATCATATTAAAATAATAATAATAATGATAATAATAATAATAACTATGGTGTATAAGAGATTAAGTGTTTGTTGGTTTACTACTAAAATTATCCACCAGCTGCCAATGATTGCATCCCAATTGGCATCCACCGCTCCTAACTAATCGATTCATGCATGACACGCTAACCGTACATCTGAATATATCTATCGATCGGAGCACACGTGGGAGTTTTACCGTTGCCTGTGATTTGAATTCACCTCCGTACCCTGCAACGAGCTGAGACGTTCTTGCTCATCCGCGTTGGCCCGAGCCTAAACTTACTCCATTTGATCTCCTGTGCCGCTCTTCGTTGGAATTCCCTTTGACCTGTTGTTTTCGCGCGAAGTCCGCTGTATCCTTGAGAAAACACTACTTCTGGTCGGTTCTTCGTCGCCGGGCAATTGGCAATTCACAAGTTCGTGAGGGCTGCCTTCTAAAACGTCTGGTGGGTACTCGAACCCTTGTATAGATAGAGCCGGTTCCAAAATTTTGATAATTGGACCCTAACCTGTGGAGTTAGGAACGGGAACCTAAATTATGTGTCACAGGTTCGAATACCTTGTCGCAACAGGTTGATTCCTTTTAACTATTAACAATTATTTAAACCCAACATGAATTCTCACAATCTTTGTCGAGTAAGTCTAGTCATCAAATTTCAGTTTTAAGCAAAGTTCTTATATATTGGATATATTTGAAATGATAAATTTAATGAACGCGTGTAATTAAAATGTTAAATGAAAAGACGTCCAATTAGGAATCCAAAGAGTACAAATGGCACAAGCATTGGAATTCTAATCAAGAAATTATGGACCACCAGAGTTAATCGCAAATCAGTATAAGTATTTGGTATTCGGTTCTAGTTCTAGTATTCTATGAGCTGGGATCGGAAATGGAACTAATGGGTCCTTGAGCTTTTCATTTATTTAATTGTGATTTGTTGATGGATGGAGTTTTAAATCAAAAAAATTAGTAAAAAAGTCTTGATATATAAGATATTATATACCACTACTTTTATAAGTTAAAATTTTTTGAGTTTAATATGAGTATAAGAATTTTACATGACATTAATCCATGCATTTTTTCCATTTCAAAAACCATATAATAAGATTAAAAGAGGGTAAAAGCAATATAGGATAATCAAATTAGGTATAATATACATCTCAGTCTTAATTTTATGTTAAAAATAACATTATTATCTCAAACTTGATTTCTCCTTTTCCATGCAAGCAATTTGGTTTCCACTACCATCCAACAACAAATATATGCTAGACATATAATTTTATTCTTTAGTAGATAAAACAAAATAAAATAAAATCATTTCATAATTATGCTAGTTAATATAAATATTATGTAGAGTAGTAGTATCACGAATATGTTTGTTTATTTATTTATTTATTTATTTATTATTGTTTAGGTGTGATTTCTAGATATTCAGATATCATACTTTCAAGTTTGCTCATGTCACTTAATCGTGTACAAAGGTTTCCTAATTATCTAATTATGTGAATTGTTCGGTCTAATAAAATCTGTGATTTTAAGTTTTAATCCATCCATTAATCTCATCTTTCATCTTCCTCTTCTCGTCTTATTATAAGGCTTATAATCCAAAAAATCTTTATTAGGACCAGAAGAGGAAAATAGAGATATCGGGATATACAAATGTGTTATGCCATAGATCAGAACCTAACGATCTATAACGAGCCTTTATGCGGGCCAAGAAATGCGACTAAATTTGGAAATAGAATATACTCAATCTCCACAGGTCACACCTAATTTGGATACAGATTCCTAATACTGATTTACATAGTGCTTAACTACCATAGTGACCGAGCAAGCTTATCTCACATTCTAAATTATAAACTACCCCTAACCAGAATTATTCTAAGTAACCAACAACTATTCTGAATTAGTTGGAACTATTCGGCATATTTTCTAGTATTTAAGTAATATTATAGGTTTGAATCATGTGAATAAAAATAATTTATATTACGACAGATTTGTCCACTTAGTAGACCAATTGAACTTAGATCTGGCAAAATTCGGCACGACCCAATAGCCCGACATGATAACACTGTGCTGGGCCAGTACTTATCATGTCAAAAGCTTTATCGTACCGTGCCGGCACGACCTTATAATTTTATCGGGCATGCTAAACCCGATGATCCCCGGGCTGTGCCAACATGATAGCCCGATTAGGGATATTTAAATAAAAATTAATAGACAATTAGACACTATTAAATGATAGAAAAAATCTAATTTGTGAGTTCACTTGTAATTGCAAATAAGTTACTATCAAATGAAATTTTTATCGAGCTATTGGGCCATGCCAAGGCTGCCCCTGTCATGTCGTGCTGGCCCAACACAATATCCTAAAGGGTCGTGCTTGGGGCCAGCTCTTATCGTGCCCTCCCCTTACCGGGTTGGCATTATTTGCCCCCTCTAATTGAACTCGAGCTAAAATAACTTTTGGATACTAGTTCACTTATAAGAAAAAATAATTGTTCTAGAATGAAACAGACAAGTTATTTTATATGTAGTACTGACAGTATTTCAGTACAATTATAATATAATCTTAAATTTAAATATTATATTTAAAATTTTTTACTCATAGCATATTAATATAATTTCAACTTGTATTAGTGGGTTGTATTGTATTTTCCAATATTAGGTGTTGTGTATAGCACCTAATGGGAAAATCCCTCTTAGAAAAAGAAAATTGTCATCGATCCGAGATGCAGTTGTGATTAAGGGAATACATCTCCATGATTAATAGAAGAAGCACCGTCAAACTTCTAAAAGAAGGAAGTAAATGTCCGTCCACCAATAGGGCCATCCCGGACTCAAAATGACCACCGTGAAGGGAGGGAATCGGCAACAACCACCCACCCACCCACCCACTTCCTTCAATTGAATGAACACTTGAATAAAAATGGTCAGCATCCAGGCAAATCAATGTCAATGTCAATGTCAGTGTCCAATCAGAAGATTGATAAGAGATTGGTCCATGAACCTCATATTTTTTTTAATGTACGAATTAAACGCGACAAAAGCATAACATCCGACAAGCACCAATCTCCATGTCACCGTGCTCCTTCATCTGACCCTGATAGATCAACCATAATTCCACGAGCTTTTCCGCCGGTGGTCTGTGCGGCCATGCTCCGTCTCTTGATAGAGAAGATGTTCCTGGGTTGCATGGGGATCCCAAACTTTCCACCTCTTTCAGGTAAGGAATTGATCTATCAGTGGTGCCCAGATACGGATTTAAAAAGCTTGCAGAAAAGAATCAACCTAGAATTTGTTAAAATATATATATTGAAATAATTTTACTATTTGATCGATAAACTAAAATTTCTCGGTGTAATCTATAAATTCAATTCATAATCAGTAACGCGGGAAGATCGGTCAATTCAAGAGGTGTTATTCGAGTTGCAGGGTGGTCCCTAAGAAAGATTTTATCCTCTACCAGTCACAGTGTGACCTCGTATTATGAATTGTAATTGCGCCAAAGATGGCAGTGCAGTCGGCGCTCCGAACTTTGATTCTCGCAGGTCAACGTGGAGATGAATTTAACGGAAGTGCTCAAGTTGTTGGTCCAACTACAATTAATTAAGCCGAGTCTTCAGATTAATGCCCTCGGCAGCACAAAAATCTCTCACAGAATCCAGCAGCCAAGAAAACAAAATCAGAAATGGGAAAAATAAAATAAAATCAAGCTGAAGAAAGGAAACTCGATTTTCACCGTGGAGTGCATTAGTTGCATAGGATTCTCTCATTTTTTTTATTTATAAATATAAATTAATTAAAATAATTAATTTTTTTTAAAAAGTTAGTATTTGAATCATTTTATTATTAATAATTTATGCTGAGAATTTTAATTTTTAATTGATTAAATTTAGTTAGTTGAAATTTATTAAATTTTTTGGTACTTAAATGTGAAAATGAATTTGAATCGGACACAACCCTCGGATGTAAAGGCAATCAAACTTCGATTAATCAGACACGACCTCGAACATGGTGGTGGGCCGTCCTGGTCCCACCTCGTAAGGAGCCTCCATTAATGGCAGCTCTCCCTAAAACCTCTATTCCCCATTTCTTTCCCCTCCACTCAGGCACTCACTCTTCTTCCACTCCAAGCTGTGCATCATTGTGTCTCCTTCGTTTTCTGTACGAGCACCTGCTTACTGGCGGAGCAGGGGCTGATTCTTTCACGGTGTTTCAAGGCAATTAGAGACGATCTCTTTTTCTTTCTATTGTTGTTCTTTGTGGAAGAGATGGGAGACCGGCTGTCGGGGACGACTTCCATATTCGGGCTCCACCTGTGGGCGGTGGTAGGTGTCTGCGTCGGGGCCGCAATCGTCCTCCTCCTCTTCTTCGTCTCCCTGTGGCTCGCCTCCCGGAGGTCCAAGGCCAGTAAAGGCGGCAGCAGCACCCATCCCACCATCCCCGCGGTTTCCAAGGAGATTCAGGAAATCCAAATCCACCAGACCCAGGTTCAGCCCGAGCCTCTCTTGCCTGACCCGCCCAACCCTCTACCCGAGGAACAGAGCCTCATGGGCTACAACAGGATCCACATTGAGATCGGCAAGGACCATCGTATTGCATACCCCGACCGGTTTTGTGGTGGCTCCTCCTCTCACGGCAGCGGCGAGGCCCCCAGGAGCGGCGGTAGCGACCAGTCGGGTCAGGTGGCCATGCTCTTTACATTTCCAGAATTCCTACCATTACGTGTCTGTCATAACATAATACTGGCAGGTTTTTCCTTTTTTAATTATTGATTTATATATTAGTTTGATTATGGCAAAAGAAAATATTAATTTGATTAATGGGAATAAATCAATCTTTTTGCTGGTGACTGGTGTAAGCAGACCTCCTTTCTCGATTGGGACAATATTGAGTATAGACTATTTGGCAACTTCTCTTTGGAGGGCGTCGCATGTTGCATATCTCACCATGAGTGTGAACATGTTACTGTAACGAATATTAACGTGGTAGAGTAGCAGGATGTACAAGGTTCCCTGCAATGTTATCTTAGTATATTTGCTGTGATAACACTGATAGGCAGCGGTACCGGAGGTTTCACATTTGGGATGGGGCCACTGGTATACTCTGCGAGAGCTCGAGGACTGCACAGAGGGCTTTGCGGATGAGAACGTGATTGGAGAAGGCGGGTACGGGATCGTATACTATGGTGTGTTAGAGGACAACACCCAGGTTGCTGTCAAGAACTTGCTTAACAACAGGTTAAACTCAGTTGCAGTCTATTCTCGTACATTTTGTGGGAAAATTATGTTGGCTCGGAGTTTTAAACAGATTCAGGAGCTTCATCTCTGAAATGGAGAGTTGGAGTGACGAATTGGGCATTGAATATGTTGCAGGGGGCAAGCGGAAAGGGAATTCAAAGTTGAAGTTGAAGCCATTGGACGAGTCCGGCATAAGAATTTAGTTCGACTGCTTGGATACTGTGCCGAAGGAGCTCACAGGTATGCATCGAGAGCATGCTATATTAGTACGGACTTGGCCTATTTGGAATTAATAGAGACTGCTTTATTATTTCATCGTAGTTTTATCTAATTGTGGTTCATCAATGTAGGATGCTAGTATACGAGTACGTAAATAACGGGAACTTAGAACAGTGGCTGCACGGTGACGTGGGGCCTCAAAGCCCTCTGACATGGGAAATTCGAATGAAGATCATCCTTGGAACCGCTAAAGGGTCAGTATATCAAATACTTTCACGTTAGCGCTTAAATAAAACATCTATGTTGTGATCTCATCTGACTCGTGGTCTGTACAGTTTAACCTACCTCCATGAAGGGCTAGAGCCCAAGGTAGTTCACCGTGATATTAAGTCAAGCAACATATTGCTTGACAAGCAGTGGAATCCCAAGGTCTCCGATTTTGGCCTTGCAAAGCTCCTCTGTTCCAACAGTAGCTACATCACAACCCGTGTCATGGGAACATTTGGGTCAGTAAGAAACATTCTCTCTCTCTCCCTCTCTCTCTCTCTCTCTGGGGACTCGAGACTGACGAGTGATTTTCTATTTTATGGCTATGCAGCTACGTTGCTCCCGAATATGCGAGTACAGGAATGCTGAATGAACGGAGCGATATGTACAGTTTTGGGATATTGATTATGGAGATCATCTCTGGGAGAAATCCCGTGGATTACAGTCGACCTCCAGAAGAGGTAAATGTGAATTCCGTCAATGTCCACTTTCTCAAATATAGTAGTTTATCGAGATAAGTCCTAAGTGAGAATGAATCCGTTCTTTTTTGTAGGTAAACTTGGTTGATTGGCTTAAGAAGATGGTCACAGACAAGAATCCTGAGGGAGTCCTGGACCCAAAGTTGCCTGAGAAGCCTACCTCAAGGGCATTGAAGAGGGTCCTTCTGGTAGCTTTACGTTGTGTTGATCCTAGTGCACAAAGGCGACCAAAAATGGGCCATGTGGTTCACATGCTTGAAGCTGAGGCGTCCCCCGACAAAGATGTGAGTTGGTGATTGGGACCCAATTTTCACTAGATTATCCGGGCTAGGATTTACACAAACAATCATAATGGGGAATAGTGATACTTTTGAGAGTTAGATCGGGTTTCCAGAGACATCGTAACTGGATACATGGTGTAAGTTCCCATCTGAAAATGCAATCGGTGTTTTCATAGTTGACTCGACAGGAGCAGCTACCAGACCATAATCATATCGCAAGTTGTCTTTTCGTTTTACATTAATGTAGTGTATAATTTCAAATCTGGGTTGTTCATTTCAGGACCGGGGTGCTGGAAGGGACACGGGGTGCTTACCCCCTAGTAGTGATGGTTCAAGAGTCAGGGTTGGACATACCGAGCAGACAGCAAATGAATCAGGTGGTAGCAGCAGCTGTCTGTAAAGAAATTTCTATCCGTAAAACAGTATGCTTGTCTTGCATTCATTGAGCAACACTGCCCTACCCGGAAGAAGTTGCCATCCCAGGTGTCGGAAGACATCGTCTGTATCACTTAAATGCATTGTATTTATTATAAATAGTTTGCCCTTTTCATTTCTCCCCCTTTGTACTCTTTTGTGGAACGCTTTGAACTCTGTCTGTACAGATATGTATTATGCAATCAATGGAGAAGCTTTTATGTATTGAGCTCTGCATTTGGCAGTACATATGCTTAGGAATTTGCTGTGAACCTTCTGATTGAATTGGATGTTTCCCAACAAGAAAAAGACGGACAAATTGACTCATGTTTTTGGGTTTTCCTGTGTATGAATTTGCTCTTTCTGGTAGTTGGGAGTTTGATCAGAGGCAGGATCAGACTTTTGGGTTATTGCCTCCTAAACTTTAGAAAAAAAAAAGTATAAAATATATTTTGTTAATTTCTTTAATGAATTATCTTGTTTGATCTCAATCAATTCATTCAACTAAAGTTCCTATCTCCTAGAAGGATTGGGTCCCTCCACTAGCATGTGGGCTGTCGGTCAAATTTCCCGCAAAATAAGTAGTGAAAGAGAGGGGTTTTTTCCCACATGCAGTGTTAATGCCAATCCAACAACCTTTTGGGCAAGTGATGAGACAGTATATAGATGGAAGATACTATAATTCCGTGAAACCTATCTACTCACCCTTTTCTGTTGTGCTTGAGAGATTTCAAAATTTGTTTTCGGCATAAAATAGTTAATATTTAGAAATTATTGAATCATAATTAATTTACCTTGAATTATATAGACTTATCTAAGGGATAAAAATTTTTGAAGATAAATTTCCTTTATTCAAACGATTCGAATTCGATATATTATTTCAGAAAAAGATATAATAAGCTATTTTAACCTATTAATATTTGCAAGAAGATTTGAAATTTAATTTAAGATATGATTAATTTTTTTTCTAAAAATTTCTCACGACCCGTACTGTGGTCGAATCCCGTATGCGGATTACCTTCAAACCCATGATCTGGCTAGGCGAATACAGGCTTAGAACAAAATTTGTCGCCTTCTATAGTTTTGCAGGTTACCCAACTAACTACGTTACTTCCTTAATTAATTCAAAAAATCACTGAATTATCAAAAAAAGAAAACGAGAAAAACGAAGAAAGGGGATTTCTTCTGGAAATAAGAAGCTAAGTTCATGGCAACAGCACAGCTAATGCAAAGCTCATACATACATGTCTGCATGTGCACTCGAGCGCGCGCGCACACACAGAGAGACATCAAGATAGTCTCTTTTTGATGGGCTGAAGTGAATGCTGATGGCTCTTGATATAGGATAGTAATGGAGGCCGTTATTATCTACTATAATTTGATATTTCATCCCTTAAATAAGATCTCAATGCTGAGTCTTACTTTCAAAAATAATTATTTAATCATGCTCAATAACTTATGGATACCAGTTGATTTATATATTCCACATTCTAAGATGGAAATCTAGGAGTAGCCCACATGCTATTGGACGTATGGTCTTACATGGACGGATGCCTTCCAATTGTAGCTCCTCTGTGATAGTAGAAAATTGGGGGGATATCTTATCGATACCTTATGATGATCTGGTTCATCTACTGTATCATTCGTATAGTTTGTGCAGAAACCACATAGTTTGAAGCTTTTCAGTTTGGAGACATCACCGATCCCCAACCAATCGGGTCTACAAGTCGAAATGGATAATCTCTCGTCGAAATGCAGCTTACAATGGATCTGATTGAGTCCAGCTTCTTCCTGCAGATTTGGTGCATTCACCAACTCCTGAAGCACCGGTAAATGAAGACCTACCTGGTAAAAGGACAATTAATAAGATTGTTCCCTCAGTCCTGCAGATTCTTTGCTGCGCTTCTCCCCCGAAAAACCCGTTGAGATTTTTGAATTAAGGTAGTTCGTGCTGAAGAGTAACTTGCAAACTATTCTTGCTGGAAAACTCGAACTTTTTTGTTCGATTTGTGCATGTCATTATTGCACAGACGCCACGCCAATCTTCTCTAAGATTTTATGGGATGTGAGACCGCTGTTTGAATGAAATTGATTATGTATATATACTATGAGCCATTATTGAACAACAGTGAAATCACGATGTTTACAGCCCTCAGCTCATCAATGACGATTTTGTTGTAGATCAACAACTTAACCCTTTCACTCTTATTGACCGACCGAATGCTAACAATAATGTCCAATGCCTCAAAAAATCTGATGCGAAAAGGGGCCGCTGATCCCCTTGTGAAGTGTTCCCGACTCAAAATCATGACCATGGCATCCGAACAATGAGTGAAACTATCAGGACAAGGAACTGCAACCGAGCAGGTCTTCTCTTGAGTGGAGACAAGCTGGAGTCCGATGCCCGTGAGGTCCCTCCAGGGGTAGTGTTGGATGCCAAGGCAGCCGGTGGTGGAGGCGCAAGCTTAGGGACATCACACGTTCCAAAGGTCGCATTTGCCTGGCCATTGAGCGAAAAACCGAGCTCAAGAAATCGGCAGATTGTGGAACATAGAAATGGAATTCAATGCTGTGCCAGTAAGCTCTATCAGAGGAAAATAGCCATTTGTAAAGCAGGCTGCAAACAATCGGTCTGATTGGTTTTCCTGCCGAAAAAATTCCAAGCATGGGAGGTGATGGATGCACCTACCCGGCAGTAGGCGATGTTGTCACACCCGCAGGTCAAGTGCCCGTTTGCTTCATCGACCGCTTCAGGGGCTCCTCCGCCATCATTCCTCTGCTCACAACAGCAACAAAATCGAATGAGCCTCGCAACCTGCGACTGACTCCATGGCCAAGAAAAGTAGTGCTTGGTTCTTTCGAGCAGAAGTACCTGGTAAAAGTCGACGGCGATGAAGTTGGGCCACCTCTTTCCAGCAGCTTCGTAGCAAGTTTTCATCATGGTGGTCAGCGGAGCCGAGTTGTCACTGCAGGCCTCTGAGATATTGGGATTGTCCGGGAAGTAGTTCTCGAGGACTAGCGATCTTGAGGCCGTACTCATGGGAGATGATTCGTCTCGGTTCGGGCAGGAACCTGCCACCATCCCTTCATTTCCATCTGAATTTTCATTCCAACCAAAAATATTCGAACAAAAATCAGTAAAGTCACACATAGAAAAGATATTCCCATATGACACCAATCTCGTCCGGGAAGTGACGATCCCTTCTCATAAAGAATTTTGGATCGGGAAACAACTAAGTAAAAGTTAAGAAGGCGAAAAGAAGAATGGCAAAGCCGGTACAGAATCGAAAGTGCATTAGCGAAAAGCATGCAAGCTGCAACTCACATTGATTTTCGACTACATAAGACCACTGATAGGCAATCCCTTCGGTGGACTCTTTGGACGACTTGGAGGTGAAGACAACAAGCCGCTGGTTCTGCTGCACCATGTCATCCACCGTCGGCCAATCTCCGCCGTTTTGGGGCATCCGGCTCACCGGAAACCAATACTTGCTGAGGCCGGATGAGTTGAATACCTTGGTGAGTCCATTGGTGGATGTCACATAGTCCTCGATGAAGATCGTGACGATCTCCTTCGGATTTGCTGACAGAAATGACTCGATCTCCTTTAGCACGTTGATCGCTGGTTGCTGTGGCGGGAGATTTCAATCCACAAAGGCAACAGAAATCGGGTAAGCTTTTCAGGGTTTCGAGTTATTGTTTGGGTGATTACAACATGAAGATCATCATCTGATCGATATAATTCTGGATGGAGTAAAAGACTGCTTACGAAAGCTGTGAAATTGTAACATTTTCCTCCGAAGGAGTGGCACAACCATATGTTGTTCTCGAAGTCGTACATGTCGAGCATAAACCCCCGGACTCCATTCTGCAAAGAATAGATGGATGGATGAAGGGTCCTTCGAGCAGAAGGACATTCGGAACCAAACGAGAGATCCAACACAGTATTTTAGACAAAGAATCCTACTGATGATGCAAACAAATCCAACTAGAAACTGTGGCAGTGCAACATGGTATAATATCCTGGACTTTCTTCATTTTTAAGGAAAGAAACAAAGGAAGTCCCCAAATGGTCAATCATTGTTATTCAATCAAATGATCGAACTAAAAAATTAAAGGCGAGGCTGTGATCGGGGAGGCTTCATATCTAAGCAAGGGGGCAGGTGGGCCGGTGGGGCAGTTGTGAGATACAATATAACCTAACGGAATTTTTTCATGATACTCTCACCCAACACCAGAGAGCATTGTTCAATAGAAAAATATGAGTTCCACTCGTCGTTCACTAGTGCAGACGGATGCTGAATGGTACGAAGGGTGTAGAATGAGGAGCGTACTTTGAGTTGACTGGTGACGGAGTCCTCTTGATTGGTCGGAGCGATGATCGTCGAGCCGGTCTGCGACTGGGATCCCGACAGGGCGTACGAGTTGTGGGTTGTCAGCCATGAATACTTGTTGAACGGCAGCCCTTTGACCTGCTCATCCCCCAGCATTCACATCACAGAAGCAAGATAAACCCCAAAAAGTTAAACATTCCAGACGTCAGATGAAATAAACAAAGCAAATGCAACGGTGCTGTCGATCTCATCTTATGATGTTAGAAAAAAAAACAAAACATGCTTGACAGTTTCCTCCTCCAGCCAGCCGTTTTCTGGGAAAGTTATTATCGGAAGCTCGGAGCTCGGCGACCATGTCAATAACAGGATCTCAAGATAAATTAGAAGCTGCTTGTGAAACTGATTGTTCCCAACTTCCTGTTTCAAGAAAGGATTCTGCACTCTATTCGTTTTTTTCACTGCAGATTTATCGAGCTTCATGATTTTCGAGCTCCCACTGATGAAAATGACTTGTTTTAAGGTGAATGCTCACGGTTTTGCTCAAAGTTTTCGGTGTCTTTTCTCAGAAAGAAACTATTTCCAACCAATTGCTATACTTTCTAATAAAACAGGGCAAGAGCCAGCACAGATGCAAAATTTTTAACATCAGAAGAACGAAAGAAGATTCATCGATCTAAGAATGGCGCTCAGAAATGAACCAGAGGGTGGAAAGCTTGAACCTTGGAGGTGGGATCCACGGGCTCGATCCGGGTACACCTCGGCCTGGTGTTGCCGTTCGCGGCGCAGGTGCCACACCGCAATCCCGCATCGCAGGAGCTGTCCGACGAACAAGTCTCCCCGATCTGCGTTTTTTCCTAAGTGATTCAATGGTACAGACAACAGAAACTATACAGAATATGTGTGCTAATAAAAGAAGAAAAAAAAAAAACAGAAGATGAAGCAGAAGCCATCCGATATTTGATTTTGCACATGGAAAGGACAGGGACCTTGAGAGCTGCAGAGGACGTGAAGAGACAGAACAGGGCAACCCAGAACAGAGCATTGATGATCCGCAAGCCCCTTCCCTGGAACTGGAGACAAAAAGAAGCTAAGATTTCTGGGTATTTCCGAGAATATCAGATCAATGAGAAGGTGAAAAGAGAATTGGAGGAAGTGGGGAATGTGAAGGTAGAGACAATATGTGATAGAGATGGATTCGCTTGCCTGCATTTCGGTACAATCGGGGCTCCCTCTGTTTTTCCTTCGAGAGGGAGGGAGAGAGAGAGAGAGAGAGAGAGAAGGAGAGGAGGTCAGAGCAGAGAGACGGGAGGCTGAAGGTTCAAATCGAAGCAACTTATGGAGTGGTTAGAGAGATGAGGTGTCGGATTATGCATTGAGTTTTGTCCTCTCTTCATAATAGTATTCCACCCATCCATCCGAATGAAGACTGGGTTCGAAAAACAGAATAAGTCGCGGTCAGAATCTACGAACGAGGATTTAAGCACAGACTTTTTCGAATTCAGATTGAAGACGAAGTTTACCACGACGTCGTGGAACGGTCTTTTTTTTTTTTTTTTCCTTCACTCGAACATTTCAGGTGTACAGAAGTTTTGGTCATGGTGGAAGTCAATAACACATGGGCTTCTCTAATATCAAAACTGCAACTTATTGATGGCATTTCACACCTATGAACTCATTCCCAACATGAATCTCACCTTCGGCGGTGTCGGTAAGAGCGGGGCTGACAAATTGGTTCATAAATCTGTGATGTGACGAACTGACATTTGAGGGCTCGAATTTGTTATGCCACCGGAATCGCCCTTCGCTTTCATTCCGTCCAACCGATAAAACTACGTTGACACACAAATCTGCTATTACATCACATGAACAATTCCTGTGACAAAATAAATTTAGATTCTCAATTACTATCCCATCATAAATTTAAAAATTAAACTGTGAGTGCACTCTAACAATTATAAAAAAAGAAAAGAAAAGAGTTAGGTGAACGACAGTTGAATGGGAAATGGAGCTTCTTGCGGGGAAACGCGTTGACCGATTCCCCGTCTCCATCGTGTCACAATGGGAATTTGACGGTAACGCTAAGAAGAGGAGAATTTTTGTGCTCTTGGAATTTTCCTTCCACGAGCGTCGTGTCCATTGTTCTCTTTCCTTTATGGTCAAACTTGAGACTCCTAGAACACAAGTCCATCCCATTCTCCCAACCCAATAAAAGCCCGTATAAATAATCATGCATATAATTAAATTATGAACATCCTCCAATTAGAGTATTTTGAATTAAAAACTCGTATAGTAAAAAATTACTTCACCATAAACCAACCCAACTCAAATTTATAGTAGTTATGGCTCATGAAATTTCTAGATGCAGCCGGGTATGTTGGAGCACGAATAAGCTAGCCGTATAGATTAATGCATAGGATCGATCAAATCCCGATCAAGACGGGCCAGCATTTTCCATGACAGTCATTTTCACGTCAGATGTGCAATGTATTCCATAATTACTCTTGACTTTATCTGTACCCATTTGTGATATTATTATTAGTAGACGCACCACAGCTCATTCTTGCGCGGTGATTCATTCACTATCATCCCTTCTATTATCGTCTTTAGAGATGAATCGAAAAATGGCCGAGTAATTCTTCTCGTGACGGTTGGATTAAAAGTAATGCCAGCAGCAGATTTCAACTAATTTGAGATGATTGAGATTCTTTAGGGAACAAAACTTCATCATTTGGCAATGAGACCGATTCGTGCACAGTCGACACTATGAGAAGGGATTAAAATAAAAAAAAGAAGATAGTAGACACTACTTCCTTTTACACACAGTAAGCATTGTCTCAATAGATCTATTTAGAGATATTGATTCAACTGCGATTAAATAAGTAAATGTAATTTTTTAGGGATAAAATTCGAATAAAATTGAGGAAATCTAATTATCATTGATTTTCTAGATTAGAATAAATTATCTAGATGTAATGAAATATGGAATTAATTACGGTTTTTAAGTGGTATATATATGTGTGTGTGTACATATACATTGAAAATGAAGAAAAAAGAAAGCTGTTTCATTGGGCCCAGTGAATGTGGGCCGATCCAGAGCCCGGCCCATTCCCCGACGGACGTCTCGTCTGAGCCCTATGAAATGAACTGGACCCGCAGAACAGATTATCCTCGTCAGAATCTACCATGACTTGGATCGTTCGACAACAACATCTCAAATGGAATACCTAAAAATTTAGGAACAGTTTCCAATGGGAGTATACGACTGATGGGGGCTGCACGGTCGGACATGACTGGAGATGGTGCCCGCCGGCCATGAGTAATCAGAAGAATCGACATTGTATCAATTCATCGAATGTCTCATATTCAAATCTTATCTACTGTATCTACGCCGCCCCCTCCTTTTTCGAGAGAGTAAATGACATTGAGTCAATTCAGTGTAGACCTCGCCATTCGGGCTAGCTGGAGCACGGTTATTTTGGGCTATCAGGCCGCTCGACCCACCAAAATACAAGTTGTGCTACTATTAAAGAAAAACTTAACACGTTTGGGTTCGATTCCAAATTCCAAGTGGTACAGTTGATTGATTCACCAAAATTTTATCACAATTTAAAAATAATTTTGAAATATTTTCTAAAAATAATTACTTGTAATATAATCGGCCAATTTTACTAAATTTTTAATCACAATTCCCTGTTTCTTAAAAAAAAATCTTGTGGTTTGAGCTAGTTTTCAGGCTAGACTATCAGACCAGGCCCAAATTCTACTGGGTCTAATTCAGTGCGGATGCCTCGACCGGGCCTATTACTCATCATTTGGGGGATGAATGAGAAATAGGTTTGTTTTCTCAAATTTGAAAGAGAATACCAGTAATAAGCCAAAAGGGGAGGAAGCAGAAGCTACTATTCGAGGCAGGAAGAGAAGTGTTGATTAGGCAGTGATCAATGCACGCCTGCTTACCCTATGAGCTATTTGAAGCTGTCTAAGGGTTGGTCTGAGGAGATTAACAGCATTATTGTAGCAAAGTTTCGGTGGGGTCAGCATGAGAAAATCCACTAGGTTAGCTGGAAGAAAAATGTCAAAATGTAAGGAGTATGGAGGAATGGGATACGAGGATTTACATGATTTTAATTTGTTCCTATCAGCAGAAGTTCTTAGGGATGATGATACAGGGATCCCGAAGCCTTTGGGCTAGGGTTGTTATATTTCCCAGAGGCGCAGCAGAAGGGCTTCACCACTGTGCAGAAGCTTAATTGAAGGAGAAGGGATACTTAAAAAAAGACAAAGGAGTTTTGTGATGGGTTGAAAATGTGACCAGCCAGGAATTAATGGGCACACTCCTCAGTTTGTAGGTGGGGGTGAGAGATGAACATGAATGCAATCCGATCGATTGGGATGCAAGATAATGGAATTTACAGAAGTTTGGAGATTCTATCACATTGTAGACTATCAACAACCTACTAAAGCTATTCCAATAGTGAGAAAAACGAGTGAAGATGTGGTAATATGATTTATGAGAAGTCGATAGAAGTTATCACTAAATAAACATATACTTTATCCAAAAATATAATCACGTGAAATAAATATTTTGTATATATTATATTATTAGTTTATTGGATAAGATCATTGGCAAGTCCCGTATGGACGTTATTTATTTATTTTTAAAACCTTGAAATAAAAATAACCCTAAAAATAATATAATTTGTGTCATATTTCAAGTACACTGAATATGTATTTTCGCTCCCGCAGGCAATCCACTTCGTATATATATAATGTAATCATTAATTATTGGCCCCACATTTCATGGCCCACGAGAAAGCAGAAATCTGCACGTGAAGGCAGCGGGGTGTTGTGGGCGGTGCAGGACAACACGTGACGAGGAGGCAACGGTCAGTTCTGGTGTCGGTGACCGTTGCGGCATTTATTATCGTACTATCACTGATCCTGAATATACGTGTCACACGCTAAATAATTTAATGGGATAATAATATAATAAAATGAATATAAGTTTGATAATTATTGATTGAATTCTCAAGAAATTGCCAGCATATAGTAGAATCCCTTGAAATAAATTAGGGATTACTACAGTTGAATCATCCTCAATCTTGAATTTGTCATCAACAATATTATCTCAATTGTAAAGTAAATTCAAATGGCATTATATAAAATAAAAAGAGATAAAATTTACAACATGAAATAGGAAAAATAGTAAAGAAAATTAATAGAAACGAAAAGATAATCGAAGTTAAAGCCTGTAACAGTCATATTATCCTTAAGATAAATTTGACCCATCGTGAATGTGTTGAAGTGATTTGGTCGATTATCTCTTAGGATACAACAACGAGACGAGTCAAGGATAGCACCGGACCCTGAACTCGAAGGCAAACTAACAGATGGAAGAACACCAAGACATAAAACTATGCTAGAAAACCAAAGAATGAGTGCTTTCTTTTTCTTAAGCAATTTGATCAATATATAAGAAGAAAATAAGGGCAATGACTTAACATAACAATAGTATAAATAATTTTTAATTATCAAATTAAGAGTATGCTACCATTAATCTATCTATTAACGACCGATTTATCATTAATTCGAACTTTAAGAACGAATTCAAAGAATAATTCTTAAATAACCTTTAATTGTCGGACTGAGAGTATGTTACGATTAATTTATCCATTAAAAGTCGATTCATTATTAATCCAAACATTAAGAATAGAGAATCATTCTTACATAACTTTTAATTATATGAGAATAATTTCTTATTTACAATCAAATAAATGCTATCATCCACTAGAATTTCAAGAATTATATTTGGCACTCGGTAGTTTTCTACATAAATTTAATACATTCTTAGAGGTATAAAATAAATTACGTTCCGTACAGTTATGTCAAGAGACAAGAACCCGAACGTGGTATGAACCATCCTCCGATCAGATGGCATGCTTCCATGTGGATGATTAAGTTTTTTTGTATCGACTATCCTCGCGGTAGTTCACGATGCCGATTGAAATTCAGAAGGGTCAACCACGATCCAATTTCCATTTTTTTCTGTCGACAAAACTAGGAAACAGCAGGTTGCCGAGATGGGGCAATCACACCATCACCCCGGATGTAACTTCCACATCGTGTCTTCGACAAAATTAGACAGCTATTAATAATGATAGGGAAGGAGCAGTCACGAGGGACATAATGTTGGACATTTACCTAAAGTGCCTTCACGTGCAATCAATCTTCTTATAGGGCGATCGAGTGCCACAACCCGTTTGATAGAGCGACTTCCCAATCAGTTCACCGGCCTTTGCTTAGATCATAAGGGTCCTCGAGAGGTTCTGAAAGGAACATGACCCAGACGACAAATTCTTAGGTCACAAATGGTTGTCACCCACATGTGAATTTGACTAATAATTGGTTGTCCAAGATTTAATGGTTATATCACACACATATATTTTGCTATCATTATAATTTTCAGATATTAACGTAAGTGATTTGGCCTGTTATTTTTATCACTATATGTATTGTGCTAAAAAAAAAGAAAAAAAAGTATAATCAACGTAAATTGGTTAAGATTATCTAATGTATTTTTATTTTGAGTATAATCTCTTACAATGAAGCGTTCTAAATGTGGAAATTTGATGACTGACGGAACTTTTACTCTAATTGGGTCGATTGGGCATGGACCTAGATTAACCAGAGTCATTGTACTTCTAAATATGATGAGTTTCGCACTAAAATAAAATGACGAAGTGCTACTTTCGGTTGACATGGACAATACCAAATTCGTGGATAATATGGCAAACTAGGTTCACGGGGAAATCTTTCACGATAAACAATATAGTTTTATAAATACATATTACTTGTTAAATGACATGAATCAATAGCTCCTAGGCTAGACTTAGTGGTTGAGGTGTTATTGCTGAGGAGGCAAAGAGGAAGGTCCATGAGGGAGTGATCCCTTACGATACTTGCTCAATTAGGGGAAACTTCAACATCATGTGATTGGGGGAAATACTAAGGTCAAGGAACCTACAACCAGCAAATAGGGATTGTAAATGGTTCGGATCCGGTGGGCTTCTTATCAAATTGTCGGGCTATGATTTTTTGGTACATCTTTTTAAGGGTAAAAAACCATATTAAAACCGTTTAGAAGAATAAAAACCCTCCCGCTACTAGTTCGGTTTTTTCGGGCCTCAACATCTTTATTAAACTAGATAATAAGCATTCTAATAAAAGTTATTTAAATACATTGACTTAGGACTAGATCACATTCCTTTTAAATTTGTAACGATGAATTAAATAAACCATTAAGTATAAGAATAAAAATCTGGAGTCGAACTATGCTAATTTAATTTGGTTTAGGACCCAACTTTCCTTTAATCAGTCTTCCTAGAACTCAAAAGCCTCTCGAATTTCAATTAGGGCCACCAAAAAACCTATTTTTCCAGCCAACCCAGTTTGGTTTTCTGGTTTTCCGGTTTTTTTTTTCCCTTTCACCCCTACCAGCAGATGAATCCCTCCCTGAATTAAAAGTAGAGACAAAATGCATAAACATCACCGTACATGCTTGTTCTGATGGAATAACCTTTGTGTAACTACACGTTTTTCGATAAGTAAAAAGTGATTTGTCTTAGGCTCTCTGTTCCTGTTCCATGGGACCTTGCCATGTCACTTTAGTGAGAAGAGAGTAAAATAGGGTCATCTAAGATCCACAACCAAGTCAAATACGCGAATCTTGAGCTTCTTTTCTTTCTTTCTTTCTTCTCTTAGCGTACTCATCCTATTATCCTAAATTTATAGGGTTCCAGCTCACTAGCATTCGAGCATACTTAATCAATAAAATTTGTGTTCACTTGTGAAATTGCTTTTGCGCTTATAATTCTCGAAGTTCGAAACTGCATGATCCGACCACAGGCTTTTCTAAAGACAAATTAAATCAATTGACCAATAAATTAGCCCACCCAGAATTTCACGCCATTAATTTGTTAAAATTCACCTTGAGAGGTAAAGTTGTCTTGAATTCATCCGCGACACCTTTTTCATGACAATAATGATAATAATTTGGGATGATTAGGAGAAAAGTTTTTTAGTCTTTTTTTTTCTTTTACTTTTAATCTTATATATTTATTCCGTAACATACATGAGTTTTATTTTTAATGGCATGCTGATGCGATAAGAAATTATTGATGAGTCATACTAATGTGGTAAAATTGGTGGTGTAGTTCGATGATATAATGAACCCAAATATACATGATAATGTTACGAAATCAAATATATATAATTGAAAGAGTCAATTTTGAAATATATGATATTCAAGTATTAAAAAGGATAAATGCATTGAATTTCCATTATAATTCTTTTATAATAATTGGTATTGCGATTCTTGAGGTAAAATTACAATAAATTTTTTTTAAAATGTTCATCTCTTTGTAAGTTTGTTTTAAAATTTTGAAAATATCTTATTTATTTATATATGTTTGGTTTCATTACAATATTAAGTTCTATTTATCAATTTTTATAACAAAGTTACTGATATGATAGTTATCTATTAATATCATAGTTTTTAGCTGACATATTATGCTGACGTAAAAAAAATGCAATGATGTGATAGAATTTCATAACAAATTTGTTGACATGGTACTAAGTTGTTTACCTGTCTCGTGGTGCATTTACCATGCAGCTATTAACAAATCACAGTTTGCACATATTTAACAGCAATGGACAAATATGACATAATGATATAAAATAACTAAATATTTAGTATTGAATAATATGTTATAAAAATTTTAGAATTTACTTATAAAAATGAGTAAACTTTTAGGATTTTTATTGTAAATTTTCCTAATTCTAAATTAATCCAAAAGATGATTAGCTATATATATATATGAGGTAACGATGTTAAACATGCTGAGTTAGCTCATAACTAGCACGAATGGCCTTAACTCAGCTTGTAATCACTCTTATTAGGTTGATGAGAGATTATGAATGAGATTAGAAATATATGCATATTTAATCTTAACTAGTTGTTATCATGGACTCCACTAGTTAATTGGGCTTATGTGAACTCCTCAACTAGATTTAATTGTTCCCCTACATTTTTATTGATATTTGATATGTATAAACTCCTGGGACGTTGACTTATCTAATTTGTAGCTGACTCCATTACACGGGTGGGAATTTTTTAATCTTAATTTCTATTTTAAGAAAAAAAATAGAAAATAATACCTTTTTATAAATAAATAAATAAATATATATATATACACACACTCGGGTGAGTCAGATCTCTTGGAATCTGTATTGCCAGCCAGCCTTATAGGGTCCCAATCCAGGCAAAAACAACAGCAAGATCATCGTTGTCATGTCTCTTAAAAAGCTGAACCTCTCTCAGTCAGATTTTCTCAATTTTCTAGAGAAAGAAATCCTCGATAAAGTTAAAAAAAAGGGACATGTTTGTTGCAGGGAAAGAAATGTTGTCGATGAATAAGACTTTAGGTGTCTCTCATTTTCCCTTCCTTTCCCACTTCTTTTGACCCATAAATTCTTTTTATAATTAGAAATTGAAAAGTCTAAATTAATATTTTAATCTATAAATTTATAAAATAGGAACACGGGAAGATCTAAATTTTAATTTTTTTCAATTTAATCATTTAATTTTCATTCGAGATGATATTATCGTAACATGCCAAGTGATATATAGTGCCATGTAAGTCCCACGTAATAAAAGGACTTAATTGACAGAACAAGAATTGGATGACCAAATTAATAAAAATTGAAATTTAAGTCCTCAAATACTAATATTTAACAAATTCTAGAATCAAAAGTATAATTAGTCCACTTAAATACGATATGTCATCGACTTAGAAACGCATTACATGGGTCAATATATACATGCATACATATTTATATGTATATATATATTTGCTCGAAACCGATATAGGACACAGTTACACATTTACACGTCTAAGTATGCAATAGCCGATACATGCTTAACGATATGACTGACTATCAAAGGTCTAGCACGTACGGCTTCAATTGATGGACAGCATATGGTTAATCTTAGGTCACATAAAAGCTCATCTATACCTAGTACAAGGAATTGCACCGATTTTTCAAAGTACACCATAAGTATTTATTTATGACTTCAGCTAGATTGTTTTTTTCTTTTTGAAAACGAAATGAAGAGATTTGCCGATTTCCTCACACAATATTTATATTTTCACATTTAATCGTAAATATATTAGATAAATTAATGAATACTTTTTTTAAACACACAAAATCATATAAAACTAGAGGGATTCTAAATGTAAGACTTAAATCTATAAAATTATATGAGAATGAGTTTTAAATAATTAGACTGTTGTATCAATTTAACAGGTTAT
>CXYZ01005390.1:279376-321049 GCA_900006705.1 Sonneratia caseolaris
TTTTTTTATTCACACAACTCAATCTAAAAAAAATACATTAAGGTCAGAATCACTTAATTATCATATTAAATCATGAAGTGGCACGCATGTCAACAAGAAAAAAAAGTGTTGCAGGTAGGGTAGAGAGAATAACAAAATATAAGAATATAATTAGTATTTTATTAATATGAACAATTACAATATTTGTTAAGAAGCCCTCTGTTTCTTTCTTCATCATATCTCTCTCTTCATCATCTTCTTCTTCTTTTCTTTTCTTTTCTTTTTTCCGTTTTATCTTTCTATGATACCTTCCCTTTCCCATGATACAACTACAAGTATATATTCTTTTCTTTTCCCTAAAAAAATAAGGAAGGTGTAAAAGGAAAATAAAAATTCCTTCGAAAACTCGGATTTTTCCCAACAAAAAAGTGAAAGAGAAATGAAGTGAGGAATGGTCATGATCTCCGGGTGACTGAATCAGCAAGCTTCCCGAACTTCTCGACCAGCTCTGGCGACAGCTTCTTGGCCGGTCGCCTCTCCTTCTCCGGTCGGAAATCGAACCCGAATGCATCCGACACCTCTTCTGGGCTCCACCCGGCCTTTAGAAGCGTGTCCGAGAATCGGTTCACTCTTACTAGAAGGGTGTCCAGTAGCGCCTGACTGTCCACTAAGATCATGCCTAGTTCGAAAAATCCCGATGCCGATACCTGCATAAGCATTCACATTGAAGTAAAAATTAAAAAAAAAAAAAACGAAGAAAGAGAGAGAGAGAAATCGATGAGACATATGGAAAAAAAGGAATTATTTAATTGAAAATTTGGGCCGACAAAATAATTTCGAGGGCATGTAATTTCATTCATGATAACTCTGAGGCAAGCGAGCAAAGTGTACCTGCACGATCTCGGATATATCCGACTCGCTCCACCCGCCGTCTCTGAGGACCGACCCGATCTGGTCGACATAGCCCTCGACCCACTTCGGGGACTCTGACCTCGGCATATCGAAGAATCTCTCTGGCGACGATGATGAGGAAGACAACGAGTTCCTCTGTCGCCGGTCAAAGGCAGCATCGCTCCAGAACTCGATCCACCTCGGGTTCCTGCCACTGCCGCCGCTGTCCAAGCTCCTCCGTGAGAAATTGGAGCGCGACTCGGATCCGGATCCAACCGACTTGTTCCCCATGGATCTCTGCTTTTGCAGGGCCAGGGGCTGATCGGACTCGGAGCTCCGGAAGAGAGATTCCCTCTCGAAGAAGTCTGCGAGGTCAAGGCCGCAGCAGAAGATCCGGTTCTCGTCAACGAAGAAGATCGGGTTGCCAGCGAGGCACGGGTTGCAGGGTATGTAGCAGTGGTTGAAGATCGGTATCAGGAGTGGGGCCCTCCTGAGGGCGTTCCTCGCAACACGGAAGGTCTTCTCCGGGTCCGGCGGCTTCGGGCCCCAGGACTTGGACCAGAAGGTGTTGCGGGCGATCTGGAAGGAGATCGCGGCTATGGGGAGGTCGAGGGAGGCGCGGAGGTGGAGGCGGGCGGAGCCAGTGGCCCGCCAATCAGGGAAGCCAGCTCCGACGGGGAGGCTAGCGGAGAGGACCGCGCGAAGGTCAGGCGGGAAGGCGAAACCGAACTCGGCCTCAGCCCGGGCGAACTCGGGATCGGACAGCCCGGGCTGAACGTTAATGCCGGAGCTGCGGAGGTGAGCGATGGCATTTTCCGCAAGAGAGGAGAAGGAGAAGAGGCCGTTGCGGGTGGAGCCAGCAGTGGGGCCGGCAGCAGCGCGGGCCGATAAGCGGCGGAGGCCAGCCATGTGGGCCGGGTTGAGGCCGTTCATCCTCCTGTCCACGTCGACCATTGTGGGTTCAATGGATGAGCTGAGGACGGTTCCTTCACACTTTAGGTGTGGAGAGAGAGAGAGAGAGGAGTAAGAGAGTGCGGATGGGGAAAGGAGGCGGAGAGTGCTTTCTGCAGAGAAGAAAAGAGAGGTAGGGGAGTCTGATCTTTGAAGACGAGAACAATATTTGTAGCGGCGTGACGGGGTGGGTCCCCAGTAGGGGACATGATCTTCTCTTACCTCTTTTTTTTTTTCGGCTGATTAATCCCACTAGTTAGGATTGTAAGTTTCATTTTGTATTAATTACTTTATAATCTTATATTTAATCAAATTTTATTTTTTGATTTCATCGTATATCATTATCAAGTTGTAACTTGCACATGGTAATAAAGACAGTATCATGTTATTTTTAAACGAGTTCATAATATCATTAACCGAAATACGATCGGTTTAATAAACGGATAAAAAAATATACAATTCGAACACAACCCATATAAATTATAGATTGATCCAATACAACATGTTTAATCCATATAGTATAGATTTGTCTGAATGTATATTTACAATGTACACAATTAACATAATAAATATGGTAAATATATACTTAAACATGTTAAATGTATTAATAAGTTCAATACACATTTAAATGCATTTATTTTAAATTAGTCACACACATTCGTCTCCCTTAAGACACAAAACATATTTATACTCTACATGAACTCATCTAATTTCATGTCATGTAATATCGAGATATTGTGTTATGTAAAAAAATGTTGGGTATACACAAGATATCTTTTCCCATGCTAGATTTTGTTATTTANATAAAAAAATGTTGGGTATACACGATATCTTTTCCCATGCTAGATTTTGTTATTTATTAGAAAGAAGACGCACAAATTGTGAAACATATACAAAAAGAGTTATGCTTAATTATGAAAGGGTTAATAACCAAGAAAAATAGCAACTATTGCCATTTGAGACGATTAGCACTCTGTTCATTTCTTAATTAAAAACTAATATTCTATCCTACTGGCACATTATGTATGCTGACGTGTCAAATGGTTGCTAATACATAAAAGGCTAATAATCCAGAAAGGCACTAACTAGTGAAAATTTAATCATTCTGTCATAAACTTTTTTTTTTTACCTAATTAATACTAAACTTTCATTTTTCGTTTTGGTTCCACATGACACCTGGTTCGCTTTTCCATTTCAAATTAACGCCGTGTTCAATATGGCACGTTATGTATGGTTAGGTCAGATGATAGTTGAGACATCACAACCACACGGTATTGTGACTCTATGTAAGACGAAATTGTATATCTGTCATGACTTTGTGAAATAAAAGATTAAAGAAAAACTGGACAAATTTGTGAAGTCTATAAAATCTCTGTTACGTAGGTGAAACTGCACTACTCAATTCTTGGAATCACAACAGTAACCTAAAAAGCTGTTGAAATTATAAATGATGAAATGTGCATTTTGGTCAAATGTTTATTCACTTATTTTGTTCAATTGAATAGATTTGAAAATGATAATTCTTAAATTTCCTACTTAGTTATTTTTAATAGTGTAATATCGAGGATTATTATGGTCCATTTATTTAGGGTTCTTATATTGATCGGTGGTAGAATAAAAGATCAAAAGTAATTACTTTAGAAAGACTGCATGAGAATGGGCAGCGGTCGATTGTGTTTCCTTAATTATGGGGCTGATAGTTACAATACATAATTATCAAAATACAACGAGACACCTTCTAATATATAGTGATGTTTGACTCTTTATTCTACCATCATTCAATGCAAGAAACATAAAAGAAAAGAAAAAGACCAAATTGTCCTGAAGATCATGCTATGGAAATAATTGTAATCATTTTTTTATTCATGGAATAAATCTGAAGTTACTTTTTGCATTTTTTTATTCGACCGAAAATATTTGTACTATAATAAGATAAATAAACAAACATGATTAGAACAAGATGCACCCTCCCATGACTTGCAACTCAAAATCTTCTTATGAGATTAATGTAATTTTCACCACTGTGATGACGAGGCTCTCGATCTCTAAACTTCATAATATTTATGCCTCGAGCAATGTATTTTATTTTTTTATTTCAACAAATAGTGCAAATGCCTAATTTCATCTTGTGTGGCCCATGATAACCACGTGTGACATGTGAAATAAGTAATGATTTAGGTGAAATATGATATTAGTTTTGAATTGAAAAATGAAAATTATGCTAAATATGACTCCCAAAAAAAAAGAAAGAAATGTGGTACCGATCCGCTAAATAAAAATGATGATATCAAAATATTTAAAATAATAATAGTTGACATCCTTTTCGTCATTAACCTCTGACACATGATCAGCGGTGTTTTAACATGTCAGAGTACCAAACATGTCACGTCAGATATAATGGTGGTTTTTTTTAATGGAAAAATGAACCGTATATCACACCAGGTTTAAGAAATGATAATTTGATACTAACTGAATCCAATATAAAAGTTCATATTAAAATGCTTAAAATCATAATAATAGTGGAATTTTTTTGGATTATGAACCCATTATGAAAGGATTGAGTACTTGATTTTGCAACCGTTTTGAGTGACGGGGTGTATAATTCTAATTAATTAATAACTAATTAATTAAGCGAGTCATAGAGATTTATAACATAAGTTCATAGTCAAATACAAATTAGCTAGCAATTAATATATTTTCTTAAATATCTCATATAGCACATGTAAAAATAAAATTAAAGTAAGCTCAATATTTTAAATTTTAATTATTTTCAGGAATATGTGAACTGTTCTTGTGATGGGGAGATTTGAGGTTTTTTTGAGTGATAACATTATGCTTGATTATATGTCTACAGAAAAGATGGCTATTTGATCTGATCTCTAGTTGGTGATAGTGAAAGAATGCTTTCCCTTCTCGGCCATACATTCTGTGAGCGTCATGTTTAGGTAACGTTTGGCATGATAAAATAAGAATTAATAGAATGGAATGGGAATTATAATATTTTATTTCATATTTTTAATTAAATTGTATTTTTAAGAGTTCATATACATTGGATTTTTTTAATATTAGAATAAAAATCTTTTCAAATATATCATTTCTTCAAAATTTATTCAAATCTTAAAATAAGTNTTCCCATTCTATCATATAAAAAAGTCATTCCATTCAGCAATTTACATTCCTTTGTACCAAATATATCCCCACCTCCTCTCTTCCTTTTGAAATCTTTTGCAAGGAAGAGGTGTAGACGTCCAGGCATACTTTTGTACATTTTTGTAAATGCAATCACATTCTTCACCATTGGGTGTATACACACACATAATTTAAGGATAAGTTTTTTTTTTCAGGTATAAACCGTATATTATCAAAAAATATATTGAATCATAACTAATTTGTATTCGAGTCGGATGGACCTCTATGAGGTAAAACTCTCATAATATAAATTTTTTCAATTTGCCCAAAGGGAATGTATATCAAATAACTTATATTGATAAATGATATGCTCTTTTCCTTCTTTTGGCTTGGGTTGAAAACGTTATCCAAAGTGGCATTTGGAAGTGTTAGTATATCCGAACGATATCAAACTAGGGTGAGATAGTTCGTTTGATAGGACGCTTGCTCTCTTGCGCGCATGGGTTTTCGAGCCTTTCGCTTGCTTCCCTCGCGTAAAGGGCAACTTTATCTTTCTTGCAGTGCCTTTTATTCCACTATTCTGATCGTTACAGGATCGGGGGACTTAAAATATCCAAGATGAGGCTTAGTTGCAGATACAGGGATTGGCTTTGGTCCCAAGTGATACAATGGGGCCACGGGTCATGAAAGAGGCTGACCCCCATCCATCCCCCTGCACTACGTATGGCCGATGGACTCCTTGCTTGAGTCCGTTCTTTTCCTTCTTTGGGGCTCCTGGGCACAACGACTGGGCGCTGCACCAATCAACGGGGCGTCGGTTATCCAACCTCCATAACTTTGGGAGCAGGGGTGCCCTCATGGAAGGACAACCTCACTACATCCAGGTTTTCATCATGGTCGCGGTAAAGGTTTGTTGGAAGCCAGGTTGGGTTTGAGAGCCGTGTGATGGGTGACTATCCACCCCTGAGATCATCCTTAATCCTTGCAAAATTCGGCACTTTTGTGTAATATGCTATGGACAACCTCTTAGCTAATGCACGTTAACATTTTTTCTCCATAAACAAAATTTATTTCGTAAATGGAGAAGACTCATAATCGGTATATGTTCCAATGAGAGATGAATTTAAAGAGGGAATGTAATGCGGTTGCTCTTTTAGACTCGGGAAAATTTTAAAGTTGTTATCAATATGAGTCTCCTTATAGATCTCTATTCTCTATTTTCACCCTTGGTTCCTTGTAAGAGGTTGTCTCACCGCGCTATCCGCTCATGGATCTTTTGTCACCCCTCAGAATAGTCCTCGTGGGAGATTGTTTCTTCTTGATTGTCCACCTGCGGACCTCCTGTCTTCCCACATGAAGCTCATCATGAGAGGCTTTTTCATCCTCACGGTTTTGTTGAATTTCACATCGTGAGGATTCCTTGAAGGTTGACTTCTCTTCGAGAGTTGAATCTATCGGCATCTATTCTTGTACGAGTAGCTAAAGCTTTCGATGACCTGAACACCACAATATCCGATAACCATTTCATACACCATGTAGGAGAGATTTTGCCAACAAAAAAAATTATCTTTTTAAAAGCAGAAAGCAAATGATTTTATTATAATTAAATTACTTCTAAACTTGGAATTGGTGGTAAGCTATAAGATTAGATATATTCCGAATAGTTTTTGATGAAATTCATCTAAATTTTAGGTAAGAAATTTTAGAACAAATTAATTTTGACTCTAGTTTTTAGCGTGCATCGCGTTGGAAACTAGAGGCAATAATAAAATATTCCCACAAAATCAATTTCAACCGTTTATGTAATTTCTTCAAGTGAACTCCAATTCTCGTATCATTTGTAGCATTGAACGCCCGTTTGACGAACTTCCATTTGACTAATATGCATATTTACATTGTCTACATATCCTAATACTTACAGAGAGATTTACTAAAAGAAAAAAATAGATAATATGTAAAGATTACTTCACACCAACTATTATACTTTAATTTTTAGTTAAATAACTATACTGAACTAACAAAAAAAATGAAAATTTACTTTAAATTTCATTACTTATTAACAATTAAATGTTGCAAAAAGTAATGAAAAGACTATGATTTGGTGCTCGAAACCCATACTAGGATAAAGGTTCTTTTATAAAGTACGACTCCTACATTTAACAAAAGTAGTATAGGATCCGATTCTTAGACATTTAAAAGTAAAAATTAAAGGATGGCTGAACAGTGCCACCAACTTTCACCCTCTTTACTTTTGTGGGCTTCTCAAACTGTCTTCTCCTTCCGACATAGACCTATTTGAAATTATCATATGTTGGATGTGAAGAAAGATACGCTCAAAATGAAAAAGCTAACCAATGATCATGGCACATTGCTGCACCACTCTTGTCATCTTTTGCTACTTCCTTTGAATATTTGTTTTTGATAATTATGCTGATTTTATAAACCCATTATACAATCCCAAATAAATGTTATATCTACTTTGAATCAAGATATATATTCTGTCAATAGTGAATGAATGATCTAAATGGAAAGTCCCAAACACAATCTACGGCCAGAAATTTTACTGTGATAGTCCCGAGTTGCCGTGAACTCTCATATTGAACTACATAGGAAGGAATTCAGCAAAACTAAGATAAAATACAAAGGAAGTTGCACTAACCTCNGTATTGAACTACATATGAAGGAATTCAGCAAAACCAAGATAAAATACAAAGGAAGTTGCACTAACCTCAACTTTTGTTCCGCCTTTCTTAGGCGGCCATATAATAGGAGGGATTAGAAGAAGACAAGGAGGAAATAGGAGTCCGACTTGCATGAATTATTAAACAAGCGTTTCTTAGAAGATTTCATGTTAATAGTGATATCACTTAATCAAATTATATTCTCCCAATCGAGGATAAGTTNTGTTTCTTAGATTTCATGTTAATAGTGATATCACTTGATCAAATTATATTCTCCCAATCGAGGATAAGTTCAAGCATAAAATTATAAATGGGGGAACTACTGGGAAATGAAAGTCATCAACTAATCATTGGTCATCAGGATAGAATTAGGGAAGAGACAGAGGGATGTTCCACATAGTAAGGACATATGATGATTATTCATTCATGCTTAAGGACTGCATTAACGTGCTAAAAGCTTAACCTGCCCGGGATGTTGTGGGGATGATGATTGTTGCTAACCCTTTTTTAAAATGCGAAGTTTCGGCAAAAGTTATCATACGATCCGAGGGTGTGCGTCATTCATGCAGAATGGACCACGAAAGATGCAGCCATTTGTACGGTAATAATTAATAGCTGGGATTCTGACGTAGCGGGAGTGGTGTGGGGGATCGAGAATTGTGATGGAAACATGGCAGCGGCGAGTACTCACGACGGACCAGCCTTTCAACCTCTCATATTTCAGCATCCGATTCACAGGCTTCCCTTTCGGCCGTCACCTTACATATTGCTCTTACAAAGCCTCATACATTACCATTTTTCCACATATAAAGGGTTTTCACAAAATATATATTAGTCGCTGGGCGGTAAAATTTTCATTTAATTGCAAAGCAAACAGCAGAAAATTACCACTAGCAGGGATGTAGCCGACTTGTCTCTGCGCATACATCCGATGGTTACGTGCTCTTGTGACGGCTCCTTACCACCGAGACGTTTCCATATTTCACGACATCCATCTGCCTAACTACTTGGGACCTTGTCCCTCCACTGCCGAATTGACATATTGTTAGTTGCAAATGGGTCTACTACGTAAAGCAAAAAACTGGATGGCTCAATTGATCGCTATAACACACGACCTGTTGCTCGTGAATACTCTCTAAGAGAAGGTATCGATTATAAGGACACCTTTAGTCCTATCATCAAGCCCGTTACTATATGGACCATCTAGTCCATTGTTGTCTCTTTACAGTGGCCAATCCAACAACTTGACATTAAGAATGCTTTCTTACACGGTTACCTCAATGAGGAGGCGTATATGGCTCAGCCCCCGGCTTTATGGACACTCTTCAGCCTCACCATGTTTGCCAACTCCGCTGTTCAATGTATGGGCTTAAGCAGGCACCGTGAGCTAGTGTGGTTTCTTCGACTCAACACTTTTCTCCTCTAGTTGTGTTTTACTGGTTCCACTGTGTATACTTCCTTGTTTCTCTTACCAACTGCTGACTTTGTGATTATGTTACTCATCTATGTCAATGATATTATCCTCACTGGGTCACCAAATGTGCCGTTCGTTGATCTATTAGCCTCTCTCAGTAGGGACTTCTCCATGAAAGATTTGTTTCCTCTTCATTACTTCCTTGGCATTGAAGATCATTCGTAGTCTAAGTACATTCAGAGTCTTCTTCAACGGATGACTATGCTCGACTGTAAGCCCTCCTCTACTCTCGTCTGCTCTGTGCCCCAACTGTCTGTTCATGATGGCATCCCTCTTTTAGATCCTACGGAGTATCATCAGGTCGTTGGGTCCTTGCAGTACCTTACTCTAATCAGACCTGACATTTCCTACGCGGCCTAACATGTGTCTCAGTTTATGTACTCTCCTTCTTCTTCTCATTGGATTGCTATCAATAGTATCATGTTGTATCGGAAGGGGACCAAGTTGCATGGTCTTATTGTTCGGTGAGATCCTTTGTTCTTCAGGTTTCTCTAATGCTGACTATGCTAGCAATCCTGATGCCCGTCGTTTGTGGTCTTGTCATCTTTCTTGGGCGGAATCTAATTTGTTGGAGTTCCAAGAAGCAGCGTACTCTCACACAATCGAGTACTGAATATGAGTACAAGAATTTGGCTAATTCCATTGTTGAGCTGACATGGATGCAATCCCTTCTTCGTGGGCTAGGGTTCCTCTCCTCGGTTTCTCCAATTCTCTAGTGCGACAATGTTTCCACTTTTACTAGACTGAGAGCCCTGGCATTGCACACGTGCAAAACATATTGAGATTGACTTCTTCTTTTTTTTTTTGCGAGTGAGTCACTTCTCGGCAATTCCGTATCCACTTTATTAGTATTGTCGATGAAATTGCCAATATATTCACCAAGGGACTCTCGACTAAGCAGTTTCGCCTTCTCTGGTCCACGCTCAATGTTCTTGACCTCCTATTGCGCTTGCGGGAAGTAATAGCTAATGTAATAGGAAGTTTATCATTCTCCTGATACATTTATATCCCGAGAATATTGTGACATGATTTGTAACATTTTGTTACCATACGTAGCTGTAATTCTATCCTATATATTACAATTACACCACAGTGAATTGTGTGGTGCATCAATTAAATCCCTAAGACTTTTACATTTCAAGAAAATTAATGGATGCAAGCTTAATAAAAAGAGTAAAATGATAGAAACCAGGGCAAAAGAAGATAATTTATACAAAATTTCTTAGATTTTTTTGGGGTTCAAATAGACAATCCCGGGTGCACCCATAAGTCCATCTACGAATATGCATTGTAGAGACGACCTGATGATGTAGGGGGAACTCCTAGAAACATATGGGCCAAAACAATGACTTCGCAATAGGCTACAAAACCCTAGGAAAGGTTACCCATTGTTGTGAGAAATTGGAACAAGTGTGGGGCACCCCCATTGAATCGATTGGCCGAATACCAATGTCGTTTCGTGGGTCTATGTCGTCTCTACTGTGACTCGACAAATCTTGGCTCTGTGGTGGTCCAGCCAGGGCAAGAAAATCATGTCACTAGATTCTACTATTCCTAATTTATTGCTCCCAGCTAGGCAGCTTTCATCTCTCAGCCCAGGCTGAATACTGTCTCTCTCTCAAAACTCAACCATAACTTGCAACTGAAATCTCAAATTAACACTCTCTCGATGAATCAATGGCGATCCCATCCTGATAGATCTGATCACGATATACTGTTCTTCATCTCATTTTGTCACATGTATCTTTTAGTTTCTAAATTAATAAGGGTTGGCTATTTTCTATATCTTTTTATTGCATGCTCGAGAAGTCTGCATTTTAAAAATAATCTCGTGAGTGCTTTTCTTATTCTCATCTTTGTCAAGGAGATATCTGGATGGTCCATATTAATCGTCACGCAGTGATGGACGCAAGATATACATAGCTTATCTATGTATGGCAGAAATTAGATCGTGCCGTCGGAGAACTTGTGATTTCTTGCTACAGTTCGTGACGCGGGTGCCCTAGATCTTTTTGCACACGGTCGGTATTTATTAGTAGCCCTTGAGCTTGACAAATATATCACATTGTTCCATCACAAATAAATATTTTATATAAATGGTAGAATTACAACATAAATCCCATGTGTCTTTTTTTTTTTCTTCTTGTATTTGGTTTCGTTATCACATTTGGGCCATAATTTTAATAATCTACCGACATGTAATTTAATAGTATAACATGGAAATTATTAAATCACGTGTTAATTTTTATGTTGATATGACATAATATGTCAACAATTTTTCAACCACGTCTTTGTGTCGTGTGAAACTTATTATCACATCGTTATGCATCACTGTACGTATTATAGTGAAACTTCATGTGAATTCGAGTTATGTTGGCTTACATGAAGGGAGAACACTTTAAAAGTCATGAATTTTTTTGTACGGATGGTAATCCGAACTTAATATGTTATTTAAGAAAAATAAATATCGAATCATTTCAACCATTTAATATCAGTAGTATCAATTATTTAACTAGGTAATTGGATGATTATCCCATGCAATATTATTTTTCTAATATGCTGACGGAAAATATAATAATGCATTAATTTGAACCGTCAACAACATTCATCGTTTTGAACCATTAAAACTGACAAGTTTTTAATTACTAATTTATCCATCCCGATGTACTTCATTCAAATTTGAACATGAAATATACTTGCGTTGCATACACAGCATGCGACATCGCCAATGTGCATTAAGGAGAGATCTTAGAATTGACTGTTCCGATTCTGTTTCTAAAATCTTACGTAGTCAACTCCATAATTTTTTTTATTTTTTTAATGTGAACTCCGGTTACTGTATCATTTGCACTTATTAGATTCGTAATTCAACAAGCTTTCACTTGATATAATATTATTAGACATATTTACATATTGAATACAATAATGAACCTACTCCAACGAGGTATTTAAAACTTGCGATATGATAATATTATGAGTTCTCGTAAAATTTGGCTCCCGCATTTAATAGAATAAATAGAATAGAATAGAGTAGAGTAGAGTGAGTGCAAGTCTACTCTTTAAGGGCTTCCTTAACTATCTTTAATTTCCTCGAACATAGTCCTATTTGCAATTATTATATGTTGAATGTGAAGACAGACAGATCCCCTCAAATGAAAAAAAAGGATTACCTGAAGAAAAATGATGAATGGCACATTGTTGTACTGCCCTTGTCATCTTTTGCTACTTCCTTTTGAATATATATATATATATATATATATAAAATTGGGTTTGTCTGTGTCTGAGGCCACAATATAAGCAATCATAACCTTCTATATAATATAATATAATATATATATTAGTTGCTATTAATAAAAAAAATAATTATAACCATGTATATCCTCCTACTCCAATTTAGAAACAAATGGCCTTTATAGTAATTGTAAGGAATTCTAGTTATAAAAATTTTATATGTTAAGATTATCATTACAAATTTAAAAAAAATATATAAAATATCACAAATTCTGAACTCTGATATTATAAAAAAATTTAAAATAAAACCCCCAAAAAAATCAACCCTAAAATTTTTAAAATTTAAAAATCCTAAATTCTAAAAAAATTAAACCATAAAAAAGTTAATGAACCATAATTTCTTTTTTTAAAATTAAATCAGTAATGTTAATTTTTGTATTTGGCAAGAAAGAATCAATCATAGTCTTTAAAATCTTACCAAACCAAATATCAGTCAATGCATGAGTTAATAGATCAGATCGGGATTTGATGGGTCAAACTGTATGTTTAATAAATAATATTAACAATAAAACGACAGAGTACCATATACTTAATATTAATTTATAATAAAAAATCATTAAGATAACTATCATATTATTCTAAGTTTAATATGAAAAATATAAAATATAAATTTAATAAAATAAAATAAGTATATCATCCAACCTTTAAAGAAAAAAGTTTTACTTAATCTAATACAAGTAAAAATAAAATAATGATTAAAATTGAAATAATTTATTAATAAGGATTCCAAAAACCCCGCTCAATGCCAAAATCAATTATTGTGTCTTCATTCAGTGTGTTAGTGTCATCATAAAAATCTCCATGCCGATGAAATGAAGGTCTGACAACTACATGAGAAGCAAAAGAAGAGGAAATGTGCACCGAGTAAATTGCAATAGTTTATTTTTAATTTTAAGCCAATTGATTTTTTTATGAGTTTAATTGAGTTTGCCAATTCGACTATGAAATTGTCAATTCAAATGGAGCTGATCACATTTATAATATAATTGGATTAATTTTAAAAACCAGACCAAGTGAATGGTCGGTTTCCATTTAAATCGTCTGGCCTAGTTTGATTTAAAAAACTATGGAATCAGTTAAATGTAAATTGTTTATAAAATTAATTAAAGGGTATATTAGATGCTCAAGAAATTAATATTAATGCATTTATAATAATCATTTCATTATATAGAGAAACAAATCATTACCTATCATGTGCCCTAAGAATAGAAAATTCTATAATAATTATGCTGATTTTGTTAATCCATTTTACAATCCCGAATAAGTCAAGTCTCATATCTATTTTGAATTGTTGCATTTGGTGTACAGTGAGTGTGTTATCCCGAGTGAGTATATATGAACTCTCACTGCTCAAACAAATAAAAAGAACTATTAGAAGTATGACAAAGGAGAATTAAATTTAGAGCATTTTCAAGTATTAAGTCAACAGTAATATTACTTAATCAAATCCCAGTTTTCAATAGGGGATAACTTTTAAGAATATAAATGGGGTAAGCTATTGGCATGTGAAAGTCATCAACTAATCACTGGTCATCAAGATAGAATTAGGGAAGAGGGAGATGGATGTTCCACACAGTAAGGACATGTGGTTATCATTCACTCATGCCCTTCAAGTATCATATTAACGTGCTAAAAAAGGCTTAAACTTCTCAAGGAATTGTGGGGATGAATATGACTGTTGCTATGCCATTTTTGAAGGCGAAGTTTTGAGAAAAGTCATGCATGATTCGAGGGAGGCATCGTTCGATCACGATGAGCCATGAAAAGTGTAGCTATTAGAACTACGAGAGCTGGGATTGCGATCATGAGTGCTGTGCTGTATACAAATGATATAAGCCATGGCAGGAAAAGCTTAAAAGATGGGGTAAGCATATTGCAGTTCAGTATTTTATGTGAAATAGAAAGATCGAATAAATGGAAATGAAAAGTAAAAAATGAATAGTTATTTTATTCTCAAATTCATCGATTCTTTTGTTTTTTTAAAATTACTAACTACTTAGATTCGGTTAAGTGTGGAAATATATAAGGGGGTATCTAAGGGATAGATAGTCAACGGAGCTGATTGACTTATCGATTGAGGCATCCTTACAAGTTACAATTCTAATTTCCTTGTTAAGTGAATAGGATTTACATACCATTTGTAAAAAGGTGAATATAATATATATATACATATCTCAAATAATTTACAAGTTCGTAAGTTGTATTAATCTTTCATATGTGTGACGGGCCAGCTATTTCTAACATATTCCCTCACTACCCGCGCGGCTTTGGAAACTGGTCCAAGTCAATCTTCTTGATCGTAAGAGTTTTAGAGAGAGAGAGAGAGAGAGAGAGAGAGAGAGAGAGAGAGAGTTCTTAGAGAGAAATGCTCTGAATTTGCAATTAGTTTTTCTGTCTATTGCAAGTGAGAGGAAGATCCATTTATATAGAGTATAGGTTAATTAATACTGAGATATAACTACTCTATTAAATACAACTCCCATCTACCGTATTAAATATAGCAGGTGATCTACTCGTCATAGGTATAATTGACCAATTGTCAATATAAATGTTCATATTGTATAATGTGTTGGACTTTGACCTATGGATCCCATCCTCCAGAATCCTTGGAGATACGTGCCACCCGCAAGGTCCCGGTCTCGTGACGTCACGGGCTGGACCGCCCGAGGCTGCTCCGTGACATATGCATAGCACTAGACGAGACCTCCGGTCGCACATGAACTGTCGGGGGGTGATTATGAGCCGGAGTTATCGATCAGATCGGAGGCAATCCTTGGAAAAAAGCCCCGATGAGCGTGGCAACAAGGCAGCCGCGGGCGCTCGCTCATATGGACCCCTCAGCCTCTCTCTTTCAGCATCGGATTCTCACGCCTCCTTTCAGCTGTCATCCCGACTATTGCTCTTTGTTCTGTGTTTTGTTTCTTTCCCTTTTTCATTTTTTAATCATACATAGCCCTCATAATTAAGATGGACTTCTCCACATACGACAATATATATTAGTTATTGGACGGTGGAATTTTCATGTAATTGCAAAGCAAACAACGGGAAACCACTAAAACACTATACATGATCATATTGGATTCTTTTAATCCTGGAGTTTAAGTTTAACATTCTTGTGCTCCTTTATTAACTAACACCAACTAAACTAAGAAATTAGAAAGGGACATACTGATTCACAAGCAATGACCGCATTATACACACACACACACATACATATATATACATATATATATATATATATGAGAGATACGGGAAACCCATCAATAATAGATGCTGAGCCATAAGAGCCTTGATTCCAAGTGCACGGTGATGTTAATAAACCAAACCGCTTTCTGTCATATGCTATACATGTTTAATAATCATGGGATTAGGCATGTGGATGGGACACAATGATCCCCCGGAAGCAGTTTCTTTATTTCGTGAAGTTTTATAATATATGCATGTGTACATTTTTTTCCTTCCTTTTTTGTGAAGAAGAGTGCTTAGGGAAGACAAGAAGTACATGTGCATGTAGCCTTGAATTTCGTCCTGTGAAGGGAAAACTAGGGTTTCTCGTGGGGTAGGGGGGTGTTACCTTAATGATCACTTGGTCGGACTCGGAAAAAATTAATAGCAACAACAACAGCTTGGCCAAAAGATTTGATAAGCAATATAGTTTTATTTCCCACCAAGTTTGCGGTGAGTGTAACACTTGCCATGCCAATCACGTAAATCGTCTACCAAGGAAGCAATCCACTTGTTTTCTGTCCCTGGCTAGAAGTTTCTTAAGGACTTGCTTGGATGTCACCCATAGTTTTGGTATTCCTTTCCTACCTAAGAAATTTCTTCCGGAAAAGATGTTCGATACCGTGACAACACCACAATCAACTTGAAAAATAAAAGTTCTATAATTGATTCTTATCAATGTGATTCAATGTATTTCTTCATTTCTCCTATTTGCTTCTATATATGTAATGGGAAAAAGCTGACTAGCTCTTGGATAGCAACTAACTCAATTCCGAAATACTTTTTGTCTAATATTTCCAATTAAACTACTCTTGAAGAACGATTTGTTGTTGTCATATTTATAAATAACTAACGCACAATTAGTACTTATAGTGAAACTCATAATATTATAAATTGATTAAAATTGTTTGATATACTTTTTTCTTAAATAAAATATTATATTTGAATTTGTGTATAAAGATTATTTGTGACTGCTGCTGTTTTATTCCTCAATATGATATACATCTGAATATGAATTAATTAAATTCAAGACTATTGAATTTGGGGAGAAAATACCCTTCACATAATAATATAATGAATGGCAAGGCAGAATCTTAATCTCCGACACTGTTGATTTGTGGGAACCTGCATGATGGCCACAAACAGACCACTTCCAACCATCGAACTCATGAATTAACGTGTCATCCAAATTATTGGTCCCACGCAATTATACACATTATTTATACCTATACCGATCAAGAAATTTTGTTTTAGGGGTGAAATCAATGAAAGAATAAAATCACAAAAACTAGGGTAAAACAAAACAATTGAATAAAAATAGATAAAATATCAAGTGAAATTCATAATTTTTCTAAAATTTAAAAGAGCAACCTGAAGTGTCCCGAAGTCCATATTTGAATATCATTGTAAAGACGACTTGATGATGTAGGGAGCTCCTAGAAACATAAGAGCCAATATATTGACTTCGCAAGAGGCTACATAACCCTAGGAAAGATCACCCACTGTTGTGTGAAATTGGAACCAGGATGGGGCATCCCGCCGTCGAATCGATCGGCCAAATACCATTGTCGTTTCGTTGGTCTATGTCTTCAGATTGACTCTAGAAACCATGACACTGCGGTGGCAAGAAAATCACGTCACTAGGCAGCGTTCGTCTCTCTCAGCTCAACTTGTGTTGTCTCTTTCTCAACCATGACTCGCAATGAGATCTCAATTGACACTCTGCCGATGAGTTATTATCAATCCCGTCATGATCACAATACAGTATTCTTTATCTCATTTTAACATGTATATACTATCATTTTTATATTGATTCAAAATAGATATGGGAATTGACTTCCTCACTGTTTTGTGGTATTTGTTTTGACAGAAATAAGAGTAATAAAGATGTGTTCATAACTTATTGCTCCCTAGCTAGGCAGCCTTCGTCTCTCTCAGCTCAACTTGTGTTTGTCTCTTTCTCAACCGTGGCTTGCAACGAGATCTCAATTGACACTCACACGATGGGTTATTGTCAATCCCGTCAGATATGTTGGTAACTAATTTTGATACGTGTATATGATAGTTTCTAAACTAATAAAAGTTGATACTTTTTATTTACATCAATATTACTCTTATTTTTGTTAAAGAAATATTTGGATTCAAACCAACAGTGGACATAATAAATATATATATATATATATATAGAGAGAGAGAGAGAGCTTATTGAGTATGACAAAATTTAGATTACGCCATCGGAAAACTTGTGATTTCTTGCTATAGCTGTGACAAGGGGTGACCTAGATCTTGTTGCACACGGATGGTAATTATTAGTAACCCATTGAGCTTAACAAAAGTCACATCGTTCCGTCACCAATCAAGATTTTATATATGTAACAAGGTAGTGGAAGACAACATAGGATGGACAGATACCTAATTGGTCCCATATTTTGGGGAATGCGGATCCCCTGAAAAGGCTTAAAGTCCCCTAGACCCAACTTTAATTGAATAATATGTGCTAATTGTTCAAGTGACAAATGACTTCTCTTTAATGGTACGCATTAATGGTTAGTCCAATGCCCGATTTAATGTATCGTAATAAATTTATATTTAAGTTAAGTCGACTAATTAAGAAATGAAAGTCCTTAAGTTGTAAATTTTTTTTCATATGTAAGTCTAAATTTAAAATATTATTTTAAAAGAATAGATGTCTAATAATTTCAATTAATAATTATTAATGGTAAAATAAGATAATTGGGCAAGCGTCCCCACATAATATTATTTTTCTAATTGCTGATAGAAAATATTATAATGTCTTAACTTGAACCGTTGGAACTGATATAATTATTTTACAAATTTCTCTATTATGATATGTTCTTCTCTCAAATTTGGACTTGGAATGTACATTTTATGGTATGAGAGAGTGGCCCATATGTTAAAATCTTTTGTTTTTTTAATCTAAAGGTTAAAAAATTCACCCACTTGCTATTATAATATTTCTGATGTATAATTTGATCATAAGATTAAAAGATCTTACTTACCTAAGTTTAATTTATTAGGACGTGAAAGGGATGTATTAACCTCCTCCATGTGCATCAACATTGTTGCTTTTCGAATCGATTTTATTTTGGGCAAAAGTGGGAGCTTAGGGACACCAAAGGGATCAACTAGATGGTGCGTTTAGCTAGAGTCTATGGGCCTATGAGTAATAATGGGGGGGATAACGAAAAGCTTATCTTAAGTTGTGGCTGCATATAATATTATATGTATAGCCTAGGTGGGCAGAAATGATGGTTGAGAATGAGTTTGACGTAGCTTTTTAGGTAAGATTTTTCAATTAAAATCGTATGAATGTTGGAAAAATTGCAAGCCATTGATTGGGGGAAGTGGATTGATACTGCTCTTCTTAAAAAGATATGATATATTATTTTTTAAAAAGTTGTTGTTGATCGATCATAACCTGCCCCCCCAAAAAAAATCATATTTTTCTTTATACTTTCGCTTAAAAAATCATGAAGAAAATAGCATAAAATAATAAAATAAAATGTAATTGTTCGAAGAGAAAATTGATAATTTTTATGATTGTTGCAAGAACATAATGGAATGATATGGAAAAGGCAGTGGGATGAGTATTTCTTGATTTTTCGGACCATTCAGTCTACCATACTAAATGAACAATTTTGTCAATTGGAGATCAAACCTGGCGTTTTGCCCTCCTCATCTACCAATTTGTCTCGAGCGGTTAGCATCACGACCGCACCTTGAAGAAGTGGAGACATAGTTAAGACACAAAAATTGAACGCAAACAATAAACTAAAGATTAGTGGTAGGGTTCCTAAAGTAAGAGATATTTCTAATTATGTAATACTCTTTAAAATTATAAGTGGAAACTTACATTCTTGACGTGAGACTTGAGTTCGGTCGGGAGCACCTACAACATAGACATACCCTGTCCGAGATCTCTCCGACGATAAACATCGTCTGTGCCTCAGAGAACGATCGTTGAGTTATTGATATGTGCCATCCTTATCCAAGATTTCAAATTTACATTACTTACCGAGTCAAATGAAACGAAAGGGAACAAAGGTCTATTGAAATTTGACGGGCATTGATAGAGTGAGCCATGGAAGTGTCGCCCAAATCGCAAGCAGCGCATGTCATCGCCGGTCCATGGAGACAGAGAGTCGATCTTAATGCATATGTGACAGAAAGGGGACGCTCCAAGGACAGCTCGAATTTTTCGGCAATTAATGGGCTCGGTCACGTGACACGCCTAGGCCCACTCTTTCAGAGCCCATGGGCTTTGGATGTTTTATCGGGCCCTAACTGGGCTACTGAGGAGGAAACGTCCGAAGCCCATGCGTCACACCGTCATTTGCTTAGTCGAGCAGTTAATGATTTTTCGGCCATGGACACTGTCCATCTAGCTAACGAATCCCTTGGAGGAGGTGAACTCGCTGCAACAGTTCAAAAGGGGCCAACTTTAACCTCTAAATATTCAGAAATTAAGTGAGTCCAATAATTTAATTTCGAATCAAGTCGGCCATATGATAAGTTAATTCTTAGTCTAAATTATTGGTAAGCGTAGAATTCCGATTTTATTTAAGAGATGATTGAATCAAACCACATCAACTTTCGTGTATATGTTACTCTATATAAAAGTCAATCTTATAACCTGTTTAGCCCAAGTACGCCAAATAAATATAGAAAATGAAAGCACAACTTGTACGCAAATTCTACTTGAATATGAACTAGAATATATTTAATTTATAAATATTATATCATTTAAAAAAAGGAATATAATTGAATCAGACTTATTAAAGTAATTTTCAAGTCAAATTTAGAAAAATATTCAACCTCATTCGTCAAATTTAATGAGATGGAGTTTAGGATTTAAATCTCACAAAAAAAATCCATAATTTGAGAGAATTTCAATAAGCATGTCCATCCGAACCTATATTAATCAATGTTGATTTAATTTTTGTGTAGCAGGAAATTCACATTAAACAAATGGGAAAAAAGGGGTTATATGGGAAGAAATCTGTCAACGCTGGCCACCAAAACAGCTGATCTCCACCATTTACTTTGCCGGCAATCCCGCCGGCGCCTTGAAGACAGATAGCCAACAAAACAGCTGATCACCACCATTTACTTTGCCGGCAATCCCGCCGGCGGGTTGACAGCCTGAATCCACACACTAACTTTGACAATTCTATATGCATTTCTTTTAATTATTATTACTTATTACCGTCGAAAGCATTTTATTCGGTGGTTGATTTAGAGTACTAACCAAGCGAACCCCGCATCAAAGCGTGGGAGTCTGATAATTCGCCATGATCGTTCATCCTTCTGGGCATAAGCATGTCCACGAAGAGCATGAAAACTTGATGCATTTGTATGATTTTTCAACTAAAAATAAGAAAATTTGAATTTAATTTTTAGAGTTGAGATTTTTTATTTTCTTTTATTATTATAATTTTCATATTCTCTCATCAACTCGGACATGCTATTGTCGAGGAAACAAGATATCTCTATGAACTGGGCCTGGTAATTGAAGCACAGAACCGCATTATGAATAATCATTTCAGATCTCGATGAACATTATAAACTCAGGCTGTACAAGATGTGTATTAGGGTTTTCTTTCTCTCTCTCTCTCTCTCTTTTCTGGTAATTAAGACATCTTTTTAATGGAAAATTTCTAGTTCTAGAATAGAAGATGATATATCCGACTCCCCATGCATCCTCTTCGAGGACTCGATGTTACAAATTATGTGATTATCTTCCTCAAAATATAGTATTGATTATAAGTTTTTTACTGAATGGTCGGTCGAAATCATAAAGATTTTTTAATTGTCAACTTATTCTCATTCTCGTAATAAATTGACGTGGGTGCATTTAGAAAAAAAAAAGAATTCGATATTATAATATTATTTTTAAATTAAAATCAATTATTTTTAATTTAAATTTTATAGTCCTCCCATCATCTACATTTTTGCGAAACTCCTTTTAACCGGAAAATGGAGGATTATTTTTCCTTCTGAAGGAACTTAGTCAAATTTTTTGGTGGATTATTCAATTAAATAGGAAATGATTGCACCAGAATGTATTGATCACTAGTAAACACTATTTTATATGTAACGAGAGAAATTACAGAGGTTAGAGCTTACATATGTATGGTGTACAAGTAATCAACGCTTATTTTAATAAGTTCAAACTTTTTCCCGTTTAGTTTGGTGCGCAGGGATAAAATTGAAATTATAATCAGAATGATCTTAGTAATAAAATAAGAATTGACTGAGAAAAAAAAAGAAGCAATCATCATAATTGTCGTCTGGTACCATATTTAATACTCACGCAATTGATTCTGATATAGAAATTATTTTATTAATTGTACAATTATACGTAGCACACTAAACCTTTTTGAAATATTTTAAAATATGTATAACATTCTATGTTTCCTTAAGTTTTCTTTATTTTCTCACTTTTATAAATTTAATTTATTTCATATGATTTTGTAATTAGAATTTGTAATTGTCTAGGTATTACGTAACATTTTTCAACGAAATCATACTAATTCTTATCGAATTTTCAGAATTTTTTAAAATTATTTAAAAATATACATTTTTTGAAAATTATAAAAGCTTTATAAGTTTATAGATATTCTATTTTTTGAAAATTCATTTTAAATGCTTTATTAATCTTATATGAAATTATATTTAGTAATTTTAAAATTTTGAGAATTGATTTTCATGAATTAAACTTTTATTTTAAAAAATAAACAAAAATGGTAAGATCGGTAGAGCGTGCAAAGGAATAATCATTCCGTAGTTCAAGCATTGGAATAAGATGGGGAAATCGGAATAATCATTCCGATTCTCATTTTTACGCAATTAAACACAAGAGATGGAATTGAGGACCGAACGACCGTTCCGAGTTCGAGTCCATTTCCTGCGTATCGAACGGGGCCTTGATTCGGTGGAGTGTTCGTTATTCCCACCATTCAATAACGTTGATCCTCTTTTCGATCGTGGATGAACGGCGCGGAATTTTCGGGTATCTCCCTATTGAAACGGCAACGTTGCTTCTGCAGGTGGCTCCATGTCCCCTTAATGGCAATTTCTTATCCACCCGGATTTCTCAGCGTGAGTGGTACCTCACCTCGTTCTAGAACTCTGCCTGGCCTAGTCCAAAATAGCCGTGCTAGTTTCAAAAGTAATGAAAAGTTAATTATATTTTATTTGATTTGTGCCAATAATCTAACACACGAAACATTCGTATCCGAACTAAAATTTTTAATCTAACTAAGATGATTGATCATATCGGTACGGTTGAAAATCATTGAGTCGGCCTAAATTGACAGTTCTTATGTATGAGCTCCGTCGGAAATGAAGCGGGAAGAAAGCTACCGATAGAAATGCCCCAAGGCGCCCGAATTCCCAGTGTGAACTTATTCATGAACTTAGAAAAATGGGCTCATAGGCAATGATACTTCATTCACCAGGAAACCCCCGCCGCTCCTTTTCAAAGGCAAGTACAGTGACCTTACCATGAAATCTCAACAAGCTTTCGTCCGAATCGGTCGATCTTTTGATGTCGAAGTTATGGAACTAGCCGTGACACATTGAGGAGTCTTAAAATACGTGTTGACCGCGGCGGTTAATCAGGACGGCAGGAAGTTATCTAAGCCTTGCACACAACGAGGCCTCGTGTGACTCAATTTTCTGATGACGTTCAAGGGAAAATGACATTTGTTTGACCATGTTTTGTTCCTTTATTGTTTAGTGGCCTGTATTTAATTATTTTCTGCATGGGGACCGAATATTCACAATTTATTCTTGCAACCCATTTTTATAATATTAAAGATGAAGATAATTGCTAGAAAATACTTAATATTTTATATATGTATATGTATATGGGCTCAGAAACTTCTAATACAAGAAACTTGTACCATCAAAGTCACCTTCGTATATGGGTACAGAAAAATTATACGTATGTGTATATATATATATATGTATATATAACCATTAAGAGATGACGGATAATCATATCTTCATATTTTTCAATTCCTAAGATTCCAAACTTTTGCACATGTCTCAGCCGGTCCTCTCGGCAAGCAGGCCGAAGCCCGTCTTTACAAGGAACTGAACAAGTAAATTAAATCATTCCACTAATTATCACTGAATTATATAATTATATTGTTTTATGCGCCTTCTGCATTAAGACATTTGATTAGTCCCAACTAATCTATATTTCAGCCAAATCGGCTCAATTATAAGAATGGCACAATGTAGTGAACTTGATACTTCCCCAGTATATATATATATATACTCACAAAGTTGAGTGGCCTCTCTATTGGGTCAATTCTATTGGGTCAATTGTATTTCATGTATGAACGGGTCGAAAAAATTATATCGTCTAATCATATAAGGTTAGGTTATCCATATATTCTTAAACAAGTTCAAAATGTTTATTATATTTGGGTGCATTTATAATACCGTGTATTCAGCGATCAAACTTAGCATATGGTTTTTCTAACAATATGAATCCATCACGTGTATGAATTAGTAAATGGTTAGAAAGAGGGTCGAGGACAGGTCACATTGACTTGGACGCAACGGACGAGACCCCCCTCAATAGTGAGTGTCCATTTACTTATGGGAAAAAATTCTATCCGGGCATGTGAACTCCGTGATATCTGTGTCATTAGGCTTAAGGGAGAGCTTTATTATCGGCCGAACAATAATCTTTTGAGTATTCGAAGCGATTATTTTCTAACTTAATTTGTAAGGTGCATCGCGTGACATGGTCGGTTACCGTAAATTGTTTTTGCCGTCTGTGGGCCCACTCATCCTCAGCCACTTCTCCCCCGCTAAATCCTCTCCTCCCCACCCAAACGTGAAGGCTGTTAGATTCCTCATATCAGCCATAGCGCTCAAATCCTCCGTCCCGGAGGCCCACCCCGGCCGCCTCCAAGGGCCGTGCCCGCAGCCATGTCCGACCTACCGTTAGAGGAGCCAGAGGAGATCCCTCCCTTCCTGTTGTCCACCACCCGCCTCCCCACGCCAAATGCGTCCCTGTGCAAGCAGCGGACTTGGTCCCCCGACACTTACCGCGACGAGGCCTGGGCCCGCCGGAAGGGGACACAGAGGAGCCGCCAGCGCCGTACCAAGAGCGTCACCGACGATGACCTCGATGAGCTCAAGGCGTGCATCGAGCTCGGGTTCGGGTTCGACTCCCCCGAGGTCGACCCCAAGCTGTCGGACACCCTCCCTGCACTCGGGTTCTACTACGCCGTCATCAACAACAAGCAGTACAACGACGTCGCCTCGAAGTTGTCCAATTCCACCGAGGCCTCTGACAGCGGTTCCTCCCCTATATCTCCGGCCGACAGCCCCCGCCTGGCTCCCGAGACAAACAACCGCTCCATATTCAGCCCCGGTAGGATTCTCATTCAAACTCCTTTCCAATCTTCGCAGCCCAATCTGACCGACCAATTAGCAACAGCCCGTTAGAGATCTGCTCCCTCCAACTTGTCTGATTAGTTTCCTCTGGTNAGTTAGAGATCGGTTCCCTCCAACTTGTCTGATTAGTTTCCTCTGGTCTATGGTGTATTTCACATGAACATGGGAAGAGAAAAGAAACGAAATTTCAATTAAGTTCTTACAATCCGAAGTCAAACTGATGTGTTTCTGGCGATTGGATCATTATCTTGAGCATGACGATTCATCTCGTGTTAGATCCTCATTGATGGATCCTGATACATGTCTTGTTGACAGGTTCGAACATGAAGGCTGATGTTTCTGTATGTGTTGGCATGCAGGGGAAAATCCGATGGTGATGAAGACAAGGCTGAGGCAGTGGGCGCAGGTAGTTGCTTGCTCGGTGCGGCAGTCATCGCCGGTCCGATCCAATCTCGCCGCTGAAATCGGTTATCCTCCGGTGGTGTGAATGATTTTGTTGCATCAAAAGCAGGACAGGGTGAAATCCATCGTCATGTGAACCTAACTGCAGTTACCCCACCATTTCAGTAACCCAAGAAGAAAGGACAGCCCATCATCAGTCGACATCTCTGCCCACTTTCCCACCCTTTCTTCTTTAGGTATAATGTTGTCTGTCATTAATTGTCTGTCATTAGCTATCGTGGGCTATTGAAATCATACGGTTCCTCGACCGACTTTGTTCATTAAAAGTGATAAAAGAAGGGGGCAAATGAGAATTTGATGATACTGTATCACTGTTAATTATCTAGATCAAAAGTTGTCAGGTTTCGATCTAATTGGTAAGATTATAAGAGCAAGAAATTAACTTTTGGGTTTGCAAGTTGGAGCTGCGTGGGCATTATCTGAACCACTGAGGCCCGACCGATTTCTCCTCTGATGCAGAAATTCATTTAGAAGCATTCAACTGCGCCAAGGAATGAATAAATGTTGAATTGTAATTGTAGTAGTACCTTCATCACAAAGATATATGTTTTATTGTGATTCTCCTGCACCAGATACCTTGCTTACTGATATAATTAAGGTTTAAAACTCAATGGCTGAATATCAGACCAGCTGTTTGTCCGCAGAGCCAGCGGATGCTACCGAGTTATTATTATTGTTGGCGTTGTTGGAGTTGTTGCGGTTGTTGATATGGTTCATAAGATCATTGTAGAATTGCTCCACAGAGGCAGATACTGCCTCGAGTTGCGGAGCCGAGAGCTTCTCGATCTTAGCCTCCCACCACCCGACCTCAGCCCTCGCAGCATTTGCTGCACGGGCTGTCTTGATTGCCTGTCTGAGCGCCTTACCACGATTCCTCTCAGCTTCTAGCTGGGAGAGGGTCTCATCCAGGCGTTCGTTGAGCTCCTCGATCACCTTCCTCTGGTGGGCATCCACGATCCGCCAGCTGCCACCTTCGTCGACCGGGCGCTCCGGGATGCTCTTATTGAGGTACCTCTCCATCACAGCCTCGACCGACGGCTGCCCAAACGAGAACGGCTTCCCTGTGGGGGAGAATACCACGATCCCGATCTCGGCCCCACAAAGGGTTGCCAGCTCGCTTGCCTTCTTGTAGATCCCAGTCCTATAAAGTTACGATCCCATAAGACGAATCGAAAGCTACGCTTTTACATCATCGTTATACTTCAATTCGGCGATAAACTACAGCATCATTCGAATAAGAGAGAAGTGAAAGAAAGGGTATGGACCTGCGTTTTGAGAACGTGACCAAGCGGTCGTTCTCGGCTTCAATCTTCTTTATCTCGATCTTCTGGCGGCCCCGAGTCTTCCGCCCATCCAAATCAATGAGCTCCATCTCTATCTCCTCGCACTCGCACTCGGCTCTGATCACTTTCAGCTGTGTGTATATACGTATAGTAAGAGAGATTTATATGATCGGTGAGTAAATTAGATGAAGAAATACATGGCATGGCGCACGATTTCATCTTCACCCAATTTATGATTAGTGGATTGTCTTTACCATATTCAGCTAATAATATAAGCAATAGTTTTTATGGCCGAAGGCTAATAATTTACCCATCAATACATAGTTTTAAAAACCGGATTGACTTATTGGTTCAACCATTCAACGGAAACTAATCATTCACCCGATCCGATTCCTAGAAAAATACCAATTGCATTTTAAATGATGTTAGCTCTAGTTGAACTGGCTAGTTGTCGGTCAAATTGATGAACCCAATTGACATGATGAAAAAATGGACCAACTTAAAATTTAAAAAATATTATAATATATTTATTTTATTTTACTAATATTATATTTATATTTTATACTCAATTTGGACTAATATAATTATTATATTAATAATTTTTATTATAAATTATATTTAAAATATGATATTAGGTAAATTTATTATCAATATTATATTATTAATATTATTTATTAAATATGTAATTCGACCCATTATACTCTTAATTTGACCTATGAACTCATGTCTACACCGATTTTCAGTGTGATCTGATTTTAAAAACTATATATCAATGCTCCTCTCTTATTGACCCAAGAAAGCAAGTTCATTGAATTCTTATGGGTTTGGAAATAATTTGAATAGGATCCGTGCTTGTGTTGAGAGTAAACTTTCCAGTGCATGCCAGCACGATCAATTTCAGCTGTGTTGGCATGAAATTAATTTATACTATCTTTAAGTGACCTGAAAATTTTGCTCGAATAATATAAATGGTTGTTTAAAAAATATTTTTTTATAATTTAATTGGTAAATTAATTAAAAAATATTAAAATATAATTATTTCTCTATAAATTATCAATTAAAAATTTTCTCATAATTTACTTTTATTATAATAATAATTATTATTATAATTTCAAGCCAACATAATTTTTTAATATTGTACTAGTATAGTCTAATATCTCAAATAATCCAAAAATCTTGACTCATCCACAATTTTTTTTCGATAAAGGCGTGCCAAATTTTGACGGCTTTAGTGGAGAGGCTCGGGAGTAATTTAAGTGCCGCATGGTCAGGTCAAGTCCTAAATAGTTTTTCATCTGCTGGGAGGACAACATACCTCCCGACCAACTTACCAAAACGTGAGAGTTACTTTTTGAATATCAATAGTCTAGTTTGAGAGTTCATCAGTAAACTGATAATATATAATAAATTAAGTTCGAAACTTTTTAAGGTCAATATCTGGATTTTAATTGACGGGTATCAAACTGTATAATATACTGTCCAGTGGATTAATCGGCTGATATAGCATAGATTTCACTTATATATAAAAAAAATTGTTCTTTGCTAGTTAAAATGAGACATCTCAAGTTACCGGGTATGCATGGTATCTTCATACAGCCAAATCGAGCACGCACGAGAGATACAGTATTTCCGAGTCTTAGCCTTGTGGGCTCGTGCAATCCAAATCGGAAAATTGGCTCGATGAAATTCCACAAGTAGGAAATTAGATACGCTCACATGGAATCCGACTTAACCCAAACCCCAACTCAATCCAAGTTAAATTCGGATATTTATGTGTAAGGAATATTTTAATCAATTGCATTTTAAATGGAGAAATAACTCCCAATTCATCACGTTCGATTGGCAATGGGTGGCAGCTTATTGAGCCGATTTTTTTCCGTTATAAATTGGGTGGGTAAAGGGAGAATTCAATCTGATTTTGCAAGAATTGAATTCAGCCAATTAGTCCAGCCGAGAGGAAGAAAACTAGAAAAGAGAAAGGGAGTCAGTCCGGGTTTTGTATGTAGCTCCGATTAGAGAATAAGTGAAAATGAACTCGTACTGTGAATCAAATATGTAGCAAGAATTCATTACTAACTTATTTGTGTCAGCAGCAATATCATGCACGGTCACAAAGGCAGCGCCCTCGGGTTCGTGATCGACCGCAGAATGCTCTCGGGTTCGTGCAGGTCGACAGCTGGAAAGCANTAACCGTGATCGACCGCAGAATGCCCTCGGGTTCGTGCAGGTCGACAGCTGGAAAGCATGCTCAGCAGAATGCATTCTATTATAGTATACTCATCTTCAACAGCACAGAGAAGATATCTGTCTTCTTCTAATTCCAGCTGGTAACACACCTAATCTAACGGCTATATTACAACGCGAGTTCGAAAATTCTGACTCTTTTTGTATTAAAATTTTAAAATTGACTCATCCATCCCTAGAACTTCTACTCTGTGGCTCGCGTAAATTACAAGCGTAACATATCATTAAACAGGGAATAACGATATTAACTATTGCTGATGTGCCGATTTCATTTGACGAGGCACAAACACGTTATTATTTTAATACAAAATTAATATTACGTGTTATTGTTCAGTCAGCAAGAATTGATACTGTCATTTTCTATTTAATGATAAATTAATTATGCGTTAAAATTTTGTACCTTGGTATTAGAGATAGTCAAAATTTTAGAAATCCCACTGACCTTTCAAACTTTTCTTTGCCAAGTAATGAACGTTAGACTTTGAATTTCATTTTTAGTAGTACCTTATTTTTCTCAAATTTAAATGCTTACTGAATGGTACTGGGCTTTTGGAATCGGTTGAAGTTCAGGAAATCCCTGAGCGAGTTTGCCGCCAATCTTGTATGAATGTTCGTATTGAAGACTTAATTCCCTACCCCATGTGCTGCTATATAGATTTGAAGCCAAAAATGAAAAAAAAAATTTATAAAAATGTGCTGCCATATATAATAGGAATTAGACAAGTCCATTGAAAACAGTGGTCTAATTTAGGACTTTGTGATCATACTTTATCGCCTGAGGATGTCAGCATTGACTGATGAAAATGAAGGCTCTTTTCTCACTCATGGATATCTTGACATTCAGCAAATTCATTAGATTGATATAATTTAATATCTTATATCATAATTCAAAATGAGATGTTCTAGGTCTGATTTTATGTAATGTAGAGGGGTGCATGAAAAATATAGAATATATGTTGATTTGAAGGCTTAATTTTTTTAAAAAAAATATAACTAAACCAGAAATTAAATAATCATAATGTAATGCGATCTTAATATTTAAATTAAATCTAAAGAATTCCGATAATGTAAACTATATCAATATAAAATCGTATTTTAAATAATTTATTTAATACGATAAGAATGATGTATTTAACATCTTATAAATAAATAAAACCTACATTAGAAGAGTTTTACATTTTCGTAAATTAATGTTGCTCGAAATTGGATTAATCGTGATAATCAAACTTGAGAATATCAGATCATACGAATGAAAAAATATCTGGACCTGATACCATTCTTCCAAAAATAATGTAGATCAATTCAACCTAACGGACGACAATTTATGCTTCTTGATGACGCCAGAATTCGACCAGTAGAGAGGACGAACCTGCAACATTGACGAGTATGAGTGCTGCATTTCCTCAAAGTTTGGCAACTTGATTTTTGTTTTCAATTAGAAATGAGATTCTCATACTCCTGAATGTGATAAGAGAATGACGGAAATAAGAATGTCAAATCTAAAAATCTCAATTTCAGTACAAGCCTAATGTTTTTGCCGAATGTCTTCTTTCTCGCATTTGATTTGATTTAATTTATTTCCTTAATATACGAAATCAGAGTGACTATTCAGTTCTCTACTCATCGGGCAGTACTGATACTTTGAAGGTAAATGGGTTTGGATAATCCAAGCTTAAAGCAGATCTGCTAATTAATCGGTTAAAGTCTATCAATCGAGAAAATCTTTCCCGTGACTGAAATTTTACTTCAGAAAATGAGCTGAAATAAGCGGGATTGGTATTCAGATCTCGGGTTCTTCTTGCTCTAATCTCAAGCCGGTCAAATGCCACCGTGATTTAAGCCAGGGACGATGACACGCAACGGTGCTGCTCACGCCCAATTCTTTCTTTTGTCACACTATTTGGTATTCGTTGATTGAGAGAAATTCTCCATCAATCGACAGCAAACAAGATTGAACTTTCACATGTATAATTTTTCATCCAATTTGCAAGAGCGACAACACCATGTTTAATTAAAAAGTTGGAACTTATAGGATCATGGTATCCAATTTGTTAAATACTAGATTTTTAATCTCATTTTTTTGATGTAGGATTTCATTCTTGAACCCCATTCTCGCATGGTAATGTGGCTTACATGTGTCACATGTCATTTTAATATCCATTCTCCACAACTATTCACAAACTGGATATTCCCTTCAATGCTTGGATGAAGGAGTCCACTAACTTGATAACCAATCGGGCCATCAGTCTTAATAATTCCTCAACAACCATCCACGAGTAAGATATTCTCTTCCGCGCACTCGAACGAAGGGTCAACTAACCTGGCTATTGATCTCAATAAGCCCTCCACAACTATCCACGAACCCAACATTTTTTTTCGTGCTCCGTTGGGGGGTCGACTAACTTGATAGTCAATCGAGATATCGGTCTCAATAATTACAGCTAGCTAAGCATTTTTCTTTTGATCTTAGGCTTATCAACAATTAATCTTGAGTCTTCTTTCGATTTATAAGAATATATAAAATAAATCTAAAATATTTTAAAATTTTAAATAGCGTAATTTATTTAATATTAAAAATCTAATTCCATAATAATAATAAAATTAAATCTTCAACATTAGACGCCAGATATTAGAGTTTCCCGGGCAAAACTTCCGCGATCTCCGCATCTACACTGGGAATTGAATCGATCATGAGAAATGCTTTTAATGAAATCTTGTATGTTCTCATTCTAGCTTGTGTGCAATAATCAACAAACAGCTGGAAAAATCTCCTCCCCAACGTGCAACGTGTTCGTTCCTTATACCAAATGGCCAATTTGTTATAGTTGATGAATAGATTAAGAAAGCAACCGATTGATTTGTCAACTAGTAAAATCCTTTTATAATGCTCATTTTTATGACTTATGAGACCCCCCAAAACGTGGCCTACAAAATGCGCTCTAAAGCAATCCAAAAAGAAGAGAGAAAAGGTTCACCAAAAAAGACCAAACAAGATAAATAAAGAATAATCATAAAAAAATTAGAAAGGAAGAGCGACACATGGAAGGTTTGGTTGGTGAGGAAAAAGAAAAGTGGGCCAGTTTCTATCTCTCTACCGCTGGTAATATTAATAAATTCAATGATTTTCCACTGATTTTGATTTGAATTAGAGTTAATTTATCGTGTAGATAAAATTTTACGACCGACAAAACTTTTAATTTTTAAGACCCTAATATAAAGTCTTACTTGAGTAGAATAAACACGGGATAGTTGCAATCGATTTATGTGGCTGATTTCTGTTTCCTTTAGTGGGCAAAATGAGTAGATACGGTGGTCGGATTTGCCAACAAAACCGTGGCTAGTCGCGTGCACCATCATGGAGACGCAGAACCCAATCAAACAACTGATTAATCTGCAGACTGCCTTTCTCTGTTTGATGCGTTCTGAAAGCCTTCGGCTTCAGTGGTGGCCCCAGATGCTCATGACGACACTAACACAGTCCCACGATGCAAGTGTATGAAAAACGATCATCTGCTAACACACGGGATAAGGAGACGGTAACTGACCGACAAGGAATTAGCGTAAAGAATTGACGAAGTTCACCATCGACGCCACCTGTACATACCGTGGGAAACTACTCGGACGACTGTACTAGACCAGTGCAGGCAGATCAACCGGATGAGCCCGACAAGTGAACCAGAACACCCTCACGCTAGTTATGTAACTATTACATCCTCTCTTGTGGAAAATGGGTGTGTCCACATACGGTGATGGGGCCCCTGGTTTCTAATTCTTTATGAGGAATTGACTGTGGAATATGTCAGAAGTTTGGCGTTTCTGTCATAATGTGGAAATCACTCAGAAGCTTCTCCTGGAGACGCTCAGCTTATTTACTTGGAGGAAGACAACGCGGGTCCGTTCTCTCCACTATCATGGATGCTGAATTGTAATCAATTTAATTATAATATTCATTATAATCTGCGGGATTTCCTTCTTCTTCTCCTTCTTCTTTTTTGGCTACATCACCTGATTCACAAATCAATTAGTACTCAATCAATTGGGTCATTATCATCTATCTATAAACTTAAAACAGTGTGTATTCGTCGTATACTTATTTCGGATCAAATGAAATTTGTAGAGATAGGGAGTCCCGTGGAGGAGTGCTGGTTGCATGGAGATAAGTGTTTTCCTCCTATAGGCTCTGTCCGAACAGTGATCAACTAGTTACTGATGCACGACTGATGGATAGATCCAATGGGAAGCTTTTTCTCAACTTGTGGAAGAAAGATAAGAGTAGGGAAAACGATAAAAGTATGAATACGGAAAATTCTTTTACGACATTTAATTAATTAGATTTCATGAAGTTTTATCTTTATTAATCGAAATTTCTTTTATGAAAAGATAGAGGGGGCGGCGGCAATTTTTGCGAATTTCCAATATGTAATGTTCCAACTTCATATTCAACCATAAACATATTAGTATTCACTATTAATGGAACTAACGAAACACAATCAAGGGTCTATTATAATTTAAAAAGCTAATGTCCTCTAAAACTCAATTTAAAGAGCACACAATTAACAAATATTTTTCAAATAAATACATTAAAGGGGATTTAAATATTAAACTTTAAATTCACCAAATTAGATTATCATTTTTAGTAATTTATCTTAGAAAAGTTTGAGAAGATAAAAGAAAATATGTATAAAATACCTCAAGTTTCACCCCCAAAAAATCAAAGTGGGCAGTGGGGCCACTTATTTATTAAATGGTTGTCTTGTTTCTCAATGTATCGGCCCTAAATGGCAGCTCCCTTTTTACTTTCTCAATCAACTTTGACATATTAAATAGACCAAGCGGCAGCATCTCACCGTGCCCTTATTCTCTGCCTCTGGAGAGAGTCATGGTCGGTTCCTGATCCACCCCAGAAGAGAATCACGGATCTCCTCCTTGGAAACAGACGACCTCGTTCGATCTAGGGTTTTTCTTTCCGGGTACTACTGCTGGGGCTGGGAGTTCTCGATGGCTCTCCTCGTCTTCAGCCGCGCTTAACTCCCCTCGGGCGAATAAGCTGCTCGGTCGTCGATTTCTCGGCGAGCAGTTTTCCACCGTTCTTCGACCCCGGAGGTTCTGTTTCTTCCTCGGTGCTGGGGGTATATATCTTTGTTACCACGATGTCTCACATGTCGGTCCCTGCCCCGTTCCTGACCAAGACGTACCAGTTGGTGGATGATTCGAGCACGGACGAAGTGATCTCCTGGAACGAGAGAGGAGACTCGTTCGTGGTGTGGAAGAACGCCGAGTTCGCCAAGGATCTGCTGCCGAAGTACTTCAAGCACAACAACTTCTCCAGCTTCGTCAGACAGCTCAACACCTATGTAACTCCTACTCCTGTATTCCGCATACTGATGGTTACGAAAATGATTTATGCAGTTTGCCAAGCAAAATAGCTCAATAGTACTTTTCTGCATATTGTTTTTTGGGCTATAGATAAGATCTATAATTATAGGCTGGAAAAAGAAGAGAACAAATAAATAAATAAACATTAGGAGTTTCATAATTAAGAATTAATTTAAGATATCATTCACTTATTTTAATAGAAGAATATAAGTTTTAAATGAAAATACCAACGTTTAAATTAAATTGTTGAAATTTAAAATTCGGAACTCAACTGTGAATATTTAACAATCTCAAGAATCAAAATATTTCCTTGCTCTTTTGAATAAATATTGCATATTATTTTTATCCGAGCGTTAGTTTGAATCTCCCATGTCCCTCGGTTCTAAGAAGACCAGGTCACTATTAATCTTAGATATTTTGTCGTGTATTTCTTTAGACCACGAAAACATTGTAGTTTCATTGTTTTTTCTTTGCCAGATCATTAAGGTTTTTTTAATTAGTAGAATATCGCTAAAATATATCACATTTTGACTAGCGATTCCCTTTTAAATTCTACTTTTTTTTTAGCTTAAAAGATATAAAAAAAAAGAAAATAAAAAATATCACAAAGTGTTAGATAATAATCGAATATATAAATTTTTATTTATTAGGTAAATAATAATATAACTCCATCAATCTCTGCTCCTCTCCAAATTTTACTTATGATTTGTCTATGTATGTAGCACGCTGCCAAATAGTCAAGAAAATGTATGCCATACTTCAGAACATCTAGAAATTCTTAGTCAAACACGACATATTTTCCAACAGCACTTCATGTGGATTCATACTTGGATATGCACCACCTCTACCTTCGAGTTTATATGGCCCGAAGTATCTTATAAGCTTTACTGTTTCATTGAAAGAAAAATTCTTCTAATTATAAGATTCATCCATCAAAATTCATACTCGAGGCATGTAAATCCAATACTCAAACATTTTATTTGATATTGACGCATCATATTTATGTCAATGACAGCTGAGAGCATTGTTTTTCACATAATAGGATGTTTTGAGGTCACAAATGAACCCTCACCACCTACTTATTGTATATGGTCAATATTGTTCATTCACCTTAAATTATAAGGGTCAAACAAATGAAAGTAACAGCAACCGCTTTTTCTTTTAATAAATTAGTTACATTAATTTAATATCTCTTTTATAAAATTAGATATTAAATTTAAATTTTATAAATAAAAATTTTATATTTAAAAAACCTCACCTTTTAATATATTATTTTTAGTCGAATTTAATATATGTGCAGGACAAGGAAGAATTTTTCACTTAAAAAATAATTTTAGATTTGTATATGGCTAGTGGGTCCCACATGAGAGACCACGTAGAAGCTTCCGGAGCCGGAATAGTCTCACCTACAGTTAGCTGCTCCGGCATTAGGAAAGCCCATGAAAGGTCCACTTTGGTGTACTTGACGTGTTCCACTGGAGATCCTCTGTTTCTAAATCAATGTACTTAATTTCGTGTCTCCGACACGTGTAGGGCCCACAAAATGATCTTATTCTGCCTTCCGTGGTCATGTTCTCACATTGCTGCGAATTTCCTCGATTTTCGGCGGTCCACTTCCAACCTCGGCGGGGTACTACGGGCACTACTTATTTCATTAATTTTTATATCATAAGATTTTCTTTTGGGAATATTCTAATCAAGAAGGATGCAAATTTTAGTTAATTAGAATAATAAATTTTTAAACAAATATTTAGTCACATTTAAGTTTGATAGGGTCAATAAGATATAAAAATAAAGAAATAATATTTGATATAATAATATTTATTTCAATTAATAACTATGAGATATTATATTTAATTCTCATTTTGATATTTCTCATAAATTTTTATTTTTTAGTTTTTCTATTTTATTTTAGACTCCTTATGATATTATATAATCGAAAAAAGATGAACATTATTTAAATGTTTAACATATTTATTAAGTTGGTTGATATGCATAAACATATTTTTCACTTAAAATAAAATATTAAATTTAAGTCTTATAAATGATAAAATTTATATTAAGAGATTATCATTCTTGAATAAGCCAACTCAACTTTACTATGGATTTGTCTCTGGATACTACATGGTTTACATAGAAAAAATTTTATCAAAAACAAAAGTTATTCTATGTGAACTTTTTTGTTAATACAAATAGTATAGTATTAAGAATTTAATAGATTATAACTAATTTGAATTTAAGATAAATTAATATATTATAGAGTAAATTTCTTTCCATTTATATGTTTTATATTCATAATATTTAAATTTAAAATATTGTTTAAAAATGGTACAATTAATAAACTCCACGTTTTCTTCCAGGGATTTAGGAAAACCGTTCCGGACAAATGGGAATTTGCCAACGACAACTTCAAGCGTGACCACAAAGACCTTCTCTCGGAGATCCGCCGGCGAAAGGTGGCTACGGTGCCACCAGTCCCCGAGGCCTCACAAGCCCAAAGAATCACCCAACCAGGGCACTCCCCCTCCCCCTCTCCGTCCAACTCCAGCGGCTCAACCTCGTCCAAGAACTCTACCGGGTCAGTGGAGGATCAACATCAGACGGCCACAGCAGCGTCGAAGCTGGCTGTCCTGGTGGACGAGAACAGGCGGCTGAAGAGGCACAACGAGATGCTTAGCTCTGAGCTGGAGGAAACGAAGAGGCAGTGCGTCGAGCTGGTCTCGTTCTTATCCGAATGCCTCAAGGTAGGCCCTGATCAGATCGATCGCATCATGCGGCAGGGAAGAAGCTCTTTGTCCACCCGGGATTCAATCCTGATCACCAGTCCGGCTGAGGGCGACTGCAATGAAGACGGAGCAGGAGATGGTGGCCGTCTGAAGCTGTTCGGGATATGGCTCAAGGACGAGGGAGAGGATTCGAGGAAGAGAGTTAGGGATGAGAAATCGACCGAGGTGTTCGCCGGCCGCCATGCAGAAGAAATGAAGGCTCTGGGTGTTCATGCCTAGGCTAGAACGTACATCTGATTGATTTAGTGCATATACGACATGACTTTCTCGCTTACCCTAGTATAACTTCCGAGTTACTCTCGGTGTTCCAACAATCGTGCTGGGGCCAACCTGCCGCTTTCATCGATTGGTCGGGATCTCCCAAGGAAGAAAAACTCAAATAAGTTTGTGTTCACAGAAAATTGTCGGGTCTAAAGTCTTTTCAAGTTTTCATAGTTGGGTTCTTTTTACAAAGCGAAAGCTTCGCAAGTAGCAGAAATTGTACGTAGCACAAGAGCATCATTTATGCCGTTATGTTACCATCATCATGTCATGGCCAACTTGAGGGTAAACCTTTGTTAATCCTCCGTCTGTGAAGTACTTACGGGTAAAATTTGTCGACCACTTTGTGCAGTTCGCTCATCGCTACTCAACTTGTTCCGACATGTGAACATATAACTTATATTAGTGCAAAAATCGTGCATTGTGGAGGCATTCACATTTTCTATTTACGAATTCTTTTATTAATTACAATCATGAAAACCGATCGGCTGAACATTTTGTGAACTTGATCATCGAGATGAGCCTTATATGTATATTGAATAGGAGATAAATAATTTAATAATATAACTGATATAAGTTGTTGAGATGGTTCGATACCCCTTTCTCTTAATTTTCAAATATTACAAATGAAAACTTTTATATTAGGATAAAGTCGACACATATAATAAATTTATAAATACTAGATTATACATACTTAAAAAAATTAATAATATTGCAAATTTAATTTCAGACACAGTAGCTATCAAATTCTTATTGTGGCCCATACATATCTAATGTTTGCTTCAATCATCTAGATATATTATGATTACACATGATTGACAACTATTTAGATTACAAAAAATGAGAAGGAAAAGGAAAAGTAAATCTGATATACTTGCACATTTTTTTTAATTTATTAATTAAAGTATTATATATTTAATTATTATTATAAATTTTCTATACTCTTTTATTCTATTTTTTTTTACTTATATAACCCCTATATAATAAAAAAAATTGAGCAGAGAAAATAACTCACTCGTATGAGTAGGTTTGCAACAAGCCGCTTATGGTAGTACTACACGCATATGAATAATCCATCCTGGATTTTTTATTTGAATTTTATATATAAAAATTATATTTATAGGAGATTTATCCAATAGCAAATAAATTATATTCAAATATGGACAACTCTTGTTCCGTGAGACATCTATTGTACACAATACAAATAAAGAAAAGGAAACTGTACTCTTGAGTCATGGATTTAGATTAGTCGGTGCCATTAAACTTTTTAGTCTTTCTCATAATGCAGAGAGGGGAGTAGACAAATGGCAACCCCCACCTGAAGGGTGTATTAAAATAAATTGTGATGGCTCTTTTGTTAAAGAAACTCAAAATGCAGGCGTTGGTGGAGTTGCCAGATCCCCAAGATGATCTGGTTCTCCTGCTGGCATATTTGGAAGGAGCTGCAGAAGTCAATCTGCAGAAATGGCTGAGGTGCTGGCTTTGATTGAGTGCCTTAAGCTGGCCAAAGAAAGACATTGGAAGAAAGTGATAACTGGGAACAGATTCTAAAGTTCTTTTCAAGATGATCACGAGAAGAGGCCAGGAAAAGATATGGAATGTGGAGATGCTGATTCAAGATATTAGGTCTGAGAGAAGGTTTTTTTATTTGATGCAGATAAGATTGGTTAGATGAACAGCAAGCAAATGTGCCGATTTCATTGCACATTGGCAGAGGAAGGAGATGAAGCCGCGCGATTGGGCAGCTGGTATACCTCCTCCTTTAGCTGATCTTCCTTATTCTGATTTCTGCAATGTCAATGTTCAAGACACGAACTGCTACGATGTACCTTTTGACGAAGGATGAATCGAAGCTGAGGTTTACTGTGGCCAAAAACATAAACCTTTCGAATTTCAGACGACAGGCCAAAGAAAATCAAATATAACACAAATTACGCTTGCGGGCCCCACCACTGGACTGACTAATTTACCGTGCCTTCTGTTCGGACAAACGAAGGTACGGAAGCCTGCCGTGGCACCTTGTAAATCTTAATTAGCAGCTTCTAGGACCTACTAGAGGAGCGGAGGAGCCGCGTGTCGATATCTCGAGCCAGAGTACGTAAGACTCATTGACACGTGTCTCGTTTTCGATCAGGTGATTCCTTCCACTTGTCAGTCAACTTCCAGCCTTGCTCAAGCGGCGGTCATCCACGACCCACGTTTCAGGCAACGGGACCCACCTCGTGAATCGCTGAGTGAGATCCCCATGTGAGATCGGCGTACCAGTTGGCGGCCACGTATACTCCCTCTCCCCCAATCCCGGCTAACCCTCGCGTATGAATAGACGCGACAATGAAATTCCGTACTAAAACCGACGACCTTAGATTTGAGAAGACTCCTATGATTGATGGAAGAACCTTCGGGGGTTCTCCAACAGGAGCAGGAGCAGGAGCACGACATCATAGTCTCCACCCTGAAGCACGTGCTGATCTTCGGACGCGAGGGCCCCGCCGCCGGCCACGCCGAGCCACCGGCGGCAGCGACAGTGCTGGCCCTGCCTGACGGTGCAACGTGCCAACTGTGCGGCATCGTCGGCTGCCTCGGGTGCAGCTACTTCCCGCCGGAATGTGGTGGCGGTGCCAGTGTTAGTATCCGTAACGATACCGGCGCATGTGGCAGCAGGGGAAGGCAGGGGAACAATAATGGCAACGGCAGGAGGGGGAAGGGTGTGAAGAGGAACTACCGGGGCATACGGCAGCGGCCCTGGGGAAAGTGGGCGGCGGAGATCAGGGACCCCAGGCGGGCGGCCGGGGTCTGGCTCGGGACGTTTGAGACAGCTGAGCAAGCCGCCCGGGCCTATGACAGGGCGNAGAGTCTGGCTCGGGACGTTTGAGACGGCTGAGCAAGCCGCCCGGGCCTATGACAGGGCGGCAGTTGAGTTCCGTGGGTCGAGGGCTAAGCTGAACTTCCCGGAGCCAGCGGCGACAGAGGCGGTAGAGGAAGTGAAGGACGGGAAGTGCTGTGGGAAGGAGGAGGCAAGCACCGAGACGGGGAACTCGGGGGTGGGAGAAGGGAAGAAGGTGGGGAGCGGTGACGAGTTTTGGGAGGTGCTTGAGACGGAGGAGCTAAAAGACTGGATGAAGATGGGCAAGACGACCCCTTGATCAACCCAACCACATCGCGTACATTGTTCCTTTGTATATTTTGAATCCTTGAGAGTTCGAGATTTTTTCTTTCCTTTTTCTTCTGGCGTTTATTAATCTCTTAGTATGGTATTTTCAATACCTAAAGTCCGATCCGAAAAGGTCGGGGCATGACTATCTGTGGAAAAAAAAATCCACCCTAGCAGCAATACCACTCTCATCCCTAATCGGGATCACTAAATACTTCGCAATAGAGTTATACTTAATCAATTCTCTTGGGTTCATGAATACATCTTCACGTTGCATCTGCTGTATACTGCTCCCCATTATGTTCTGTTCTTTTTTTCTTTCTTTTTACGGATCTACCTACAATACAAAAAGGCTGGATGATCATCCATCCCCGGCAACCCAAATAGTTTTCACGATGAACTGGTTACGAGTACCGCCGATAAGATATGCGGCAGCGAGTCGGCTCTGGATGGACCCTTTCAAATGCAAGCGGGAGCCTCGTTTGATACGAGGACAAGTGAAAACACGAAAGAGAAGGGAAAAAAAAAAAGAAAAGAAAAGGATATCAATATCATGCATGCGCTTTGTCGTCTTGTGCTTGGCTGTGAACCAATCTGCTGCTGGCACCGGAATTGCCTTTTTCAGCTTTCCCAGTAGATATTGTCTAGAAGTATCTCTGCGGCTGGTGCTTGCGCGTCCCCCCAGAAGCAGAGCAGCAGTGTTCGACCTTACAAATGATTAAATCTGGAACCTTCGGGCTAACCGGACAGTTTGGTTCTTTCCGTTTTGAGTTCAAAGGCATGTTTTTCACGTGGGGACAGACAGATGGATTGACAGTCGTCCGTATGTATCTACAGAATGTTAACGCCATCGGACGAAACTCTTTATTTCACTGGGACAGAGCCTAGAGTGTCTTAATCGTGCAACGTACATATTTATGTGGTGATATATATATATATATCTATCTCTATCAATAAAAAATTAAAAATTGTCATATTTTTAATTAACAACACTGAAAAAACTAAGAAAACCATAAAATGTAATAAAGTAAGATTGAACCATGAGATA
>CXYZ01005390.1:352371-366630 GCA_900006705.1 Sonneratia caseolaris
TATATATAAATAATTATATTTTAATAGCTATTTTAATATTTCCTTTAAATTAACGTAAAATTTAATTAATTGATTAATTATATCATATAAAAAATTATTTTTATGAATAAAATTATTTAAATTTAATTTTAAAATAATTATTTTGTTCAATTTGAAGCAAAACAGGAATTTTTGGGTCATTCAAGATAGCCGAAAATAGATTCTTACTATGCCGACATAGCTAGAATTTTGTGGGCTAGCATGAATTGGCAAGTCTAGTTTTGAGTGATGGCCAATGGCTGCAGGGATCTTTTTAAGCTAGTTGCTGTTGAAATCTACTAAGCTTGGTCGGCACTTTTTCTCATGAAATGGTATTTTAAGTTCAAATTATGTGAGAGAAGAAAATTTATAATAAAAAGCATTCTATCTTTTAATAGATCAAAATAATTAAATGTATGAGCTAGGCAGAGTTTGTCATATTTCTCAGGAACCTTTTAGATTTCATGTGCGACATGATAAATTTTTCAGTAGATATGATAAAATTCGGTATAGTTTGAAAGCACAATACCAGCACAACATGAAAAACCGTGACTAGGCCGGTGTTTTTGGGCCACCTGAGCATGATACGAAAATAAATTGTGTCATGATAGTATGGCCCCAAAAAATGGTACCGGTTTAAAAGCATGAAAATAAATTTTACTATAAAAATAAAATTGTGGGAAAATTTTTAAAAATAATTAATGATACATGTATAATTATATTTTAATAGTTAGTTTATTATTTTATTTAAATTAATATGATTTTTATATTAATTGACTATTATTTTGAAGTATAAATTATTTAAATTTATTTTTAAAATTACCTGTTTGTTTCGAGCCGGCCAGACCACTTGAAAGCACAAAAATTTAGTGCTTGGGTGGGAATTTTTAGACTACCTAAAATGGTGGGCCTTATCGACACAGTATGATAGTAAACTTGTGCTGAGCTGGCTTAAATTTGCCAACTCTAATTTTCAACGCCATGAAATCGGATCATAATTAGGACCGGCTTAGATTTTGAAAATACCGCTCAAAACCGCGCGACAGATAGACCATGGATTCAACCAATGCATATATAGTTTCCCACATAAATATCTCGCGAAAAATCTGCTATCCTCCTACGCAACCATATTTTTGTGGTAATATAAGCCATATAGCACAGTATGGACTTCTCGAAATGGAGTCACCGACATGGAAGCCCTTCGACCAATTCGGCATGTTCAAAACTTGTGTTATACATCGAACACAACATAAGATTTCCAAGAAGTGCGGATTTGTGCGAATTAAGAACTGGTTGGTCGATGGCCTGAACGTCTGCTTCGAGGTGTTCCGGCTGGACGCACACATTCAAAAGGATTCCTGCTAAATTTGGCATTAAATATCGATTATTTCTCTCTATCTTAAACAAAGATACAATCGTGAGATCCGTACATATTTTCAGTGATTCCTTTTGGAAAGTGATTTTTGGTGTTATTTTTTAAAATGTCTGCAAACAAAAGGGATTATTAAAATGCTTTCAAACGGAATAACTTTCAGTGGCTTCCACCAGCATTCCTCCCTGTCCTCTGGAAGACCTAAAAAGTTGCACCGTCACATGGATTTTACCAAAAGTCTCTCTGAAGGTCATGCCCGCTTGTGTAGACAGCTAAATTGACGATAGTCCCGGACAGCTCCCTTCCAAGTTAATAAATTATTCATTTGATTATTTATTTATTTTAATTACAAATTTTAAAATCCCGAAGATACACATATTATTATTGGTACGAATTATTTGGGGGCGATTCTTCTTGTTTTTTTCTAGAAAAAAATGTTGTAAATTTATCTTATCAATGAAAACAAATTTGTTATTGCAAAATATTTACCTCTAAACGGATTGATACAGCTTAAAGCTGATCGAAACTAATTGAGATTTATCAATAAAAGGTGGTTGAAGTAATTTAATGCCTATTTTTCTTAAATGGATCATACTTCCAAATACTATAAATATAGAGAATTAATATTAGAAATTTTATATTTCTTAATAGGGGAGGGTCTTATTTGAAATATGGATTAATTATAATTTATTCAAGTTTTTTTTTAAAAGAAAAGATTAATTATAATCGTGACAGCGTGCGAGTACCCAAATGGGGGAAAAGAGACATCAAGGACAGCAAATTTCCCACTACTGAGGGGGAATCCGAGATGCAGTGCATGCAGGGCTTACGTGGACGGTGTTGGCAGGCTGCGGGATATATACTAAATCACTGGCTATACAGGTAGGCATGTGCCCCCTCTTTTTTTTTTTTATAATGTTAGATTTGGTGTAAACATTTTCATCATAGATGTCTATTCTAGTATCCGGTGAGAACTCGGTCGCCGTAATTCGATTGATTTTATAGATTACAAATGCATTGATATCATTTAGCATAGAATTTAAATTTGCGCTTCGAATCTGTACGGTTGATCCTCCTGTTCCCGTTAATTTTGTCCAACTTGGACGGTCCAATGGTTTCCAACTTGCCCCGACAAGTTGTCCGTGACACAATAAACACATGCATAATGTACAGTGACAAGAACAGTAACAGGAAATCTCAGATCAGCCGCCAATTTAAAGGGACCGAGATTCCACTTTGGACAGAATGGCAATTCTTTAACTAAAGAATTCAGGGGGGGCTGTCTGCCCCCTCAACTTGTGGAGGAGGATACATACCCTTTTAGGACAGACTAATTTAAACAAGAAGCCCCCAATCTTATGACAAGATGGGAAAGACCCATTTCTCATACCATAACTTTTTGATGATTCCCTCGTGATATGATTGATGTCTTTTAAGTAAAACTAGGTCAGTGAATGCAGTGAGAGATGATAACTATGGCCGGTTCATTTGCTTCAGATTCTTGTGTTATGACCAAAGTGTTGATCTTTTTTTGCCTGCTAGGGTTTCTTCAAATCTCCTTGTAAATGATTTCACCTTCTCATTGTCCACAATTTCTTCTTCACGATTTTACACCGACATGTGTGTACAGATTCAATTGGATACGGACCGGTCTATGTTCTCATATATTATACCCCTATTTAAGGGTGTGAAGTTCTTGAAACTATATATAATTATTTTTCATTTATAAGATTCGAACATGCTTAAGAGAGAGAGTTTGCAAATTATTTTGATAACTTGTGTCGGTGCACGATGTTTTGTGATAAGATAGGTGCGATGATAATCGCATACACATGCATTTTGAAGACATAGCACGCATGAGAAATATGTGAAAATCGAAAGAGTTAAGTCGGTTAATGAGGTCACGGAATTAACCATCATATGGCTGTTTACAGAAGCAAGGATAATGCAAGCCACTACGACATTTTTCATCTCATATGTTAGGTCGAATGGCAATCGATAGAGATCGAGAATTTCGTGCATCAGTTGATCGAACAGACTTGTCATTAATTTGCTGATGGTTTTTGCGAGAATGCTAATGCGAGACACTCTCCTCATAGATGGTCTTTAATCTTCCTAACAGGGAAGGCATCCCCGTTAGGAACATTCATATGAAACATCGACCCATTTTTTTATGTGTGAACTATCTATTATATATTAAGAAGTCTAGTGAATGTTAATTGATTCATATTTGAGTTGAGTCGGTCCATTAAGGAGTAAATCTCTCATATCATAAATTCTTTCAATCTACAATACTCAAATGCGATATCTTACATAAGGAGAAAAGATGTCGAACTATCTCAGCTCTCTCTCTTATGATGGTTCTAAGAAAAGAGAATCTGAAAAAAAGGGGAAAAAAAAAGGCAAATATCATATCAATTTGTCGAGTAGGAGATTTGGACAGCCAGAGCTATAGCGCGAGTTTCAGCTTGTGCAGGAAAGTGCGCTTGGCAAGGTTGAATCCAGGCGAGCAACTCCTATCCAACTCTTTTTGCCACTCCTACAACATATGCTCTTGTTCTGTCCCATGCTAGAGAGTACAACGCACGCGCGGAAGTGATGAAGTGGACATCTACTGTAAATATTTTAAGTTAAAGAATGAGATAAGTAAATAAATAAATAAAGTGGTAAATATATTATAAAAGTTGAATCTAATTTCGGAAAGGCCCTTCTTAATTTTTTTAAAAAAAATTTCCTTCTACATTCTTCCTCTTTTCCAATTCTCTGGGATGGAAATTGGACAAGCTTGCTTCTTTTTCCTCCACATTTCTATCTCAATTTTCCGTTGCAGGCCAAAGCCCCGCCGCCCTTTCCCTAACCGCATCAACGATCTCGATGAATGATTGGTTTTGATTTCAACAACTTTTTTTTAATTTAAAAAAATAAATGAAAAAGGGAAAACCCTAGTTTTTCTAGAGACAGAGAGAACTAGAAGGAGGCTGCTTCGACTCGAAGAGGAAGAAGAAGGCATGGCGGCCGCGCTCACCCTCTTGAGGAGGGCAAAGACGACGGAGGGGGTGGCCTCGGAGAGGAGGGTGAAGGTGGCGGAGGAGGTGCCTCGGAGAGGAGGGCGGATGTGTCGATGCGGTTGATGTTGACAATGGCGGAGAGGGGCGCTCTCCGGCAGTGAAGTGGTCGGCGACTCCCCGTGACAGTGAGATGCGGGCAGCCGTCCTGCCGCCCGCTCCCTCGAACAAACCACGATCTTCTTCAATGCTTTTGGAAACTATTTGTTTTTTTATTAATTTTGTTGTTTGTCTTCAGAACAGGCCGATTTGTATAGTCAAGTCGCAACCAATCGACATAGATTAATCGATAAACCGAACCGGCCCACTTTCACCCGCTTATCATGAATGTGTTTACACACGTTCCACTAAGTCAATAATGGAAGCTTTTATTTGAATTACGGTGAAAAGATTTGATACCTTTTTAAGTCAAAAATTAGAATATGCTTTAAATTGAGATTTTTGTGAAAGTCTAGACTTTTAATTCAACTTTTAGTCATTATTACAAATTTAAGTGAAATATAACATTTAAAGGAGAAAATTTATATTAAAAGAATTTGATCATACAATGGATCAATCGGTTCATATACTAATAAATCAAGATTTATTAAACTCCTAAATATTCAGTGATAGAAAACCAAAATGTAACCCTTTTAATCTTTGTATATCATCATTAGACTAAATTTTTGTGATAAAAAATGTTACAAAAAGTTGAAATGAGAGCATACAAATACAAGAAACTAAACTGTTCTAAGGAATTATTATAGTTTCGCATATGATAACCGTTTATGTAGTTCTATACATTAGATGCAGTGCTCAATGTAAGAAGGTTGAAATTAGACACAACAATGCGGTGTACGTGTAGGATAGTATTGTCACAAGTAACGATTAAAGGAATTGAATTAACGTTATAAATTACGTTCAAATTAAATAAACCAAAAGTAAAATTTAGGTACTAAGTGAGTTAACCGGTCCGATATTGTCAAGTAGGTTCGATCATCAATTTGTCATAATCGTACATACTAATAGATTTGCCACAACTAGTCTGCCAATATCATCAACTCTAAAACGACTTCGAGTCAACCAGGCTCATAGAGCAATAACATTATGATTGACTTAGAATCAAGAATTATATACATTTAATAATTATTAATGAGATTTTATGCACTTTATTTATTTTTCATTTCCTCTTATTCCTCTTCATATCAGGAAAAACAAAAACACAACAGCAACAAAGATTTAAAACTGACTGTCCTTCCAGTTGCAGAACGCCAGAACCCCATCACACTTGCAGTCTTTGCACCATGAAAATAGAATATAAGGATTCTCCTGTACTTACATCCTCCATTAACAAAACCCCATAATGTTTTTTTTTTTTATGTAAATTAACTCTTTGATTCCTAAATTTGTTAGACGTTAGCATTTAAAAATTTGAAAATTAAAATTTATTAATTTCATTAAAATATTTACGTACCATCTGACACTTATGTCCTTCCATTAAATCCTCTAACAAAAATATGACGTTGCGAAACAATACGTCAGCGCCAAGTTAGATTCCCCTTAGAAGATTTAATATAAATACTTAAGTATTAGATCAAATGCAAATATTTTGATTAAATTATTAATACTTGACAAATTCAAGGATTAAAGTGTTACTGTAGTCCAACTTTTTTTCCCCTTGTGACATGTAATGTGACACAACGTGCATTCCAAAGCGAACAAACTTTATCAGCATTGTCACGCAAGAGCTCGAAATTCGCCAAAGCATCCGGAGACCATAGCAGGTACTTTAGCGGAAGCCAACCTCCTCCAATAGGTTCGAGGTCCACATATTCTTAATTCACTCTCTTTTTTTTTTTTCCTGTAAGTTTTGTTGGGAACATGATGACTTATCAGATGGCTTGTGTGCGGAGCTCATACTCTACACTTGACTGGAGTGATCAACTCAACTGGAAAGTTCGGCCTCCCACAAGTTGCCAACTCGCGATGACCACTAAGATGGCCTTACCAGTGGCCACGATGGCTTGTCTCCTGACCAACCACTAAGTCAGCCTATCAATGACTCTTGCATGTTGTCCCATAAGAACGGCCAAAACGTCAGTCCCCTGGGACCTTGGAAATTGGCCTTGGCCCTCATACAACCTAACTCGCGCCCTCCACCCTACTAGAGACACCTTGTCCCCTAAGATTGTGTTTGAAGGATAAGTCACATCATTTTACCTAGTCATATTAGATCATGCCGAGTTCATGTCGACTATCGCATATAAATACCTCCCTTGGGTTTTAGGTAAGTGACTATGAACTTTGATCACTCTCCACACTCTATACTCTCAACCCTTATACTTTCCATATATTACCCTTCATCTGACTTTGGCATTGGAGCATCATTGTAGGTAACACTGCCTGGTCTTGGCCAACCGGTTTGTCACCCAAGATACCAATAACCTCTTATCTTCTTGGATCTTTTCGAGGACAAGGTCAAGTGAAACACAACTGTCTTTGTACCCTTTCCCTTCATTTTGAACCTTTTCTTTGTAAATAGTGCAATGATCGTCATTGGCCACTAGAAGGCAAAGGAAATTTCTTAGGAATAAAAAAACACTCAAAAGAAAGATTCTTTCTTGATATCCATCATTCAGTATCTGAAAATCCAACAGACCTTACTAATATGCGTTTGAATGAGATATGTCCACACATTATTTATTTCATGGGCAGCCGTCTAAACAGAACCCTATTCTTTGCAGTACATACCACTGGTTTTATATAATGCTAGTGGATTTCATGAGAGTTTGTGGTGGGAAGTAGTCCAAGAGGACCCTTAGTTTCACGTGAAATTTCACATCTTACATCATAATTATGATTTTAGCTGCAATTATTAGTGTACGCATCAACCGATACCCCCAGGCCCGACATTTCGATTAATTAATTCGAGATCAACCTCAATCAATGTAGTAAAGGATAACATTTTATCAATAATATACATATATATACCATTCACAATGATTAAATTTAAGTAATTATACATGACAATATATATAATGGTGTTGTTTCACAAAATCCAAGAAAATTTATCAATTTTGCTTCAACCATAATATATCAAGTTTGTAACAAGTTGGCTCATTTGTTTGGCTGTCGTGCTTAGATATATGTTCACTAGGTGGTATGTCCAACGTACATAGTATTTTCTCCCTTTCTTAACATCCAATAAAAAGGGGAAATTGTCTTTTATTATTATTATTATTATATTCAGGAAAAAATAAAAAAAATTCTTGGCCAAGAAAAAGAAAAAAATAATTAGATTAAAGAAAAAAAAGTGGAGAATCTTGCAGGAAAGGACCCATGTGATTGATTGACTCCTTTGACCTGGGAAAGATTCCTGCGACCGCCTTCCACTTGTCATAGAATATAATCATTGAAAAAAAATAGAGAGAGAGATAGAGGCAGGAAAGGGGTTTTCAAATACCGCTTGCTTGCTTGTAAGATATCGGCCGTATTTTTTTTTTATTTTGGGCCAAAATAATTGCTCGAGCCACCCATATTTTCGTACTCTTTTTACACTTTCCATTATTTCCTTCCCTTCCGTTCCTGATGACTACTAGCTCGGGCATCGGTCACTCTTAAGTTGACTTCCCTTTACTTGGTGTTCACAAGCTTAGAGGAGGAGCAATGCGGTGACCATACAACGACGGAATGGCTACGGCCCGGTTCATGACAAACCTGGCCGGTATACCAACTGGACATTGAGTTGGCTCCCCAGCTCCTCGCTTCAAGACTCCCTCAGCCGTAGTTCCGGTTACCGGGACATCAAATTTTATGCTTCCCATTATACAGTATGATTAAATAGGTCCATCTATTAATGAATCCACTAAAATTTAACGGATTGGGCCTGGTTGACATTGTCACAAACAATTTCTATGCGAGTGTCGGACAGATATTACTAAACCTGTCTAAAATGGTCTGATTATGTGTGAGAGTATCAAGCCAATGAAGTAGATAGTGGAATTACTAAACCGGGCTAGTTGCTTGGGACATTATATGACTTCATTGTGGCTCCAATATGAACACTCGCATATCCATCGTGAAATGATCCAGCACAACACCGGGGATGAATTATCCTATCGTGAATTTATCTATATATATATATATATATATATATATAAAAGGGAAAAATTGGTAGGACTAGATAGTGAATTAATAGTTGACCTGGGAATAATATATCTAATGATAGGTAACGCAGCATTGATTGGCTTATACAAATTAATTAATGCTTTTGAATTAATTAGATCATTATTATATACATGTAAACAATATGTACAGGATGATATTTTCCCTCTTGATTTTAATTCAATTTTTGTAATGGCTTTTAAGTAATGTAATCGAACCATTTTAATTAAACTGGTTTAGTACTATTGGTCAACAATTACCTGGTAACTTTTATGATGTGTCAACCACATGTGCCATTCGGGATCCAATCCATTAAATTTACCAGATTCATCAACGGAAGAACCGATTGAATCATTCGGTGTAATGTGAAGGATAGAATAGAACGCAGAAAACGTAAAGATGAAAGTGAATATCTAACCAAACGTAGAGGATCGAATGTATGCTTTGGTCTTCAAATTACAATTCACTTGGCATGTGAAAAGACAAAATTCCCAACAATTTAATTTTCTTATTATTTAACGACATTCCTTGGATGAGCTATGGTATGAATAATAATATCTCCCGCTAGAGCTTGAATCTTGGGGGACATGCCCAGTAATTCTACTAAGCTCGGTGTAGTCTTATCTTCGGTGTGATTTCTGGTCGATAGCTCAACCTGCTGGGTGTGAGTTCACGATTGGGACTACGTTTTTACTTGGGATGTATTTATTATTATAGGGTAATGGAAGGCCTTTGTCGAGCCTCGTGGGCCTGACTGAGCCGAACTTCCGGCCGAGCTTGGCAAAATTGGGCAGCTCAAAGAAATATCATCCACCGTCTTTCTATGGTGACATGATGTACCTGCAATTGTCCAGTCCTGTTGTGTCGTGGTCTTCCAGTCCCATAGCATAGCATCCAACAATCATAGATGCAAGTCGATGTCGTTGAAGAATCTTCCCTTCAGCATCAAGAGAGAAGATTCTACTTTCTGTGAGGCAATTTGAGACACAACGTTGTGCTGGTATTCGAACCAGCCACATGCCATACATTCGGATCCTACTGGTCACATAAGAAATAAAGCCACATTGCTTCAAACACTTTCGGTCTCCGTATAGAAGGAAGACAGATATTTACAATTCAATGAGCTGTTGATCACGGAGAGCCTGTGTTGAAATCTAATCAAGGAGCCGTACGATGGAGAGAAGAGAGCCTGTGATGAAACCTCAACGAGGAGTCGAATGATGCAGAGCAAGTCAGCAAAATCTGGAGCTGGTTTGGGGATCTTCTCCGGTTTGAGCTGGTCAGTAGTCCAGTCTCGACTATGTATGTACATGGACTACGTGGAGGAAAGTCAGTCAGCATTAGGCCAGCCGATCAAACTTCCACTTGGGATCAGTAGTCGGGCTCATTGATAAAACTCCCGTAGGAAGTCCCGTTAAGGGACTGGTGGACTTCGTCCCAGTTTGATATGAGGTCTGACAACGGCCCTTTATGGATTTTGACTTGGTGGCTCGTGAGTTCCCTCACTGGAAGCTTAAGAAACTCTTGGACGTCTTTTAGCTTCTGCAACACGGCACGTAAGACACCGGCATGATCAAACATAAGAAGTGGATTACAAATTCTGATACGGTTTTCAAACCAAAATTTGTGGTTTCAAAGAAATTACACTGCTTTCAGAAGATGAATGACTGGAAAAAGTTTACTGTAGTGAGAGGCATCACTTCAATATTAGTGTATCCATATGGAATGTTAATTGCTCCTTTCGTCTGAAAAGGCTCCATGCAGGGTAATACTTTAAATTCCATGTCAAAATTCGTGAAATTTGGAAATTAGCTTGTAGTCACTTACTGTTCTGTTTCGGACAAGGTCCTCATAATAGAGAACAATGTGCCTTGTGCTGTTGAAATAGCTCGTTGCTGTCGCAATTGTTTCCTCCATTTCCTTCAGATCAGTTATCAGGGACGTGGAATTGATCACAGGCTTGTATTTGGAAAGCATACCTGCCTACATTATCATACCGAGGAAATGCTTCAGATGAAAGAAAATGCCGATCGCAATGAGAGAGAGGGAAAGAGAACAGAGAGCGACCTCTTCTTCGCTATGAACATGAGACTTATGAGTCCCGTTCAATAGTTTTGCATAACGATCATAGGAGTTTGCAAGCACCGAGACCATGCGGCGCAGTAGGTTTCTTCGGAAGAGAAATATTGCCGACACACCTCTCCGGTTGAAGTACTCCACTATATCTTTATGGTGCTCTATCAATCCCTGGACCAGAAGCACCAGAAAGGTTAACACACTCTCCATGCAAAAATATGAACGTCATCCTAATCTATTCCATTCTACCAACATTAGATCCTTTCTTTGAAACATAAAATTTATGCATGCCTGATCGAACTTATAATGCCTGTAAAGGGGCCAGTCAGCAGTAAACAGGGAGAAATAGATATTGACCATTCAAACGATGCTCATGAACAAGGCGAACTAGTACCTGATTGAACATCCACTTGAAGCCGACTGCAGCAGAGCAGTCATTCTTCGCAGCGCTACTGAACCAGTCCAGGTTGTAAACTCTGTCGAGAGTTTGTATGATTGAAGAAATATTCTGCCTCCTCTCCCAAGGAGAAAATATCTCCCCATTAGAACTCAGATTAATGTGACTGTTCAACAGAGTCTCGAACCAACCACTGCCCGATCTTTGCATCGATAGGATTGCAAAGAACCGCACTGGGTTCTGCGCACATTCAGACCTAATATCACCCCAAATAGGAAAGATCAGTGAAGGATCTAATAGATAGACACGCAGATACAATCTGCTTGGTTTAGAAGACTTTCATTCTTCTCTGGTTTCCACGTTTTTCTATTGATAAAACAAAGAGTTGAGATATTAAATGCTCACTTTTACTTCAACAGATGTGTACATTAAATCGAAGATGTAAATTTGTCTTCATTCTTCGGAAAAACCAAAGAAAAAGGAGGCCCAACTCATGCGTCACAGAAGTAACAAAATGGCTGGAGAAAATTTCTGCTCTAAACATGCACACACTAACATCTAAAGACAATACAAAGGGTTGCTCGTGGTACCGGTTGAATGTATTGGGTACTGGGTAATGCACCAGAGGAACAGTCATCTCTGTGACAGCACTTTGAGGAAAAGGCCCCTCGATGGTCTGAACCTCATCAATCCGGCTCCTGCTTATCTGTTGTACACAGATGGAGACTATGTATATCCCGCATACCATTGCAAATATCAACAGGAACATCCTATACAACAAAGGTGATGTCTTCTTGAGGGGCTTCATGATGAAGGAATCCTGCCGTTCATAGCATAGAATCAGGGAAAAAAACTTCCAAGAGAAAGTTTAAACTCGTACCATAAGTTTTATCAGGAACATGGTAATACCCAATGATTTCCACTCCGAACTAGGTCAATAGACCTCTTCCATTATAAATCACAAACCCATTCGGTACCTCAACTATGGTAAAAGACAGAAACAAGATAAACAGGATAAAAACGCTCCTCAGATCAGCACTAATCACGCCTCACACCATTAGAGCTCTGAAAAAGCACACCGTACTTTGCGAAAGCTACACCGGGCCTATATTTTCCCTCACTTATATAGGCTTCATAGAGGGGAAGAATTCCAACCCATAAAACAAAGACTTACAAAATTTATCATGACCAAGCAGTCTTTGTCAACTCTGTTGGATTAACTGTATTTTGACCATAACATTGGATCAGCTTGTGTAAATCCAAACATGCATGAGAAAGGCAATGGAGCGTAATGTATGATGACAAGCTGCGGAAGAAATCATGCAGATGTCCGGTAACACCAAGAATTGTTCCCCAAAAATCAAAACTTCATGCAACAGTCGGTCCCAGGATGATTTGTCAGCAACAAAGCCTCGGACCATCTAAATTCCTAGCTCTAGCAAACGGTCTAAAACTCCTCAATCAAGCTGAAGAAATTCAAACAGCCGAGAGACCTTATCCTACCTTAAAAGAAGTGCCAACTCAACTAAAAGCAACGGGAGTACCCACAGCTCATAAATTAACTACCAAAACAGTCACCTTATAAATCGAAAGGAAGAAACAGGAACCGGGCACTCAATCAGCTTCTAAGCCGCCAATCTCTCGTGTTAAAGGGCTCACCTTGCTGAGGTAATAAATGGCTTCCGCCATTGCTCCGTGGTGGGCAGCGGGCAAACAGACGAAGAGGGTATCAGAATGTCAACTCAGATCTCAGTTCTTTGAGGTAGATCGTCTCTGCTGTTTCCTTGTTGAGTTTCCGGACCAGAAAAATGGAGCCTTCAAGAAACGTTCCTCCCCTTCTCTTCCCCTCTCCAGACATTAGGTTCATAGCACGGAAGGAAGAGAGAAGGGGTCATAGCAAGGCAGGGAGCACGATGGGAAAGAGTGACTGAGCATGAGGCATAATAAATTGACAATGGTGCCTCGTTGAATTAAAAAAAAAAAAACATATATAGAGGGAGACAGACATCTACAGGGACAGAGGCAGGGACCGAGGATCGAGTAAAGGGAGGAGGGCTACCCGTTACCCAACAATACAATCAATTGGATCTCAATGGGATAGAAAATACCAGGAAGGGGAGATGTGTTTGTCATTTACTTTAAAAGAGTAGAGAGATGGTATGAGAAAGTAACATTAACAGGATTCTAGCCAATGTCAATGTCATGGAACCCCTTTCACAAATGCCTTCTAAATCAAAATTTTCAATCATAGAACAGAGGAAAAATGAGAACATGAAAAATAAAAGATAAAAATTGAAGCTTGAACTTACTTATTGATGTGACTACATCTTAAAATCTCTTAATTATGAGTTGGGACCATAGACTATGTAGATGTTCACCTCTCCTGGAACCTTTTCGTTTTGTCAAGACACCTTTCCTTGAACCTTTTTGTGCTTGGCGGTTACTTATTTTATCTTAACAAAATGGACATCATTAAATATGACTATAAAATTCGGATTGGTTTTATACCACAACACGGATCTTTAAGTTGAAGACAGCTCTCTTTCTATCATTTTTCTTCACCTAAAAACTCATATAATTTTAAATTGGGTCTGGAAAATTTGTCCCATCTTTTAAAAGTTTTTGGGTCTGCCTCGGTCTGGTCTGGATCTTCGATTTCTTTCCGATTTTCTCCTGTCAGCCCCCTACTTAAATGAAAAATGAGAGACGCCGTACCGTGAAATAATAATTGCTTCATGCCACGGGGGCCCCACCATGGCAGTTAACGGCATTAAAGGATCGGCCTGTGAAATCGTCACACTGAATGTGGTTGTCTCCGTAGACCAGGTGCACGTAGACCCAGAAGCGACCAGGGATGCCATTCAACCACTGACCTACGTGGACCGGGCTCATGGTTCCTCATAGACGGGTGAAGGAACATCTGCCTCTTCCGTTTGCCCTTTTTTTTTTCCTTCCTCGAAGATGTTTGAGTTTGACTTTAGTTGGATTAGGTAAAATCTATGTTTCTTTTTAAATTATATTACTCATAGTTTTTAAAACCGGACCGGGCCGGGAACCGGTGTAGTCATGGGTTCATGGGTTCATGGGTCGGACCGGGGGTTCAATGGGTTGAACCGCATGTTTAAAAAATAATATTAATAATATAATATTACTAATAAATTTACATAATATCATAATTTGAATATAAT
>CXYZ01005390.1:366826-381746 GCA_900006705.1 Sonneratia caseolaris
GGTCGAACCGGCTGGCCCGGTCCGGTTTTTAAAACTATGATATTACTTATAATTTTAAAATAAAATAATAAAAAATATATAATATAATAATCAAATTTATAATATTTTAATTATTAAAATAAAATTATCTTTTATCTCTTTTTTTTTCTCCTTTTTTTCCCTTTTCCTTTGTTAGAAAATTCATCGGTGAAATTGAAAGGACACATCACAAAATAAAATGAGCCAAAATTAGGTCGATATTTCATCTCCTTGTCCCTCATAACTACCGAGGATGACGAGCGAGGAGATAGTGATAAACCTGTCAAAAAAAGTGAGAGATGCTTGCCCATTTCGCTAAACTATGGGTCAAATAGTTTTTCGTTCGGTGGAATAGAAAACAACGTTCCTTGAAGAAAATGAAAGAAGCAAAGTCTTTGAGGTTGTTGGATTATGCTCTCTCTCGATTACTGCGATCGGAGTGAGTCCCGATAGAGGGGTCGCCTCGACTAAATCTTGTCTCAAGAGGAGGCGTTCTGCTTGCATGTGATTGGCACAATTGATCGCCTCAATCATGCGATGGATTTTTCCACCTGGGATCGTATAAATGATGGTGGAGAGGATTTATCGGAGCGTACGAAATTTACACGTTTAATTTGCTTCAAAGGGAGATTAATATGCACATATGGCATACTCTTGCATTAGGTCAAATTTGGTTCCAAAGGAGATTAATGTGCCCATACGGCACAGGAGGATGAGAATCATAGTGGCGGCATGAGATACCATAATTTAATCGAGGTTTTTCATACACTTACCATCATGTGATCACGTTATTAAGAAATGGAATTCCACATGAAAAGATCAAAAATCCTAATAGATAAGAAATTATGCATTGTTATACTATTAACTTAAACTATAAATTAAAAATGTGTCAAGTTTTCTTATAAATTAAGTGAAAATTGCTTAATATCAATTATTAATAAGTTCACTATCTTATTAATTTAAACTTTTTATAGTTTAAATTTGTACCAATTTCCTTTATAAAATTTGACACATATACCTTGATGAAAATGTCCATAGCATGCCCTATGATGAAAGTGGAGGGTCAATGATGTGACTTAGAGGCTCGCCTACTCGTGATGATGACACGGTCATACTTGACCTAACAGAATTTTGCCCATGATAAGTTTTCTTATGGTTATTGTCTTTTTGGCACGTTAAGATGTAATCCATTCACCTTCAACGGATCTCTAGGTTGAATTCCGAAGCTCCTGTCTGTTTACATCATGATACAATCTCACAGCTATCAATCGTAACCCAGTGGTCCGAGATCGAAGATAACGGTCACGGACACTAAGAAAGCTGTGGCATGGAATCTCTTTTGATGTAGCAACTACATATCAACAAAGACGACGGTCCAGATTGAATGAACAGAGATTCCTTCAAGTGAACTGCTCACTGAAATGGTTGCGGCTTTGCCGTTATACCGAGGGAGAAGATGGGTTGCACCTGCCCGAGGGCAATGCCAGGAGCTCTTGCATCAGCTCGTCGCCAACCGTTCATCGGTACTGCCCGAGTGGGCTGGGTTCCAATTGGACGGGCCATTAAACGATGAAGAATGTCCGGTCCTATGGTGGGCCCAAGGTGATTCTTATCTCCCTCGTGATGTTCAGCTGCAGTTTTTTTTTGTTCTACGGTAGCCCGTTTGGTGGGGGAAAGCATCTTCTAAAATGGTATTGCCGCAGAGTACCTAAATGGTGCGATCACCGAATGAAATTTCATCAATTGCCAGTCGATATCTCGTCATCCAATATCAACTTTCTATTTTGCGCTCGATGGTTAATTTTTAGGATTTACTAGGCTTTTAATGTTGATTTGGATTTTTGTGGTTCATAACTAAAAATGCGAAAATTTTTTTTGTTAAAGTTACATTCGTTGGTGTCATGGTGGCACCACTGCATGAGATATACCCAGTCTTTCATTCTAGGATAATTTGTGTTTCAATTCTTTAGATGGGATTCATAGCTTAACGCCAGCTTTTACATGGCAACAAGTATAGAATTTTCACCGAAAATATAATAAAGTTGGGCCAATGTTTAAACAAAAAGTTTAAATTAATAAGATAATGGTAAATAATATTTTATATTTGAGGATCATTTGTTTCAATTCTCTGGTGTGGGATTCATATCCCAACAATGGCATGACCAACCTGACGTCTAGAATGGAATCAATTTCACTTGTCAGCTTGAAGGCAACTGGAAGTCTAATTAAATATAAAAAAGCGTTATCTTCTCCGTGCAGATTATTTAATTATCTGGTATTTACAAAGTTCATCCACCGTATCGCTCCAAATTGAAGCACTCGGTGCACTGAGAAATGGAGTTACGATGGATATGTGCACACAGAGCCAACAACCTCCGACACACAGGAAATGTGACTTAATTAAAATATTTCGATATTTTTTATTTTATATGTAAGATTTCATATTTGAATCTTAAGAATATATAAAATTCATGTAAAATTTCAAAACAAGTAGAGGAGTGTAGAAAAGAGAATAGAATATGTAATGACGTAAAAGTTGGATATACGAGAGTAAATCATATTGATTAAAAAATTGTGATGGTCGATTTAACTATTTATAGGTTAAAGGGAAATTAAAAATATAGAAATAGAAAATCTACTAAAATACAAATATATAACATAATATTTAAACTAACAAATCTATTTGATATCAAAGTTATTAATTTTCTAATAATAGATAATCATATCTCAATTATGGCCTTAAGATGGGCAAGTAGTAGTGTTGTTAAAAGTGCAATCTGGGCTGGTTCAAAACGAGCCTAGAACCGGTCCAATTACGACTCACTATTTAGGTGAATATGAATCGGCTCGAAACTGTTTATAAATGGATAGGTTTGACCTGTGAACCGTCCATCTTTTTAATTTTTTTTAAAAATATTTTAAATGAATATTTTTTTAATTTTTTTAAAATTTAAATTTACGTGACAAAATTTGGTCGTTAATTTGCATAATTTTTTGCATTTCAAGTCCATTTTCAACTGTTCTTGATTGATTCAGTAAAGTAACGGTTTAGGTTGATTACGATTCAACGGGTTCATATTTATGAACTGGCCGATAACCGCCCCAAATCCAATAAGAATAGTTACGGGCCAGTTTCGAGTTTGAACGGTCTAGTTCCAGTCAGTTACGGGCCAACCTAACCATTTAACATTTCTAGCATATAATACCATGAAATGTTATTCTTAAATCTTGATCTTTATAACAATGCCAATCAAAAGTGAATTTCAAATGTAAATAACCAATGCCAGTGATAAAAAAATCATTTTGTATACCACCAAATACAATGGTTATCGGCATTTTTATCTCCCATTGGCATATAAGCAATTACCTTTTTATATTCAAGCCCTTCTATATCCCATCGACATATCTGCTCTACAAATCTTCAAAAGTTGGGTTGCACTCAAATTATTACTTGCTCCATGAAGTAGCTTTTTTTTTTTTTTGTAGTTTCTTATGTTGCTTTGATACAATGTCAAATTTTTTATAGAGTAGGGGAGGAGTGGGGGAGGGATAGATGTAATAGTCTGACAGTTGAATAAATAAGAGTAAATTATAATCTCTTTATTGATTGAATTATAATATTAAATTCAACAATTTATAGGATAAAAAATATAAAAAATATGGAAATACAAAAATCTACTAAAACTACATAAATATATCACGTACTTTTTAAACTAACAAATCTATTTGAGGTCAAAATTATTATTTCATAATAATAGATATCAACAATTCATGACTAGAAAAATTACATCATTAATAGATCAGCCCTATTCAAATCGGTACCGGTCGTGAGGCAAGGCGTACTTATATTACCACCATCTGATACAAATCAAGCAATATACATGCAAACCACTTTTATGTGACAGAAGATAGGCATGAAATTACCAGAGAATTGGACCGTGGACGTATCAACAATTCGATGACATCAACCATATCAAGAAACAACATGCACGGGAATTCAGAGACGTAGCCATTCAAACCACTTTAGCGTCAACTCGGGACAAGGCTGTGGCTTGAACAGGAAAACCTCGATAATAAACGGACCGTTATTAATACTGATGCCTCTCTCTCTCTCTCTCTTTTTAATATAAATTTATTGGCGAGGCTTGCTGTATTGGAACTGCGAGAGATGATACTGGCCTCCTACTGTCCTATTTTCAGAAAGACTATGTAGTATTGGCAGCTCGAGTTGAACTTAAAGCCCGCTACCGGCCATTTTGAACCCAAGAGAGAGAAATTGCAGCAACCTGCTGCTGCTCGCTGACTGTGCCTCACTACCTGCTAGTTTGTGTAGATGTACTGACCATCATCCATGGGAATTAGACTATGTTCCTGTTGATATTAGGCATGAGCTGTCTTTCATTATAAATTACATACTAGGGTATAGATCAGCAGGGAGGAGAACAAGCAAGCTCATGATCCGACTTCTGTTGGGTGGAACGGTTCATCCCAGATCTTTTATACACATGAACTTACCGTTTGGCTGTACTTTTTCCTCATCTTGATCAAATTTTACTTATAAAAAGAAAATACTCAGGGACAAAACGTGAAGTAAAAGGGAATGGGCTGGGACAAACAATTGCACTTACAAATCATGTATAATGTGGATAAACGATATCGGATCAATCGAACCCTTTTTTTTTCCTCCTATTGACCCTAGCTTGAGTCCCACTGAAAATGTGGTCATTATTCACACATCAACTGATAGCCAATTGAATGACCTGTAGTTCTTCTCTACACATGGTTTATAAGGGTTGAGAGTCGGTCTTCGAGGCTCCTCCACTGCACTCCATGTCTTCGGCCATATAAAGAAAAAATTAGGTTGGAATCACGTCTTGCTTAATTATCCATGACGAGTGAATGGGCCTATTTAGTAGTGAAAACTGATGAATGTGATTGACTTGAGCAGAAAAGCGATAAAAATACCTTTTTTTTTTAAATTTACAAATGAGATGCTAAAGAATAAATAGGAAAGAAAATAAAATAATTTTTACTAATAAGAATTAAATACATCGAATACGATATTAATATTCCAAATTTAAGATTTCACCTCCACAATTGGGTGGATTTCGCACCACTATCAACACATGGAGTGTTCCCCATGGAAGATCCCCGGTCCCCACGAACGATTAGGAATGGCCATGGCCATGCAAGTCCATGTAACGACAGAAACATCTCATCTCTTGAAAACATATTCAATATATGATAATATTACTCCTAATTTAAAATTATAGGATAAAATTTTACATATTTTATTTATATCATCCCCTCTTTTATCATCTTTTAAAACAAGAAATTATTACATGGAGTGGTGTGACTCCTAGCAACCTTTGTGAGCGGTGACATTTCACCGTCAAACCCCCCCAAGTTTTTTCTTAAAATCTAGCAGTTTATATTTTCCTTTGTGAGCGGTGGCATTTCACCATCAAACCCTAGTTTTTTTCTTAAAATTTAGCAGTTTTATATTTTCTGGTTTGATTAGATAAGGGAGACGCAACGGTTTTGGAATCCGATGCTGAGGAGATGATACCTTCTGTCACTGTCAGTGACTACTGACGCCATATGCAAGTGTGGGCCATTTCGACCTTTTTCTTTTGTAATTTTTGCTGCAAGTTGTTGCAGTTCTCTGCCTCTTCTTCCTCTTGGGTTGTACCAATTAATTGATCCGCAACGTCAACTCGGCAACCTTTGATGGCTAGCTCAACTACTCTCATTCTCCGGTCCCCACGCTTCAAACACACAATTTCACAATGATTTAGCATTTCATCGGGACCACATTATGAGTACCAAAGACAACGAGGTGCATTTTTCTGCGCTATAATTACACTATGTTAAAGCACCAATAAAATTTTCATCTAAATTAGTTAAAAAAATTTAAAATCCAATCGAAAGGGAATAAAATTTAATAATATGAGTAATAGGAATTAAAGGAAGCCGGAAGATGTGAGGACTATATGATGCGGTGCAAGTCACCAGCAGATTTCACTAGCTTTCTCAGTTCGCAGCTATTAATGTGTGGCGGCGCTTCGAGACAAAAACGATCCGTCTCGATCAAAATTATGAGGCAACGCAAGGCAGCAGCATTGAAAATTAATGAAAAAGATTATAATAATATTGTACGTATTGGATAGAACTTTCTTCGATCTTATTGGTTCATCACGCCTCAATTTTATCCGTATCTATCCAATACTTCACGGCGCTTGCTGGCCCTGACACGATGTCTTCATTTTTCATTTCCTGTGACTGTACTGATTGAGCATTTTAAGGAATCGCCACTATAAAAAAAAGGGAAAAAAAAGATAAATTGCAACAAACTCAAAGAAGACACGAAGGGCCCAGAAAATGTAATGTCCGTTGTAGAATTTTGGGGGGGCCAATGCATAATTAATTGATACATTCATTCGTGTACATGTTTTCCTTAGTAGGACCCCAGTGATCAATATCGCTGGGAAAAGAAGCTATCATATCGTAATGGCTCGCCTGGCTTTCTTAATATTTTTGGTGGGAAAATCTCAGGGGCATAAAATAAATCACAGGAGAGCACGCCGGGTAAAAATGGTAGATGACTTTTAAAACTTGTTATGTAAATTGGTTGGATTATTAGTCTTTATACATCTAATTCTTAAATAACACCGCATATTCGAATATTATAAATAGAAAAAATAAATGATAAACTGATTGAGTTTTAATATAAATTAGTTACATATGATAAAAATCCTTTAAAATTGAAAGGAATGATTGGTTATAACAATATTGCTCAAGATTTAGAACTAAGATATTCCATTTGCAATTCTCAACTTTGTGATACTAAAAATGAAAAATCTTTTGAAACTTCCATGGTATACGCATGTATGTATATGTACTAAGATGTGCTGGATACGATTGCCATGGCAGGACTTTGCGACCTTAAAAGGATCATTTAGAAATTCCATTATTAGATTGTCTCTGTATATAGTAACTTAAAAGGGCTAGTGAATATAGAGAACTTATGATTTAGATAACTTTATTTCTTAATTAGTATGGAAAAAAAAAGTAGACTTGTACATATATGGAGGCAGACAAAAGGTTGATATGGTTTCTTGGGAGGGATATCTTCCCTCGTGATTAGGGGGAGATGCACGATCATTCCGGGTAGCCCTGGCGACAGGAGCCAAGTGATCCATGAGACTCGTAGGTTGGGATTGGTTTGGTGGAATTGAAGGAAATGGAAAGGAATTAATAATTTTATAGAATAAAATATAATTAATTATAAAAAGAACTTAATAATTTTTTCTTATAAAAATGAGGGAATGGAATTGTATGAAATAATGGAATGATCATTCATTCACTTTTTTGTAAGGAATTATTATTATTATTATTATACTAATATGAGAAATAAGTTTAATATAAGGGATTGTAGATATAGACTCTTTAAAGCTTAATTAAACTAGAATATGAAATGGAAGGTTATAATTCTTATTCCTTTCCATTCCTTTCGATTCCATTGCACCAAACGTAATAGTAGAGTCCGGTAAAATTTCATCTATCAATTAATTCGATTGGACCACATGGCTTGCAACACAACCTTAGAGTGTTGGTTGATGAATTGTTCCGCAGCTCAGTGAAACTGCTAGCTCAACTAATACTCCTGCAGTTCTGAGGCACATAATAGTGGCGACATAATGGACTGGGCATAGAAGTGATGGCAATCAGACGGGTGATCATGGATCCGAGAAGGGATCGGTTTCGGAGTTGAATTGAACTTGGGAAGAGAGGGGAAGAAAGGGCCATAGATATGCCCCACCAGCAAGCAGTAGTCGTACTTTGCACCCTCTCAATTGAATTGGATCACAGCTCCGATCCTATATGCATGCATTGATATTAGTGAAAAGCGCCATTAGAGCGGTAAAGTAGAGCACATGGACACATGGTAAAGTGATCTATACACTCGCTGGCTGCGCACTTGATCTGACGTGATCTAATTGGACCACGAGTGCAAAATACATGCAACACTAATCTGCACGGATTTTATAATGGAGTTAAGTTTCATGATATTACGAGGGAAAAGATGTAAAATATGTCAATTTCGATAATTAACAAATCATACGATGATATATGATATATCATCATTCAAAATGATTGTTTAGGTAATTTACCATTTTTTAATTGTAAAGGAAAATACGTGTGCTCCATTTCTGCTATATTATCTAACATTTAGAGTCCAAAAAACCTCATTATTTTAGATTAAATTGAATAATTTACTAATGAATAAACTCTTCTAATTATAAACATCTTTTTTTTACAATTGAATTCTAACGCCTTAGTTTGAAAATTTTTATTTTTTTAATGAAAAGAGAAATAAAGGTTTGACTATAGAAAGAGGAGCACGGGAGGAACATTTAATGAATCCATCCCTAGCCTCTTGCCAAATTAATGCGGGAAGACACTAATCAGCAACCAAATATTTGCCTATAGAAAACCATACCATCTCATGGCTGACAAGTGGCCATATCTTTGAGGCAACAAGCTCAAAATTTACCCAAATTTAAACATCACTAATGTTCTGGGGAACATATCCGCCGATCAACAAAATTCCCACTTACATAAATTGGTTATAATATTTTGAAATTTCTTTTTTTTTTATAATTAATTATTGAGTTTAAGTATTTTGAATGAAGATAATTTATGGTCGATAGACTTATTCCATAAATATTTAATTCGAATCGAATACGAATTAGTTGAAATTTAATAGGTTTATTGATATTGGATGATTAAAACTGAAAAAAAATTCTAATTTCTCATGACTTGGTGAAGTGAACTTCCAGAATACGGATTTTTACCATAACTGCACAAGTTTGACATTCATTAAAAGCATCCACGATAAATCAAATTTAACAGCGAATGTTAATCAATTTAATCAGATGGCTCTCATGGTCTTGCCATGAAGAAAGATAAAGAAAGAGGGACAGGAGAAAGGACACTGAAGCCGCAGAAGTCACCGCCTTTATGAAAAGAGAAGATCAATCGTTATAGAAAAAGGCCTTCGTGACTTTGGTAAGGAAATAAAAAGAAGAAGATTAGTGCTCTGGGAACTGTGAGATGGAGGACCATGTCTGCACTATCTTGGAAAGCGTGCTTTCGACATTGAAGATGACCTCTTGAAAGGTTCCATTACAGCGTCCTTCTCTCCTCAACTCCACGATAACCTCGGGGTCCCATATCGATAGAGACCGACTAGGTTTCGCACACCCTACGGTCTTGACCCGCCTTCCCACTGTTCCAGCATTCCTCGAGTACAACTAGGGGCCTGAGCTCGGGTCACCTGTCGATCATGAGTAGTCTTGCGCATATCGAGATCGACCCACTATACGCTATGTCACTTTGTACTAGGGCAGAAAATTGCCATCTTGGGCGTGGGTGTCGCATTAAAGCCGGCTTCCAAATTGCTGGCTCATTCATAATCTGGGCCATACTTCTTGTTCGTCGTGTACTGACTGTTTCATGTCATTTGAATTAGTCAGCAGTTTACTGAATTTTTGAAATAACAGATGATACACACAACAACAACAAAAAAAGAGGCAAAATTGTGTTATCGCATCATTCTTATCCTCCCACTCTCCTGTTCCCTTGTGATAACCAATGCTTCCAAAAATGAGAGAGACCACTTCCCTCTCCTCACCGATCCCTTTCTAGTAATTTCCTCTCTTCTCCTCCCCCATAATGAGAAACAACCAGACAGAGTAAATGGGTATTGTGTAATCATTTCCGTGCTGAATCATTATTCCTTTACGTACTCCCTCCTCCCTCTAGATTGAGATTCCTCTCTTATTGCTTTCCTTGGCTTCCCCTTATTTCTCTTCCAATCATTTCTTTTTTCGAACTGTGCAGTTAACATTTAGAAACTCAATAACCCCTAATTAATTTGGAGTTGAACATGATCGTCCATCACCACGAAGTAAAACTCTCCCAATTATAAATTCTCTCAATTTACCAACTCAAAACTAAAAACCTCAAAAGAGAAAAAAAAAAGCATTGAATAATCTCAATTAATCTATTATAATTTCAATTATCCATTGTGTAATATTAGATTTTGTAAGCTTTTTTATACTAAATATGGAAAGAGGATATTAGTATTGGCAATAATATGACCATTCTTGTTAAACTATATTCGAATTTTCGTATTCAATCACTAACATATAAGCAAATTAAACATGCACCACTCAACACCGATCCTATGATATAGCACAGTTTGTGAAACTAGTCTTATCTGAGCCCCAAGCATAAAGAAGGNAATAATATGACCATTCTTGTTAAACTATATTCAAATTTTCGTATTCAATCACTAACATATAAACGAATTAAACATCCATCACTCAACACCGATCCTATATGAGCCCCAAGCATAAAGAATGATCTGAACATGAGATTTCCTTCTCATTAAAGACATATGAGAATGAATCTTAAGCCACTTTATACACTAGAGTCCCATAAAGAGACGAAGAACATATAGTTATTTTTACTCATAAATATAACTGACGACTGGTACTTGTTCAACAACGAATTGTGAGTATAAGAGTCCCTATGCATCCTCTTTTCCATTTTCCCAGGATCATCCAACCCACCAGCGTCATGATCAGCTTTGATTCTTTCTAGGATCGTACGGGTCATTACTAGAGATGTTTTCGCTTTCTATAACAATTAGTGAGGCATGTTGTTACGAGTACTGGTGTAATTACACGTTTCCATGCATGATAATCATAATGTATAGCATGGACTCTCTGACATGTACACGAGTGTTACCGAGAAATTTAGCATCCTCCCACTGGCCAATATATTATCATCTTTCCCATTCAAAAATTCAATTGGTCGCAAATAATTTAGATTCAAACAAAGCTAATTTATTAAAGGCANTATCATCTTTCCCATTCAAAAATTCAATTGGTTGCAAATAATTTAGATTCAAACAAAGTTAATTTATTAAAGGTAATTATTAGATGAAAAGATAAAGACTTATTGGACCCTTCTGCTACGTGCTTTAAGATTTGTGGACATCATGCCTCTCGGGATCCAACAATTATAGAGTTTTGGTGTTGCACGGACTCCTAACTCTTGGTGAATGTGAACATTGGTTGAACACAACTAGAAAACGATGCAAATGCACATGCAGTATGAAGTTCACAACATAGTACTCTTTTTAATCGAGCAACTGGCTCAAATAAATAGATGCATATAGGGTATCATCGTGAATAGATATTGATATTTGGTTATAACATATATTTGATATAATATTCAATTGAAAAAAAATGTTGGAAGGTTTTATATATATAGATATATATATGTATTTTCGGAGGGTCATCTTGCATTTGGTAAAGAAGGAAACTGAAGGGAAACAAGATGATTGGCATCTAGCGCTCCATAAACAACGAAAATTAAACTGGAGATGTTATTTAGTGAGAATAAAGGGATGGATCCGGAATATTTACTAAAGGGGCAAAATTTAATATGCGATAATATGCGCAAATTTAAGAAGGTGAAATTGAGATAATTTAGGAAAATATAAATAAATTCAAATAAAATTTATAATAATAATGATCTATACTGCAGGTGTTCCTTAGTTGTCCTCTTTAATAATTCTCCTCTTTTTGTTGTTGTTGTTGTTGTTGCTGCTGTTTTAGGAATACCAGTCTCTCGAGCAAACAAGGGAAGTGACTGCTGATGCATGATCCAAATCAAACTTCGAAGAAAAGTACGATTGCACGGAAGAAGCCCGTTGGAGGATTGAGATCAAAGTAGTGGCATACTTACTTGGCCTTTCATTTCCTTCTTTTGCTGAAAAATCCTCCTTTGATCCTCAGATAAGGGGCCATCTTACTCGATCGGATATTCAAGTCTTTCAGCGCAAAGAGCTCTCACCGTCTCGTCTCCGGATGAAGTAATTGGTGAACAAGAACTCGAGCTCGAGAACTCTCGTAGTACGTAATGAACTGACTGACCAACTCGTGTAGACCCAGAGGAGGGCGCAATACACGTTATCTAGATAAATATGTGGCTTACTCCATAATAATATTGTCCTTGTGTTAACATATATTATAAACCATTATGGCAGTTAAAAGTATCACTAAGATTGAATAGGCATGCCAAACTATGTACTTTTTATCAGTAAATTAGCAGGACACAATCGAAAATTATAGAAAATTAAATATATACTTTGTATTATAAAAGATGGTCTCATGAGTTAAAAATATGAATAAGAGGAAGTAAAGAACAAGAAAAGATGAAAAAATAATAATAATTAGAATTTGATCCACAACCACTCAATTTCAAGTCTAGAATAATCGTAATTTTTAAAATAGGACTGGACTGGGAACCGATCAAGGCATGAGTTTATAGGTCAGAACGGGGATTTAATGAGTCAAATTGTATATTTAATAAATAATATTAATAATATAATATTATTAATAAATTAATGTAATCTTAAATTTTGATTATGATTTATAATAAAAATAATTAATTATATTAGTTTCAAATTTAACATAAAATATAAATATATGTATGATAAAATAAAATGAATATATTATAATAGATTTTTTTTAAAATATTTTAGTTGACCGATTTTTTCACTTGTTCAATTGAGTTTGTCCGTCCAACCATGAGTATGCTAGTTTAATCAAAGTTGATCTAATTTAAATTGTAATTTGGTTATTTCTATAAACCGGACAGTGTGAATGGTCGAATATGATTGAATTGATTGAACCGGCCGGTTCGATCGAATTTTTAAAATTATGAGAATAATATTACCATTGTAAATTATATATATATATATATATATACACACACATACACATGGAGGAGTGGGGGGTGAAAGGGAACCCTTTGTAGCTATAGTTTTCCGTGCCCTAACCAACAATGAGGTCCATGTGCCAATGCCCCTTTTTATTTTTATTTTTAATTTTTAAATTCAGGGGAATCTTCTTTTTTTTGCTTTGACATTTGGGACATAATGATAGGTCGGTCTCTCTTTAATTTGAATTTGAAAACACATCCAGCAAAAGCCGACATGCCTTTCACTCACGCCATGCCTTGCTCTTTCAATTATTATTATTATTTAATTACGTGCTTATTCTTGTTCTTTTAATTTTACTTCCAAATATATATAATATATATAATATTTATAGGATAAATATTTCATACATGTACTTGGTCATTAAATTTAAGAAAAATCTTTCTTTGTAAGCACTTATTTGTTGAGTTATTGTTGAGGAATGGAATTATCACTTACACTAAAAATCCTGATATACAATAAATTTGACACAACTATCTTATTTGCTTAAAATTTTGAATTAAATATTAACCATTCGCTCTTATAAGCCAATGAAAATTTTACACAGTATCGGAATAGGTTATCATGTGGGCTGGCACCTCGCCAACACTAAGATTGAAAAAAAGGCTTCAAATTAGTTCTTGATAAGACTAAGATCGAAAGAAAAATATCCAACTCGTGAATAGTCGTTAATGGCGGATATTTAAGAACACATGATACATGGCATTGGGTAGTAAAATCTCGTATTAAAAAAATAATATTAAAAATAATTGTATTTAAATAACTTGGTACCATTATTCTATTAACATAACATTTTGGATGAGATATTGACCCATTGTTTAAATGAAAATTTTACAGCAAGTTATTTATGAGCTGAGCTCATTCAAAATTGGAAAAAAAAATTATAATATGAATATTATTATTATATTAATTTAATCTTTTAGATGATCATCTTCTTCTTTCAAGAGTTCATATGAAAACTTGAAAAAAAAAAGAGAAGATGAAAAAAAAGTTAAATTAATTTTTTTTTTGTATAAATCATTTTTCTTTCCAATCTTAATATATCTAGCCATAAAAGGAAAACCATGAGTAGATTCAATTTTCAACCTTCATGCGAAAGTAACGACAATCATGAACATCTTCTCAACATTGCCAATCAATTTTTGAAATGACATATCACGCCATAAATAAATATAATTTAATACAAGTTTAAAAAGAAAACTAATATATTATATAATTTACTTATTATTTTATTTCTTCGTTCTTTTATTTTCTATTATTTACTGTATACATATTTTATCATAAATATAATTTAATATAGTAACATTATATTCAAAATAAAACTTACATATTATATACTTTACTGTATAATTTTATTTGTCCATCCTCTTATTCTCTACTACCCATAGTATACATATTTTATCATAAATATAATTTAATACAATAATATTATCTTCAACATAAAATTAATAAATTATATAATTTACTTTATCATTTTACTTCTCATATACCCTCGCTACCCACAGTATACATATTTTATCTAAAAATAGATACAGTGAATTATAGTGATAAATCACATTTCGAGGATATAGAAATTTGAAATAGACGCGCTCGGCCGTACAGCGGCTGTGCCCCTCTTCACAGGCCGTTGACGAATTGAAGGGGAGGCGGGTCCCATATGGATGGGGGCGCTCCATGTCCAATTAACGAGTCCCCACGTGCGTCGTTTTGGAACGACATCCTTAACTCTTCCCGCCAGTATTTTCCCTCTTTTTTTTTTTACTGGATATCCTTTTTCCTTTTTTTTTTGTTTCTTTGTTTATAAATTTTTTTAAAAAAACTTTAGGACCAGATTTCTCTTGCTTAGAATCCTAGGACTAGCTGAGGCTGGCGGGGTGACGTAGTTTCATCTAAAATTTATTCGACTTTTAAGCTTAAAACATAAGATTTTTAAAGTAATTTTTTATTACAAACTAATATCCCTCATTTATTAAGTGGTCATCCTAATTTTTTTGAAGTAATATTTATGTCATGGTAATATTACGGTCAATTGTAAATTTAGAT
>CXYZ01005390.1:394593-406841 GCA_900006705.1 Sonneratia caseolaris
CCCCCCACTTCTCCCTCTCATGTTCTTGCTGTAATGTAAAGCCACATAAGGATTATGTTTATACTATATAAATCAGCTCCACTCTGCTCCCGTTGGCCTAATCTAAGCTAAATATATATCCCTAAGGCATTGCAACAGTGGCAAAAGTGACTCTTGCCTCTGTCATTGATTTATTGACCTCCAGAAACTTCCTCCTTTTCTAAGAATTTTTTTTCCCTTCCATCAGGAAATGCAAAGAAGACAGTGAGAAAGAAAGGTGCTGCTTCGAGGAGTAGGAGGAGGCACTAAAGCTCGACGAGTAACCTTGTGAGAGTTTGTCCCTCTTGGAACCTCATAATGTTTCGTTAGCTTTCAGTGTCTTGATTATGTATCTCTTGTGACCTTCCAAGATAAATAGTCCTCGAACTGAATTTGAACTGTTTAAAGAATGCGAGGACAATTTTGTTAATTCCTGGACTGATAGAAGGACTTTGCTGACACGTAGTTTAATTTCTTGGGCAGCCACCGTTTCTTCGTGCTGTAAAGAGCCGAAGGTTGCTATACTGTGTGATGTTTGCTTTAGTAGACTTTGTTATGGAAATGTTGATGCAATTCGCTATGCTTGAAGCTACGAGAAATATACACCCTCAGCTGACAGACTCAGTTCTTCCAGTGTAATAAGTTTGCTGCTGTGGTTTTAGCGGAAGAGATCCAATCAAATCCTGACCCAAGCTTCATCAAATGTATGGTCAGATCACACATTTGTGTTCGCCTTTTCCTGGTATTGTTACGACTCTTGGACCCCGAATTTGCATCAGTACTAGGGCTATGAATGGCAAATATATTTTTTCATTACATCAGTAATGGTGTATGTATGTATCAGGGACTGGAGATTTGATATCAACTGATTCTGTTGTTGATTCATTTGAAGTCTAGAGTGCTGGCTATGTGCTGGAATCAACTTAGTCTATAGTATTGATTGTGGTCTTATGTAGAATAGGGACTTTCAGGTCCATCTTGCAAAGCATATCTACCATGTGGTGATGTCATTGTCACTATAGTTGTGGAAGATGGACATGGGAAGCAGTATGATGCTAAATAAACTGGCCATAAGACAGGACTGAGTGCAGGGAGGAAGCAGTTCTCTGTTGATCACAATTTGCTTCAAAGAGATGTTTAGTCTTCCAGTTAGTCGATGCCTCCAAATTTAATGTAACTTGTATTGAGTTCGTCACTTCTGTAACAATATATGGTGCTAAATGGTTTAAATAGGGCTACATTTGTTGAGTGACTAATGGCAATAAATAACCTTTGAAGGCATCTGGGAAAGACTTTGTGCTTTTTGTAGGTACATCTAAAGGCAGATAACAATACTGAAGTTGAATATGCTATGGAACTTCTTTTGTAGATTCTTCTGCCAAAAATCCAGAAATCTGTGAGTTAGCTTCAATTGTTCGACATAATATGTTCCTTTTTTCTTTCCATCTTCTTTAATTTATTTCACCTTTTGTTAACTTCATCATTTTGAAGGGTGTTGCTCCGGCTGGTGCAATTGCTTGTATACCTGGTAAGAGAAAAGGAGTGAACTCTCTCCCTTTGAGTGTCTTAGAGAAGAATAAAAAGAAGCCCTTCCAGCAAAATTCCATCAACTCCTGAAATAGGAAGATCTGCAGAACAATCTAACAATAACATCGAAGTGGCTGGTTCCGAGGTTATGAAATTCTCAAAATAAATTCTACCCAAGGTTCACTTTAAAGACATTGCAACTTCAAAGACGTCATAATAGATGTGGTTCTTTTGGAACCGGGGTTCCATAAAGATAACCATTGCAGGTCGTACAATCTCCGTTCTTGTCAAAACGATTTTCATCACAAGAATCTCATAGAGGGCATCAACTTGAGGTTAATCATTGATGCCATTTCTGAAATTGTCAGTATTTCTGATGCAAATAAGAGCATGTGATCTCACTACCACTTGGGAAAACATCTTGACTTGGAATAGGATTTGAATGTCTTTGACCTCTTGGGGTCAATGAATGCAGGATCTCTGCAAAAATGAGTCGAGTGGCTTATAAACCTCAAGTACGAATCTGAAGGTGCGGTCATGGCTAGAAAGTTAGCTGAAGCTAAAAGTGGACGGGCTTCCGTTGAGGAGGAGATAAGAAAGCTGAAATTGAGGCTTTTGAAGTTGGGAGAAATAAATGAGAAACTGGGCAATGAGAGAGAGAATCTAAGGCCCGAAGGTTGAGACCTATGAGCGCAAGTTCAAAGAAAAGGTTAATGGTGGAAAGGAAATTCTCTATGTGGTAATGTTCCCTTGTAGCTTTCTAATCACTTTTGGCATTTTTCCATGCTCTGTTAAAAATCTTCTATGCTTTTATGAGATAATACTACTAGAAGGAATATGGAGACTTGAAGTTTCACTAGAATCTTCCTTTCTTCTTGAGTACAACAGCTGCCTGTTCAGCCGCTGTTCTGACCTTATAACTCTGTTATTTGTTCATCCTTGGGCATGATATGGAAATGGCTTCAAGTTCCTGGAATATCCGTGGGGTGTCAATGATATTTTCCTGTAGGGTTCATAGAGGGTACCGGCAAAATGATTGTTTAGAATCGTCCGCAATCTTAAGACTGGGCTATGAAAATGTCCTTGAACCTCAAATTGAATCCCCGGATTTTCTTGGAACTGAGAACCACTCTCATCTGGGACAGGCCTTGAGTTTCGTGGACAGCATCAGACTTCCATGAATGTCTTGGAATTTCGGATCATTTGGAGTTTCAGGATATTTCCATAAGCGGAGTCGTTTTAGGTGGTGCTTGACGTCATGATGAATGAGACAGCACATACGACTAAATTAGAAATTGAAATTCACACAATAAGCCATATTAATCTTAGCCGAATAAATAATAAGGCCTATGCCGTAAAACAATTCGACCCTGTTATGTCCGTCTTCTTAATCGATTCAATTGAGCTTTGGGACATAATAATCCTGGACTGGTAGATCCAAGTCAACTGACGCGGTCAAAATCTGGCATGAGCTCAAGGAACTATCTATCACATGGGGGGTCGAGATTTAAAATCATGACCTAAGATGCGGGTAGTGATCTCAAATACTAGATGACATTTACCTACGGAATTCCCTATGTTTCCAAACATGACCTTTCCAGGATCTCAAGTTCACCGCAAAGAAAAAGACCCTCGGACAACTACATAACGTGGGCTACGGGTGGGGAGACTAGCAAACTTTTTCAGCAGCTGCTAGGGCACATACGAGCAAAAGATTAATACCCGGCTAGCGGAGTGAGATCACAATCCGGAGCTGCTGAGATTCATAAGAACCGGAACTGAATAGGAAAGTATGTTAAAATTTACTCATCTGGAAAGAAAAAAAAAAAGGTATTGGCACTATTCCATTTGACAAGTCCATTAGAAGTTAGCGCATTGTTTCACTAGCCACGAAATTCCCTACCAACTATGACCAGGGATCCGTAAGGACTAAACCATAACCAGGGTACTCTTTCCAGAAGACGAAATAAGATGGCGGAGGAAAAGCCTCGAACAGCGCAGCCGCCGCCGCCGCCGCCGCCGCCGCTCGTCGAGGCACGTTCCAAGTCCACGGTTTCTCTCTATCACCCTCCGTCCTTTCCCACTAAGGTTTGGATTCTCTGTCTGCTTTTCGTTGATGGGTTGGCTCTGTTTGGTCGGTTGTTACTGGGTCAGGGCAAAGGGAAGAGGGCAATGGAGAAGCGAAGCGACAAATCAGAGGCCAAGCGAAAGAGGAAGTATTCGTTCACGAAAACTAAGCATGTACGTGTTCCTTTAACTTCTGGGATCTCTTGATTCAGCATTTTAGCTCTGATCTGCCCTTCTTTGTTCTAAGGTAACCTATTTTGAGTTGCATTCTTATGTTGAGAGTGCGCCGTTCAAGTTAATTTTTGAGATCTCCCGAAATGCAAGCCACCACGCCATAGAGTGACACCGCTGAGCAACTCCTAAGGCCTTGTCCGAAGTTGCGATTGCCATGTCATTTATGTTACCGTCATGTTTGTTGCTCCACGTGATACCATATTCCCGTCTACGTTTAAGGAGCATTAGAACTGAGGAGGTACTAAACTGGTGAATTAGTACTCTTGTATGTGAAAATCATGGGGATGGCCATTTGGTCGAAGATTTATGAGTTTGTGGGAATTTTTCCTAGGAATGGGGAACCGGATATGCTGATGTATTTCTTGGATGATCATATCCATATCATACTCTTGGTTTGCTGCATTTCTTGTTTGAAATTTTTGTGATGTATAGTTAGTTAGCAACCCATTGATGAACTTTGACGATCAGTTTTCTTACTGATAAGATGCAAGACTTATGCTTTTTTCTGTTTTAGCACATCCTTCAACTGGTTTGTGTATCATCTGCATATGAGTCTGCTAGAATTTTATCTCATCTTTTGTATATCTTTGCCTTTGAGATCAATTTTTCTGAAGGTAGGGGAGCCTAATGATCCTGTTTTCTTTGTGTTCTTGGAAAGGCCGGATCTGGTGAACATGGAAATCTGGTGAGGTCAGTGATGTACCTAAAATGCTCTACCAAACATCTAAACTTTGTAGACTACTTATGATACTAGTGGTGATCTACTTATGTTTGCAGCTCTACAAGGACCAAGTCCATTATGGATGGTTCATCTCCTCAAATTGAAGCTAATTCAGCTATTGCCCGGGCACTGGAGGTTCAATCAAACTTAGAATCGGCTTACCCCAGCTTCGTCAAGACACTTCTCAGATCGCATTGTCAGGACCGCTATAGGATGGTGCTTTTATCTTTCCTCACTATGTTAATCTATGGAACCAAGAAAAGTTTTTGAGGTTTCCAGTTTTCCTCTCTTGAAGGTCATAAAAATGTCGAAAAGTATGGTCTAACATGTTTTTTCCTCATTTTTTTAAACAAGAGATAAATAGAGATTCAGAACTTTTCACGTGTGTCCACAACAACCAGGGCCAATTTGCTAAGATTTCAAGGGTAAATCGTTTCTTTAATATTGTATATTGATATATCATGTGACAGGGGCTCCCGGGATATTTCAGCAGGCAATTCTTGCCACCTGAAGATGCCACCTTGATTATAGAGGATGAGGATGGAAAATGCTACGAGACTAGATACTTCACTCGTGATGCAATGCTCGGTGCTGGTTGGAGACAGTTTTGTCATGCACACCAGTTGGATGAGGGAGATGTTCTGGTCTTCCAATTAGTTGAAACTACCAAACTTAAGGTAATTATTTTTAAGTTGATGGTCATTGTCGTTGGTCATTTCCATACCATAAAGGTTTCACATATTTGCATTTTTCCCTGGCACATTCAAATTCCATTTTTCCTTTACCAACTTCATTTTGTTTAGTGGAATGTGCCAATAATATAGTGCTGTCTACAATAATGAATAAGAATAACCAACAGTTCAAAGCATAATACTTGAAGAAATAAATAGCATTCTTAGAGCTCAAAATAAGGATTGTCCAAATTCACCACTTCTCAGGGTGCATGGGCCTGACCTTAATGAGGTACACTTAGAGCTCAGAAATTCAGACAAAATGCAGGAGTCATGGTGCATTGTCCATCACTTTTTGGTGATGACATATGCGTTTTTCATAGTCCAGTGTATGAACAACATATTTGTCCTTTTCATATTGTTTAGCATTGTTGTTACATTGTCAGTCTGAAAGTGTGCAACTTGCCTTTCCAAATGTGAGAGTTGAGACACGGCAGAGCCAAGAAAACTGAGAATTTTTTGCTGGAATTATTGGTTTAAGGGACAAAATTAAAGGAATACGGTGGGATCATTGCCTGTAGACGTTCAAAATGTCTTTGTAGAGTGGTCCTTGTATCTGAAGGAAGATACCAGGACCTTGGGAGATCCCCTCACACTGATGGGCTTGAGAAGCTGAGACTTCCTGAGAATGCATGGGAAAGTTGATTGAGGATCAATATTGCTTGTGCATTCTTCCTGATAGGTTTAGTTCTCATGAAGGTGGTCAAGTGGAATTGAATTCAGAGTTTCAATTACTGCACAAACTGATTTATTGCCACAACTTTGATAGGTTTATATAGTGAAAATAGGAAATCTTAATGAAGTTGATGGAGCTCTTGGACTACTTGGTCTCGACACTTACGCTAAAAAACTTAGCCCAGGCAAGATCTCTGTCCTTTTCTTGCAATGTTAATTTTTTCCATGAAAAGCAGCTTGCTTAGTTTTCTTAATCTATATGGCATGTTCAAGATGATGAAAAAGTGGATGAGGAAGCCCATGAACTGGCAGAGAGAGTGCACCCCAAGTCTCCTCCTCCATCCTATATTAGAAAAAAGAAGAAAAAGAAGCTCCATAAGCACACTTCAGAACAATCTCGAAATCAAAGTGAAGAGGTAGATCTGGAGGTTCTAGAAGGCTCCAAGCAGGCCAGGCTCGATGTTCAGTTTGCAGGTGTTACAAGCCTCGAAGAATTCAAAATTTTGGCAAATGGAAAGGTCATCGATTCAGAATTTCCTGAAGATATCCGGCAAAAGTACTATGAGCTTTGCCTAAGTCAGAGAACCTTCCTCCATGCCAACATCGTTGAGGGCATTAATGACCAATTAGTTGCCAGCTCCATCACCGAGACCATCAGTGTCGCTGATGCCATAAGAGCCTGCACACGTGGGACAGCCAGGGTGACGGCATGGGACAGGACCCTGAAAGCCCTGGAGATGCTGGGGATGAACGTAGGCTTCCTGCGGGACCGGGTGAAGCGGCTCATGTGCCTCGAATTCAACTATGAGAATGCTGAACAGAGGTACAGGGAGGCAGAGAGTGAGCGTTACCGCATGGAGGAAGAGATAAAGAAGATGGAGGCGAGGCTCAAGGAGATGAAAGCGGGAAATGGGAAGTTGATTGTTGAGTTTGAGAGCTTGAAGCTCAAGGCAGAGTCCCTCCAACTCAAGTTCCAGGAAGAGGCTACAGCTCCCTGGTGAAAAAGAAAACAGTTTTCATGTCTTTCTATCTAGTGCCAGTTCTGTAATGTCACCAGTACCTTATTTTCATATTTCATCGGGTGGTAAACACACACTTTTGACCCATTGGCGTGAAACATCGAGAGTTGAACCGAGTTTCATTGGTAGGTTTGGTTCCCCTGTTGTTATGTCATGGAAATTATAGCATTTTTGTAGTATGACAGCATGTTTGGCTGCGTAGGCACAACTCATTTGCTCGTGCTCTCTTAATTTTGTCCATGGACGATTGGAGATCCACCGTTCTCTGAGAAACGGATCTGACAGAGGAACAAGGGTCGTCTCGTGCACCGCTCCGCGCGATGTGATGGGACCTCAGGCCGCTACTAGCAATTACCTGAAGGTGAGATGCCTGACTGCTGCTGTGCAAGTATCATCATCCCATCTTAACCGACTATAAATTACGACAAGATGAAAGCAAATACATCTTCTATCAGCCTTTTATCTACCCGAGGGTGAAAATCTTGATGGGCTCAGCAGGCCAGGCCCATCAAAGCCCGCTTGCGATTCAAATATCGGTAGATGTGTGCTGCTTACTGCCAGAGAATCATGAGAATAAATTGGTATAAAAAGAAAAAATTGCTAATGTAAAAATTATTTTCCAATAAAAAATTTTCCATCTTCTCTGTCACCTTCAACTCTTCTAAGGCGGTTGACCATGCCGTCCTTTACATCCGTGAAGATAAAGCCAAGCTCTGAACTTCTCCTCTCCCTCCTTAGATTGGTTTGGTTCTGCTGCTGGTGTGGAATAAGTGGTCTAACGATTATAATCATTTGCTCTAAAAAGTTAATATTATCCAATAACATTATAATTTATTACTATTAGGGGCTAAGCAACTAACATAACCAAGCAATACATATTGTTGAGATATATGATTTTATATCGATTAAATGAAGAAAACGTTACGAGCTTATAAGAAAGTTGAGTACCGCCACCTATCAGCTTAAACTTTTAAGTAAAAACGGGTCCAATTCCTTATGAACTCATAACAAATTTAATATAGTATCAGAGTTAGTGGGCACATACCTTACCCGACCCGAGTCTAGAACCTTGGCTTGTGGTCAGTTGATATAAGCTCGAGTATGGAAGAAAATTGCCCGATTCGTGGCCAGTTATCCCCCTCATCTGAGATCGGAAGAAGAGTACTCGACTCGTAGTCAGTTGTTGAGGATGGGTGTTTAATGACACGTGGCAAAGTGAACCACGTTACCACATGAGGGCGGGTGTTGAAATATATAATCCCACATCGATTAAATGAAGAAAATATTGTGAGCTTATAAGAAAGTTTAATATCGCTACCTATCAGCTTAAACTTTTAAGTGAAAATGGATCCGATCCTTTATGAGTTTATAATGAATTTAATACATATAAAGAGAAATCCAGACCCGTCATATGCACAATCCAAATCACAAGATTGTATGAGGTAATGACACATAATGACACATATAGCCACTGTGGGCGTGTTCGAGTGATTCGATACTCATCATCCAAATTGGAGGATTCGAGTTCGAGTCTCACCTGCGGCGGAGAGCTCTTAACCCCTTAAATGTGCCGACCTAGGGCGATCCAAATTAGTTAGCTGGATAAAGTTTAACTGGATACCGGTGATTTCTAAAAAAAAAAAAAAAAGAGAGTAATAACACATATGGAATTGAATTAAATGCACCAGCAACCCAATATGGGTTTCGTGCTTGACACCTGCACGTCTCGGTTGGGCTTACTCGCGAGTCCACACGCACCGAAGGATAACTCGAGTACGCAAACGAACAGGAGACTACCGACTTGTACATGAAATTAATTGTCGTGGACCCCAGAATTCGTAAGAATTTATGTTGGTGGATTTCATGGGGCCCTTAGAGGATCTTCTCATCCCTAGAAGTTATTCCTTTATTGTATATATATGTGCATGTTAAGGAGCTGTAACACGTACGAGCTCATTAAAGAGCTGCAGCACATCCTCAAAGCTTGCAAAATGCAGCCATCGGAAGTTCAGCCCTCTTGCCGGACCGGGAACACATAAATTGTCAAGACAATCACTTACTCTAATGGATCAACGGCATCGAATGGCACAAACAGCCAGCCCTACCGTCGATTTTTTGAGAAACATGCTGTATATACTCTGGTGGGGGGAGAGGTTGCAGCTGGAAAGCGACGATGATTTCTTTTGTTGTGTCCAGACAACTTGAATGTACGTCGGGATTCATATTTAAAGCTCCTCTTGTCTTCTTCACCTCTCCCTTTCCCATGCTGTGTGGCGAAGGAATATGGCCTTCTAAAAAATTACAGACAGATGGATAGAAATTATTGAAAATGACTGCCTCAACTGGGTCTCGATCTGCTTCTGTTTCGAGAAATGAGAGAAAAGAATTCTTTCAGGTTTCAAGGTTCTTGGTCGGGATATCAAGGAGTACACCAATCTTGCAGAATCGCCGGAAGCTGATACCTGCGTTCTCAACATGAGATAGATTGTAGATGGAAAAGGAAAGTTCGATTAAAAAGGAATAGAATTGGGTCGACAAGTTCGATAAAAATGTTCCAAAACTAAAGCCAATGGGAAACTTCTTCTGGGAGAATCCTCAGCTGGTGGTAGCTGACAGAATATGATGGGCCAGCGGTAGAATTCATGTGAGGGACAAAACCCAAATTCAGAGGTGCGATAACACTTCCTCTCTCACTTGAACTCAGATTCAAACAAGTTCGTCCGATGAGAGATCATTCAAACCCAATTCTTATTTAATTAAAGTAAAGAAGTGTGAATCATCTTCATCAATATGTGACCTTTTTCTCTTTTTTTTTTTCTTTTTTTAAATTTCTTTTTCCTTTTAAATTTATTCTCTCTCTTGTTCATGTGAATCTGGTGACATATTGCGCATATAATAGTCATTAATGCTTTTAGGTGCAACTTTTCCTACAGAGGCCCCTTGCTGATCCCAAATACTCTCTTTGAGCACTACTTATCACATATCACCCAAAAATCCAATAATTTCTTACTGATTCAAATTTGTATTAGGTCTTAAAGTGCTTAATGTTGTTATCAGCGTACACTTGATTCGTTCAAATAGTTGGATTAGAATTTTTTTTTTTTGGAGAATGAACTGTCGACCGATCCAACACTGAGGAAATGGCAACCAGGTGGATATGCATCCTGAACACTCTGTTCGATGATGCAAACTTCCATTAATGAGTGCAACTTGTGATTTTCATTTTTCTTTTTGGATTGCAGCTGTGATTGCTATTGCGTTGCCTTTTATAGAAAGCAAAACAAAAGAGGGCGTGAAGTTTGCGTGGTGGATTGTACAGATGCAAGTGAGTGACCTCAATTGAGACAGCAAGTCGAAGTTTGTTTTTTCGGCTTAATATGTAAATGGGTTGCGTACAGCCACGAAAATCTAGTACAAATATATATATATACATATAAAGGATAATTAATAACTAATTAAATTTAACTAACCATCAATATTAATTGAATTGATTTAATATTTTTTTTCTGTTTCGTTTTAAATTCGAGTATTATAAAAATTTATATTGAGAGGATTTTATTTTTTATTGAATTGATATAATTCAAATGGTAAACTAGATATATAAAATTTAGGGTAGATGATTAATAATGGTAAGTGAATTAATTTACACGGGACATATATACATTATATGTTTATAAGTAGCAGCTGCAGATGGTTAACAAATATATATATATATATATATATGCTATCATTAAAGCATACCCATCAACGTGGCCGACATGCGGCGGCTCCGACGGAACGCCGCCGTTGCTATTAGTTCCGGCAGCGGCTGCTGGCAGTACTATATATATGCTTGTATTTAAGTACGTACTTACTCCCCGTCCCAGGTGTCAACCTTATAGAGCCCTTGACTACGCTCTTTTACGAGTTCGGCCTCGACCGCGGAAGCTTGCCAATTTCGGTAAATTTATGTGCAATTATATGTATGAGTTGCTCACCAAGATTAACTCGTCTTGGAGGATCAAATTTATAATCAGATAAACTATTCATGAAATGCACTTAGGTGCGCTCGGTCAGGAAATAGAATTGGAATAATTACTATTCTTTAATTTGATTTCATCATTAATTGTATGTGATAATGGTTTTTTTCCAATTATATACGCATTTTTTAACATATTTATCATCTTCAAACTATGTCTAAAATCTCGATAAAAGTGCTATTTTAGCTATCCTTAATATTTCTTTTATTATCATTTTCCGTAAAAATTTTAGTACGAGTTTGGTGTTAAACCATTCTTCAATGCTACAATTTTTTTCATTTTCTAATATTAAAAAGTAAGAATTACATAGCAAAATAATAATAATAATAATATTGAATTTAAAAAAATGAAAAATGAAAAAAAAGGATAATTGTCGATGCAGGGTTTAGGTGGAATGCCGATCCCCTCACTTTTAAGTCGGAATGAGTATGCTCGTGTGTGTGTGTATATATATATATATATATATATATGAGCATATTACAAATTTAGAAGGAGATTGGAGGAAAGTAAAATGTAATAGTACTAGAAATCTTACTTATGAACCTCAATCCTCCATTTCTATGAAGAATGGTACTTGAGGTTTCTCAGTTGTATATTTTTACGATGTACCTGATACAGTGGGATGGGATGGAATTGAACCAGGCACTTTTAATGTGGAGAGTAATTAGTGAATTTTTGTGTTATCTTTGAAAATTCAATGAATGAATTTGACATAAATTTAATATAAGGTATGAAATAAGCATTCATAAGCTTTTTAAAAGAACATTCATTTCATTAATTTTAATAATTTTTTTTATTATAATGGAATGTAAATATTATTTTTTTAAGCACAACCGTATAAAAATATAGTATCTATCTTCATTCCTTTCCATTCGATTCGAGCTTGTGCTATGCTAGTCTTCCATTGCTAGGGATGCTGATGGTTTGATTTATCAAATTAAATCTTGTCGAATCGTTAAAAGGGTTCGATTTTGTTCGAACACTATATTTTGAACCATAACTATTATACATCTATTGAACTAAAGCCAAATAAAAACGGTATCAAAATATAAGTAAATAAAAAATATGTGAAAATAATAAAATGAAAAATATTAAAATTACATAAATCTCAATTAAAGATAATCAAACATTCAATATTGAAATTAGTTAACTTAATTGAGGATACAATTTAGAATGAATGGGTTAAAAATAGACTATACAGTAGTAAAAGAATTTATATTTAATTATTTTTTAATTT
>CXYZ01005390.1:426003-444323 GCA_900006705.1 Sonneratia caseolaris
AGGAAATTTTAGAATTGTATTTTAAATTACAAATAATTCAAAGTTAAGGAGAGAAAAAAGAATTTATTGCAATTTTAAATAATCACGAAAGTTTTAATTGATAAAACGATTTTTATATCAAGATTTATTCTATTAATCTAAAAGATGATACAGAATAGAAAAACTGTAATGATTTTTCTTCTCATTACAGCGTTACATCCATGTCCCAAAATCATTCCAATTCCGATTATCAATTCATTTATACGTACCAAACGGGGTTTTTTGTTATTTTTTTTCATTATATCACAAACTTCCAAATTTGATTAGAATAGTTGATAGTTTTTTTTTAATTTTTCTCCAAATACCATATTAATGGTTTTTTTACTAACAAGATCATTAATTTTAATAATGATGATCATTTTACCCCCAAGTTTCAATTTATTTATTTTTAATTCTACCGCCAGCTTTCATTTTTAATTAAAATATTGATGATGGTGGATATCTCAACTCTAGCACTAATTGCTCTAGGGCAGGAGGTCGATTATAATTTCTGGTACAATGAAAAATCGAGAAATTATCATGCTAAAAAAATAACCAAGAAATTAGTATTGGATCAATTTGTCTACTGGTATGATCCTCTGTACGTTTGTCTCACATTGCCCTCGAATGCAACCATTTTTCTTCGATTGATTCAATCCAGAAAAAAGAAATTGAACTACATTATGAATTTATTGATTTTCCCATATAAAATGAACTGGGTATGCTAAGATCTTGATTACTGTCCCTGTTGCCTATGGTTCGACCAAATTGTGCCTTGAACTATGGCCGGTTCAACTAATTTGTCTTGAATTGATTTAAGAAATGGATTACTTGAATTGAGATTAATTTATCTCCGATTGATTCAACTAATTTATCACTCCTAGTTTTTCCATTAAAAAACAAATTAGTTGAGTTGGAGTAAAATTGAAAATTTTGAAATTCCAGGGTAAATTGTTTTCTTTTTAAAGAAACGAAAATTGTCAATATAATAAATATGAATAAAAATTAAAAGTTGTTAAATATTTTGGTTGAATTTAAAAGTTTGTGGTAGAATCGAGGCAGCAATTGAAGTTTGTAATTTTTTAGACTATTTATCCAAAATATCAACTTACCAATTTTACCGCTCGCTTTTAATCATATCTACAATATAACCTAAATTTTAGAGAATTCGTATTACTCAATACCATATTCTCCTAACGTCGTCGTACACTTTAAGGCCTCAATGTCACCCTCGATTCTTGTGCTCACACGTGCTTGCTCACTCTCCCTATATCTTAAGCTTTAAGGCACTTTTTTATTTTTATATTTGTTAAAAATTCTATCGATATTAAATACTGTACCACCTCATTTTTTTCAAGGTAAATAGTGATTGCAAGCATAATTTAAATTAAATAAATACGTAAATATAGAGGGTGTACTTGGTAAAATGAATTTTTATATGCAATTTTATTCTTAATAAGACAAGCATATTTAGGAATGATAATTACCATTCCATTTCTATTTCCTTTCTATTCGGACTTGTCAAAACATTACATCTAATGCTTCGGAGGGATTGAGAAGCCTACCAAGTCATTGATAAGAGAATGGGCAACGTTAAAATCTAGTTCGACCCAATTACGACACAAAAAAATTATGCATGGATCAATATTTTTGAGCTGCCGGTGGAATTAAGCTATGGAGGCACGGCCCAATATAAACCGTACTATCGCAAAAATATGAAAAAAATATTTACGGTAAAAATAAAATTTATAAGAAAATTTTAAAAATAATTAATTATATACGTATAATTATTTCTATATTTTCTTTAAATTAATATAATATTTATATTAATTTATTAATTATATTGTATAAAAATTATTTAAATTATTTTCTTTAAAAAATTATTTTGCTTGAGCCCGAATTGATGGGAAGGGCCTGGCAGGTTGGTTCCGTGAGAAGAAAGAAAACTCACCTGGTAGAGGAAAAGCAGCGCCGGCTGACGGTTTATTATAAACTGATGGGTTCTCAGATTCACTAAATGCCAAAACAAATACATCACCAGCGTTAGGTAAATGAAAAATACATGCCAATCCACCCAACTGAAATTTAAAAGAAAAACATGTGAAAGGAAAACGGAGTATTCCGAGGCTTATGCAGATTGAGAACGCCATAGTACAAGCTTGAAACCAGGTGATTTTGCGTCACCTGGCGACGATATCACTTGAGAAGCCAGTTCAAAGAGACGTCTTCTTGAACAATTCTCAATTTCATTTTGGGGAGGCGCTCCGCATAAGGACCCCACAGGTGGGCCGTCGGCAAGTCGCAAAAGACGTACCTCAGCCTCTCCAGATTGATCACAGTTTTAGGGACCGCGGACAAATGCAAGCATCCTTTCATGTGCAGTTCCTTTAGCCCACATAAGCCGCCGATTTCATCCGGCAACTTGTTTATGCTGAAGCAGTCTGATATGTCAAGGAAGGCCAACTTCCTGAGCATCCCGATAGATTTAGGTAACCCCGATAAGTTCAAGCAAGAACTAAGCCTCAGCACTTGGAGGTTGATTAGATTTCCAATTTGATCAGGCAGTACAGAGAGATTATGGCAGCTAGTGATGCCAATCTTTTCCAAGCTTGCAATATTGCAAAGACCATATGGTAAGGTTTTCAACTCACTGCAGTATGAAATATCAAGCTCCACAAGATTTGGCGTTGTCACCAAATCCCTCAGATCACACATGAAAAAAGAAGCTTTCCGCAGATTGGTTAGGCTGATAGAGGGACCAAAAGAAGGCATTTTGATACGTTCGAGTCTGATTCTATTCAGACTAGGAAGAGATTCGAGAATGGTGAAATTGCTGACTTCAGCACTGAAGTACCCATGGTTTGTGATGATAAGAGTCTTGAGATTGACCATTCTTTCGATGAAGGGAGGCAAAGTATAGATCTCTGTCCAGAAGTTCAGAACAAGCACTTCAACAGCCGGCAGTTCCAGGTAGGGCCAATCTGATGAGAAAGTTCCATCTGCAGAATTTTTCATCAAGTTCAGAAGATGCATGAGTTATATATGTAGCTAGTGCAGTGTCTGCAACAAACTGAGAGGAGAGCCAATCAAACATTTTTATGGTGAGAGGGAGTAGATGTCAACAGACCTGTAGTGATGGACAAGAGACGAGCACTGAAAGTTTGCTCATCTTTTGCAGTGAGCCAGCGAGGGAACATGTTTCCACGAACATTTATGTTCAGCCTTTTTCTCTCTTGTATTGGATCTTGACTGTTCTGATGGATAGCTAATTCTCTGAGAAGATCGTGCTGCCTCACATAAAGATCGTTATAGAAGCCATCATATTCACTTGCATCACTCCTGAAGAATATGCAAAACCTGTTTCTCATTTGTATTCACAGAAATTCATGGTAACTTCTGCTCATGTATGGAAGCAAATAAGAGTAGTAGGTAACATACTTGGTTGCAAAAAGATCAACCAGATTCCTGGCAGCGAGTTCGTGAAGGATTCCCTTAGCATGAACACCATCTATGTCTAATTCATGCAATTCGATCCACATATCAATGAGGGCCGTGGCTGGGACTGAATGGTCCTCTGGAAATGAGCCCAAGTCCATGAAGCACTCCTTGTACAAAGGCATTCCATCCAAGTCATCCAGACTTCTTTTAAGACAGTTAAAAATAGCTTTGTCCGAATCAACAATTAGCCCTTCGGACCACTGGTGCAATTTGCTCTCCCAGATTGTTGGATGCTTCCCACAGAGTGACTTACCCACTACGTTGAGCGCCAGAGGTGATCCCTTGCAGCGCTTCACTATCTGCAATAAAAATTGGCAAGGAAGATTTACAAAATGCTACAACCAAACAGAACAGGTCAACTGTGGGCTGGTTATAATCGACAAGGTTTCTATTTTTCTATTGTCATTTTTTCCCAGGAAAATGGAAAACAAGTCAGGTAATAAGTTGGCCAGGTTGCATTATGATGAAATCTTCTTTGATGAATCTATGGGAACTTCCTTTTCTTTTCTCAGTAACTAAGAAATTATATGAAGGAAATCAAATCCTCAGATTGCACATGCCAAAACAGCTACCTGGAAAATCCTCTCCAGATCCAAATAACTATATATATATATATATATATATATAATCTTTTTTTGTTATTTTGCATTACTCTATCTTATATTAAACATGCACAGGACACGAGAAGGGCACCTCATCTATAAGCTCATCTCTAGGATCCATTGAGCCACCAAACATTCTTATTGACGAGGGACTCCAGAAGGAGCTACCTCTTGGCCCAAGAGAGCTGCTAGATTTGGGTATTGCTGAGTGAAGGAAAAGTTTCCGGGCATCCTCATGATTCAATGGATTCAGCTTATGCGGAGTACCAAAACCTGATAACTCAAATCTGGATGTCACCAAAATTTTATAATCTTGAACTTTGTCAGACCAGAACTTCTCCAAGAGTGACTCTGATTCGGACCAAACATCATCTAACACAAGCAACACCGGAACTTTTCCTATTTCCCCCAGCAACTTTTGCAACTGATCAATCGCATGTTCTTCTGTTTCAATTTGAGGTACATTCTTACCTTTATGATGAATCATGTTCTGTACCAACACTGTGAAACTGGGTGATTGTGAAACCGTGACAAAGAAGATATTACCGTCAAATTTGCCTGGAACAATGGAATAACACTATGCAACTTAGTTGGACATGACCAAGAACTCCAAAGCAAAATAGTGTAATATCATGTAGAGTTGGCAGCATGCAATATGCAATAACAGAGAAGAGACAGCAAAAGTTTTTCGTTGAAGAAACATCTTCAAATAGAATTTGTCCATTATTGTCTATTTCTAGTACAATTAACTATGACACACCAATAATAATACAATTCGTAAAGGATCTCAGGTGGAAGAAACTGCAATATAGGTGAAAATATAAACTGAATAGGGTGAACACCAGTGGCCATTTACTGAATTTAGCTTAAGTGAAAACTTTAGGTTTTTTGAAGCAAAAGTATTGGCCATACTGACGCATTAGTAACTTGGCATTTTAGCACACAAAAAAAATATTCCTCCTCTCTGTAAAAGGGAAAAATATATATATATATTACTCGAAGACTTTTTCTGCTTCATGAACAACATTTCAACCACTATACATTAATCAGTTCCATAAAACAGACATTTTAGATATTGAGCATAAGACAGTACAGGGATTGCTGCTGCAATAGAGCTCCGTCTAGGCCTAGGAAAATGAACCAACTACCTAACATGAGAATCTGATTTGCAGGTTGTAGTATACATAACAAACTTAACAAATTTGATGTAAACTCTAATCTTTTAATTTAAAAGATTAATAGAAATAATGTACTTCCATCATGCTGTGCGCAGATTGAGGCGAGATCAAATTGCAACATCATAAGAAGGCAATTCTTGTGTTTCACTGAAAAATGATCTTACATGGGATCTAAAAGATGCACAGCAAGAGTGATACCTTTGATTTCTGAATCATGACAGAGAGTCTCGACCAAGGTGGTCTTACCACAACCTCCAGGAGCAGACACTACCTTCAAAGAAACGCCTCCATCAAGCAACCACTTCTTGAGCTGTCGAACTGATGAACTCAACCCCACCACAAATTCTGGGGCTTTCCGCACTTCACAACTTTCAAACCCTCCAAGATCTCCAATTCTCCCATTGTTAGTCCTGGCTCCTAGCATCAAACTCAGCTTCCTTACGTATTCATGAATATCTTTCACCTCCGTCAATATCTCCTTACTATCTCGGCTGACAACTATAATGTAAATCAGAAAGAAATTTCTGATTTTATCTTCCAAGCCTGCCAACTTGGAGGAGCAGCGGTATCTCTTATATAAGTTAATACTGACTTTTGAGGACTTTACCACAAGGATTTTACCACTCTTCAAGAGGTCATGCAGGCCCTGCATTTCTTCTTTCGGACAGTCCAACAGTTCGTTTAATTTATCAATGTGATTTATGATTGGTCCTATGTATTGCAAGATCAACTGAAGGCTTTTCAAGCGGGAGCGGAACAGGATGGTTGTTTTCATTGCTTTCATAACGGCTGTAAGCAGCTCTGCAAATAATGCACCAACAGCTGCTCCAGAAACAAGATCTCCCATTATCTTCTGTGATCACAGCAAAACTACTGGAAAACCTACTCCTCAATCAAGAAAAAAAAATTTTAAGATGTTAGAGAGTGCAACAAAGGATAAATGGACCAAAAGAGACAAATTTAGACAATCGGAGAACGAATTGCAGAGCTAAGTGAACAAATAAAAGAACATCCTCAGGCATATATAGAGGAAAGAGAAATAATCGAACCAACGTCAGCAATCAATATCCTCAACAGCCTGTATTGATACTCTGGTAGAGTTGCTTAGGAGCATAAGTGAAAACAAACAGAAGCAGCATAACATAAGCCGCATCAAGAATTGTTGATATCAAATGCCTTCTGAGTTGAGGCTCTAATTTGCCAACTGAGCAGTCCGATTACACTGACGCTCTGGTAGAACCCGAAAAGAACAAAAATGGGCAATTAAATAGCGAGCGGATGTTGTTGAAAATCCTAATCAAGAACCCAACGGCTTCCGAAGCCCTCTGAGCTCAAAATTCGAAGGACTGCAGGCGGCACAAAAATACCCGAACCACGAACAGAGAGAGAGTTTACAGAACCCACCTTAGCAAATCGGAATTTTCAAGCGCCCTTCTATCCTCACAACTCACAAGCCCAATTTGGCAAGAAACGATGCTCAGAACAATGTGCGCCGAACCCCAAGAACCGATTGGGATCTCGCGACAGATCAGAACTAGCAGATAAAAAGGAGTTTGCCGAAGAAATCCACCATTTCAGATGCCCTTTGATGTAGAGAGCATCAGGCTGTCGATTTACTATAACGAGCCAAGAAGAATTCTGAGAGAAGCAATAGACAGGAGGAGGAAAAGGAACAATGACCCGAACCGTGTGGGCCCGCGTGAGACAGCAGCTTAAGTTTCCCAGTTCTTTCGCGTTGACGCCATCGTTGCAGGTCTTTCTTATGAAATTTTTTTTCTCAAGTGATGCACCGGGCGTTGACCCGGGCCTCCAGACTGCTGCGATTTAACCTTTCCTGCAAGGGACCGCTGACAAACATTTCGGCCAATATCAACCGCAGCCGTCGTTTTACTCTGTAATCTGTCTTAACAAGAGCTGACACCATGTTCAAGTAATTTTATGTTAGAGAATTTATGATCGGTAGAGTCATATTATATTCCTAGACCGGTTGGACTCGGTCAGGATATAAATGGGTCAGAACTTGTAAATTTTCTAGATATAGTCGTAAGTGTAGAGAGAAAAAAGAACAAAGCAAACATGACAGTAGATTGGCTGTGCTGGTTTTAATTTGCCAATTTTGATTTGGTTGTGCAGTCGGAAGTAAATGGCAGGGCTTTTTTTACTTTAAAATAAAAGAAAAATTGAACTGAACCAGACCAAATAGAAAATAGAGAAGTTAGAATCGCTTCTCCAACGGTACATTTTTAGTAAAAAGAAAAAAAAGGTTATTTAATTGTTTGATATGGTTTGTTCAGTTAATTATGGTTAACCAAAATGAATAGGATCATCTTTCTAGTTTATCTTAAGTTATATATAAAATAGAAAATGGATTTCAAACTAAAACGGTTGGGTTTTAACGGTTTGGTTCGATTCATTATACACCTAAAATGGATATAATTCGAGCTTTATATCTTAAATCAGATCCATTGGATGTTTGGTTTTATTTTATGAGTACCAAAGAATGAATACCCTGGTCGAACTTGGGAACTTCTCGAAAAAAACTGTTGAGTACTCACTCCTACATAATTGATACAGGCAAATCTCAGTTAAGAGTTCAAGTTAAATCACAATAATTATCGATCTTCTTCATGGTGATTTGACTCGTGGATTGGCGAGAACTTAACGCAACCTAACTTGTGGGCTGGGATTTGGCCGCAGCTAGTATTGTTAAAAGTGCGATTTGAGTCAGTTCACAATGGGTATAGAACCGTTAGATCCAGTTACGGTTCAGCCCATTTGCTTAACGAACCGGTTTGATTACGGGTCACAATTCATATAAATATGAACCGGCCTGTGAACCATCCATATTTTAATTTTTTTAAAAAAACACATTTATTTTTTAATTTAATCAGGTGAACAGTATTTTTATTGATAAATGAATATTATAAACAATGTTTTGATTGGCACACAGTATTTATAAAATAGTGTCTTGATTCATTGAAATGAGTAGTATTCTTTATAATTGGATGAACAGTGCTTTGATTGAATGCCTTGCCCATTTGTGACCGTTGATTTTTCAACAAATTATAGGAGATTACGACACTTCGAGAGCGAAGGGCTATAGTTCACGGTCCGGGCCGGTGTGGTCCGATTTTGTAACGGTTTCAGGCCGGTTCATTAGGTTAACGATTCGTGTCGATTATGGTTCAATGGGCCTATATTGCTGGCCCAACTCGTAACCGTCCCTCAATCCAATAAGAGTGGTTATATGTTGGGTTAGGGTGGTCTGGGCCGGTTCCGAGCCAGCCCATCCCATTTAACAACTCTAGCCACGGCCATCCAAAATTTAGTCATGTCTGGCTGGCTGCAAAGTTACAAGCAATTAACAATTACAAGCTGGTCATACGCACTCCCATTTAGTCGCCACCATGATCTAAGAGCCACTTCCATGGAAAACTTCAACCCTAATCCAATAAGCTTTCGATTTTTCATCTCCCAGGTACCGGTCAATCTCAGAAAACTCCACGAAGACTGGGTCCAGAGTTGATTTTACTGTTGTGAACTAAATAGTGGATACATGTCCTAAGGCGAGGAGGCTAAACTCAGCAATTCATTATTGGTGATATCACAAGCATTCATCAATTTCAGTAAGGGAAACAGAATTCCACCAAGGCGATATGGATTCTGAGGTTTTCCTTGCTCTGTATAGTTTGAACAGTTGTCGCAACCGACACTCGCAGACGCCACCGAGACAATATGGATCTAGATTCTCCACAAGCATATTGTGGACATCTGTTATATTTGTCCTCTATATAGATATAATGCGTATTAATGATAATGCTTATTTTGCTGAATTTAAAGATCATGTTATATGGTATACAGAAATCATGTTGGTCCACATTGATGTCCTTCTGCAAGGTGGCCATTTTCATCCACTTCTCTTTTGCCTTTTATACGTCTCCTTCTGATATGGACCCCTGAATTATTTTGCTCAACGTTCCCAGTAGTAGGAGAAATTCTGATGTGAATCAAGTTCATTACAATATCCACGAAATTGATCAGTGCTTACTGAATACTATTTTTCTCTAATCATTTGGTCTCCTGGAAGGCAGGGCTATCATAATTCTTCTGTTGCGGATCAGAAAAATGCTGTGTCATTTTCAAGCGCTATGTTTCTCTTTTGAGGGTGAGTCTCAATCGACACCTTCCACACGATTCTCTCCTCCTGTTTGAATCCGTGTGGACCCATGTGGAGGTCAAAAGGCACCGCCAACAGGCCATGTGAGGCCCCCCCTCTGTTAGGCTTCGCAGGCACCTTCCTTTATCTACTCCACTGACTGAACTGAGCCCGCCCCACCACTGTATTCGTCTCTTTAATTTTGAAAATATTATCCCTGCAACTTGATCTATGTTTAAATAGTTTATCATGTATAATTCGAATTAAAATAATATGAATGGAGAAAATTTATAATTTAGAAAGTTGAGATTATTATTATTTTTTAGGTTAGATGAGTTTAAATTTGTGCAAGTACATTGGACTGCTGCAAATTCTTGAAACTCATCGAGGCTCGCATCCCATGGTGGAATCGGCAAATGAAATTGCACTTCTCAACCGTTATTGTAGACTTCCAGTAATAACTTTACCCAACTAAAAATGTTAATTAAAAAAATAAAGAAAATGTTACAATTTCCCAGATTAATTGAAATATTTGATAGTGATTCGACAAGGTGGTCTATTAGATCTGTCAGAACTGCTATATTCAAGCAAGCCTTGCTGCTATCTTGTCGTGCTAATCAACAAATAATCGATTCTACAAGGAGGTCTACATGAACGAGTGATGTTCTGTTATTTCATCGGCCAGCTATGCATTTTTCTTGTGTAGGCACATTCAACTGGACAATTTGACTTTTTGATTGCCACTGATAAATATAGCAGATAACATGGTCCAAGTCTCGTACCATGGCAAGTCTGCACATTCATAGATATAATATGCATGTACGATGACAAGAGGAACAAATGATTTTTTTTTCCCTCATGTTTGCTTATACTATATTGCGGAGATCTGCATGATGCAACACCAGACTTCTGTTTTCAGCAACTTCAGATCTTGAGAAAACGCGTAAGATGCGCCGAATATGATTTGGTTCCCAACCTCTACTTGACATTGCATACCGACATTATTATTGCACTGTCATCAACTTGTAGATTTCATAAAGATATTCAAAAACTTTCACAAGAGAAGCTTTGTTTTTTGGGTAAATCTTTAATGTCTGAAAATAAATACGTCTTCCACCGCAGTAATAAATATAAAATTCGGATCTTTCCCGCGCCTCCTATTTAAGGCACAGAAGGTACACTTATCACTTACATTCCGGGACCCTTCTTCATCGTGAAAATTTGGTAAGTCACAATTTCTCGGGTCTTTCTCCATCTTGGAAGAGGAACTTCAACCAACTTGTTCCCTGATTTAGCCTTTCATATAAAAAAGAAATGTAATGTTCGATTCTAGATTTTGAGCATTCTTGAGTTCACACTGCTCTTAGCATTCTGACGGATTTGGTTTGAAGTTTTGGCTGTGAACATTTGAGGCTGTATCTCTTTGTCTTGGGGCATTTGATCATTTGTTGGCAAGGATTCGGTCAGCCTAGTGCGCCGGACTACTCATGTCTTCTGGGATCTTTCTATTTGCAGATCTAATGGGAAAGGCAGAGTTGCTCCGTCTTGCATGTGGGGTTTTGGCTGTTTCTTGCGTTACTCTGGTGATAGCAGATGACCCCTACAGATTCTACACTTGGACTGTGACCTATGGCACTAGTTCTCCTATGGGTGTGCCCCAACAGGTTGGTTGGCTTAAACTGTTGTTTATCTCATTCTCTGGTGATGTCTGAGGCTATGTAGTTCTAGTTCAAGGAAAGCGTTCAGAGTTCAGACACAAATTGAGGTTGTCTTGTCCATTGTCTTTTCGTGTTTTGAAGGTAATCCTCATCAATGGCCAGTTTCCTGGGCCAAGACTTGATGTGGTCACCAATGACAACATAGTGCTGAACTTGATCAACAAGCTTGATCAGCCCTTTCTTCTGACATGGTGAGTTCCCCATCCTCAAAAATCCGTTTGATTTTCTTCCTTTCTTCCTACGGACGGTTAGATCTAACTTTTTGCCAAGTAGGTAGCTGTCACATGCTACTTTAAGGTCAGTTGTGATTCGAATAAGCTTAGAATTGTCAATGGCCACCTGTACTTGGGTCACTTGAGTAGTGATTTCATTGGGGTTCTTTACCTTTCTTCATTATAACAAATGCAACATTACAATACAATTGCAGGTCCTCGCAAAAGTTGACTAATGCTTGATCGAGCATTTCTGAAATCCTATGTAACGAAGTGTTTAGCATTGACCTACAACTGTTTGATATATGGAGCATGAGATTTTCTGACTCGTATAATAACTGCTTCTGTTAGATCCAGACCTGGGACGTTCACTCTGTTTACTTTGATCTGTTCGGTATCAGGAATGGCATCAAGCAGAGGAAGAACTCTTGGCAGGATGGGGTCCTGGGAACCAACTGCCCAATCCCTCCAAACGCAAACTTTACCTACATATTCCAGCCCAAGGATCAGATCGGATCTTACACATACTTCCCCTCGACTGGAATGCACCGAGCAGCTGGTGGCTATGGTGCAATAAATGTCTTTCAGAGACCCCGAATTCCTGTTCCCTACGGAACACCTGACGGAGATTTTACTCTACTGATCGGTGACTGGTATAAGACCAGCCACAAGGTCGGATGATACTTGCTTTTGGGTTGTTTTGAGTACAAATTTCAATATTTTTGCCTGAGACACAAACTGATAGATACACATTCACTTGTTATTGCTTTCGGCATTTCCCGTGGTCATGTTTGCATTAATTAGTGACAATTTAAATGGAAGTTTTAGAATGATTTAGGGAAGCAAAATATTTGAAATTTGCATATTTATGTGCACGGTACAAATTGACCGGATAATCTCATAATACTAGTCATGTTTCTGCATCATCAAGTTCCCGAATTTGTAGTTCTATGGCATGCATGCATCAATCTTTGCATTGAATCTTGCAGATTTTACAGTCCACTCTCGACTCTGGAAAATCTTTACCCTTCCCTGATGGTATGCTCATCAACGGCCAGTCTAATCCCACCTTCACTGGTGACCAAGGTCAGCCAAATTCTCAAAACGGAGAATAGATATTCCTATTGTTTAAGAGGTTCTTCCTAATTGATTTGGTTCTCTTTCAGGCAAAACTTATAAATTCAGAATATCAAATGTGGGGCTATCAACCTCTCTGAACTTTAGGATCCAAGGCCACATGATGAAGCTAGTTGAGGTCGAGGGTTCTCACACGGTTCAGAACATGTATGACTCTCTTGATGTTCATGTTGGACAGTCTGTCACGGTATTGGTGACCCTAAACCAGAATCCGAAGGATTACCACATTGTCGCCTCCACAAGGTTCACTAAGACCATTCTAATGGCAACAGGAGTCCTGCACTACTCGAACTCTAGGACCCCAGTCTCTGGCCCCATTCCTCGAGGCCCGACCATTGAAGTTGACTGGTCCATTAAGCAGGCAAGAACCTATAGGTATGGGAATGAGCAATAGTCATTGCAATTTGCCTTTCTTTTTTCCAATCCAAAAAGCACTCTCAGCTTCTGTTTTCTTGTTTTGAAGCGGACGCAGAGATTGTATTTATTCATGTCTTCCTTGACTGACTAATTTTTCCTGCAGGTGGAATCTGACTGCGAATGCAGCAAGACCGAACCCTCAGGGATCATTCCATTATGGGAAGATCACTCCATCAAGAACGATTGTGTTAGTGAATTCGGCCCCTATCATCAATGGGAAGCAGCGGTACGCTGTTAATGGTGCATCCTACGTCAATGCTGACACCCCTGTCAAGCTTGCTGATTACTTCAATATTCCTGGAGTCTTTAGTACGAGTTCTCTCCAAAGTTCCCCTTCGGGTGGCTCTCCTTTTATCGCTACCTCTGTCTTGCCTGCCAACCTTCACGATTTCCTTGAAATTGTCTTCCAAAATAGCGAAAACACAATACAGTCGTGGCATCTTGATGGATATGACTTCTGGGTTGTCGGGTAGGTAAACCAACGACTCGTTAAGTTAGCAGGAATCTGATATTTGAAGTAAATGGATTGTAATAATATGTCCTTTGCTAATAATACAGTTATGGGAACGGGCAATGGAGCCAAGCGAGCAGGCAGAGCTATAATCTCGTGGATACTCTTACTCGACACACTGTTCAGGTAAATCCATCGCCCTGATAACTTACTCAACTGGAAATACTAGGGACCAAGAAAGTTCTTTCAAGTCATCCGATGTCTCTTCCACCATGTTCTATTTCAGATTCCACAATTGTGAAGATGGTTTTTGTATCCATATGCCTTCAATAGCTCTCCAAAGGAATGACCATAGCAATCGACCATTGTACACCTTCCATAATGTCTTTTGTATTCAGCGTTTAACAGCCATTAGTACCTGGATCTATCCATATGAATCACACGATCAGCCATTCACAGCTCAGAGCTTGCTCATACGATATAGCAAACTCCATTACCGTTAACCTCTGCCCGTTTCCCTTCCAGAATTTAATAGTTTCTCATATGCAGGTCTATCCGAACTCGTGGACAAGTATTTACATGTCCTTGGACAACCAAGGGATGTGGAACGTGCGATCTGCAATATGGGAAAGGCAGTATCTCGGGCAGCAATTTTATCTCCGGGTCTGGAATCCCATCCAGAGCCTCGCCAATGAGTACAACATTCCCTCTAACGCCCTTCTCTGCGGCAAAGCTGCCAAGGCACACAACTAATCGTGGAGACCGTTCTATTAATTGCTCAGGATCCGTTCATCTTTGTACGGTCATGAAGGTATGACTGAAGAGAAAAGCGAAGGGTTGAGAATGCAGAAATTTTTTCGGTACCGTTAGAATCTACTGGAGTCATGGAATTACATACAAGAATTGTTCATTTGTTGTCTCATCACTGTATCGTTGAATGATAGATACACCAAGCATTTCGTTCTTGGAACAAAATCCCCTTTCCAGAGGAACTACTCCAAGCTACATTTAGAAGCTTTCAACTGTGGACATGGAATGAAAATCATCTTCCAATTGTCCGATTCTTCCTTCAATGGATGCTTGGGCAATTCCCAAGCAGATCCCAATTGAGACCCATGGGCTCTGTCCTTACCTCACACTGGAAAAAGGTTCGGCCTAAAAGGTCCATGGCTAATAAACCAGTTCAGTCGGTCTGGTCTGTTCGATCCGGCCCACATAGGCTAACTGTCATTAGCTCATATTGATGCCGATGTAAAATTTCTCTTACTAATAATAATTATGGTAATTAGTTAAGCGGGTGTTTAATTTGAGTATTGTTGGACTAAAGTTTAAACTTAAAAATTACATTAAAATTTTTTATTTTATATGGAGAGTAAGTTTTGATAAGAAATTTATTGTGTATTTAAGTATTTTAAATAATTGAAAAGGTAAATAGGAATGTGATATTATAATGTTTGATATGATAGAAGTATTATACTAACGTTTCTTTCAAATTATGTGTGTTGGGACATGACTCATGAGAGGAAAAAATGGCTAAAGTGGGGTAAATATCTAATGTGTAACATATAATAAGTACAATAATTGAATGAAATCTATCAAATATTTTTTTTGGGGTAAATCGCTTAAAAAAACTCGTAATTCTCGAATTTCACTTATATTATCACAAATTTCGTTAATGACCTAAATTAGCATTTAAAATTTTTTTCTTATATTAACAGAATATTTAATTCTAATAAAAATTTTATCGAATCATCTATAATTGATGTGACATTATTTTTGTTGGTATAGGCATAAAATGAACGAAAAAAATAAGTAATTTTATATTTATTTTATATTATCACAAACTTCATTAATCAACCCCATATTGTCACAAGTCCTAACTTTATAAAAAAAAACAAAACAACCTACCATTAATTGTTAAGTAGCGATGGAACTAACTCGAGAGTCAAAGATTGACAATTTGTAGCTCTATAGCGATGTTTGTAACTTGGTAGACTCCTTCCAGTCGACTAGAATCAATGACTAGTCCCAATTCGCACCTTATCTTGAATGTGTATTAAATATTTTGTCGCTTTTTAACAAATGGTCAACCTCCTATTTACCCAGAAACGCAAAACCTTTTGGCCCACAAGGTAGCCAAATTGGCAAGCGCTTGTAATCACGTTAGCCAAATTTGCATCTCCGACTTCCCCTCCTAGGTCTTGACCGGGGAAATGGAATTGTAATCAATTAGTCCCAATGTTAATCGCTGTGTGAAATAAATCGCGTTTTAATATTTTAAAAAAAAAAGTATCTTGCCCATACGAAAACTTGTGGGCCCCAATGGTGCTCCCACTTGGGGTAGATTTACGAGCCTATTAAATTGGGGGTGGATTAGATGTTCCAACCATTTTGAGTATTGCTTGGTGATTAGGGTATTTGATTAGGCACCTGTGGTCAGACCTGCCGAGCATATCCCCAGTCGTTCATACTTAGTAGCCTCTCAATCTCTTCCCCATGGACTCACCCGCCGAAAACTGCATATACAGATTTTCACAAAAATAGAGTGAAACCAATAAGATACAGGTGGTTTTAAAAAAAAATAAGAAAACCAACTCCTACATCGTCATCTGGCCCATCATGTCCTAGGCAACGCCCAGTGCACCTTCGTTGCATAGGCCCCCTAACCACAACCCCATAGTACGCCGATTCCAATTTTAGAAAAATATTACACAAAATGGGTAGATTGACATGTAAGTGTAAAGTTACATATAAACTAGGCCCATTTTTTTCTTTAGTGCGTTTTGAATGGAAAAATTAACGATGGTATACTACAGATAAAAGAAAGTTCATATTTATTTTATATAAAGTTAAAATCTCGAATTAAATATAAACATATACCAAAGTACATATGATCATTTGGACTACTTTCCCCTTTTAAAATAAAAAAGAAATTATCTAAAGAGTACTTGCTAGATTTTCAAGGGACATGAGTAGATGCAATAGTTTTTCCGTAGGGAATAGAATGAGGAAATTTTTGTTTAATTGAGGAAAATTTTCTGTTTTTTGAATTTGCAGTCTGGCGTTATAAAAGAATTTGATCTTATCATAATATTTTTTATTTTAATTAAGAGTTATTATGAAGTTGTCAAATACTTATGTCGATGGAATTCAATTCATCATATTATTTGATATATTTGAAATATTATATATTGTCTACACAATATCTTCATCTATATATTTCTTAATTGAATCATTTCTTAGGACTTATCAATATGCTACTTACTGTCTATGTAATCGAGTGAGTTCTCCGGTCTAACAATGTGTATACGGTTCTAGATTATGCCTAGTCATGTTTATTTACGTCGATATCTCCAATGTGCTTTCATCATATTATATTTGATTTATTCAGTTTCAAGATCTTCCAAGGAATCCGTCTTTGTTTACCACCGTGCATTTCCTCTTATTCTGTCTGCACCTGGAACGGACATGATTAAGAGGATGCTTTCCTTAGACACGACATCCCACATCCCACTACACTTAGTCGACTGTTCGATCGCTTGCGTCTTACTCGACAAACTACGCATCAAGTTACCCTTTACTTTCATGATAATTGCCTGGTCCGATTTGAAGGCCGATTCACTGGGAGGACAATGAATTAATTTCGGGATTCTCGGGGTCATTCTATTTATGTAAAATTTGTTCCTCCAAAAGTGATGTCATGCGCATAATTTCGGGTCTAGTCCACTACTTACTAGATACCAAGTTGAATTATTGCACATCATAACATTTTTCATAACGCAAAATTATCTTCTCTTTTTTTAATTTTACTCCTTGAATCGGGGTTTTGGGCATAAAGATTCCACTGGCCTGTAAAAAGGGGTCCTAACCCTTCGGGGTGTGGCAATACATTTAAGAAATTATTCCATCGAACGGATTCCCCCATGAGAGTAAATTCATGTAGACATCCTACATAAATAATTGAACCTACCATTTTAGGAATCGGTCACAATAGATATTAGGATCAATTTATGTACTTGAGCAAGCTCTTGGGAGTTGCATCTTTTATGCAATTGTTTGGCACTTTCCATGGATGATAGGTTTTTGGTGACCTGTCAGTTCATTGAAGACGATGTCCAAATTGATAATGGACCACGTACAATTTTATATACTTGAGCAAGTTCTTGGGGTTGCATCTTTTATGCAATTGTTTGGTACTTTCCATAGATGATAGGTGTTCGGTGAACTGTCAGTTCATTGAAGACGGTGTCCAAATTGATAGTGGGCAATTACATTTTATCCTCAGTCTCCCTCTTTCTTTTTTTTATATAGAAAATTTTTAATTATAAAAATAATAAGAAAATGGATGGATAAGAAAATATAAAAATTTTTATGATAAAAATTAAATATATAATTTTTTAATTATTAGGTTACAGTGGTATCTTTAATAAAATTTCATTTTTTAAGTGCAATTTATTAAGGTTGGTCGATAATGTTGATTTTTAACCGGTTGTTGTCATGTAATCAACTTATAATCAATACAAAATTAGGGAAAATCTTGTCCGGATTTTTTCGGACTCTCTTTCCAAAACGTCAGCTCACTTTCGACAGGTGAGGCCCTCGCCACCTATACCAAGCAGGGCACAATCGACAGAATTTTTTTTTTTATAGATATGATATTTAAATATATCTTATCAATGATAAAGATAACACCTTTCACTTAATAATAATTAATTAATCCATTGATCATCCCAAATCATATATAATATAACAAATGAGATTCCAAAATAAAATGTTTATGTATGCAACATCTCAAACTCTATACCGACCATAGTTTTTAAAACCGGATCGGGCCGGCCGGTTCGATCAGGAACCGGCCACTCACCCGGTCCGGTTCTCACAAAAAATCCAATTATTATTTAAATGAGGTCAAATCCAATTGAACCAGCCGGTT
>CXYZ01005390.1:444437-465475 GCA_900006705.1 Sonneratia caseolaris
TAATGATTTTGATTATAAATCATAATTAAATTATAATATTATATCAATTTATTAGAATATTATATTATTAATATTATTTATTAAACATACGGTTCAATCCATTGAACTCCGGTCCGACCCATAAATCCATACTTTGATCGGTTCCTCATCTAATTCGATTTTAAAAACTATGATACCGAACCTTTACCCAATCCATAGTACAATAGAGACACTTGTACTATACACAGGAGCAATCGACGTCAAATCGTGATACGGCGGCGGCACCAGCTAGATATGGGATAGATCGCAGCCCTCACCTGTGACGACATTTTAGTTTTGGCTCATGCAATTATTTTAAAAAAAATTTTGCCTGTGGCCCATGTGATTTAAGAGCCTTCCATGTTTGTTATCAAGAGCTTCTTCTCAAAAAGAGGGAGAAGAAACTTATATCATATAGTGATTTGATTTAACGTTTATTATGATAAATATTTAAATAATTTATTAAAAAAGTGTTTTAAAATTAAAAAATAGATCATTTTAAAAATTTTAAAATAAAAAAGGATGAATAATTTTAGAATCTCCAACATGTTTTTTCAAAAGAGTTAAATGCATCCCATTAACCGTGGCATGAACAATGCCCATTTTCCGAAAAGGGTAAGATCAAGTTACAAGAGAACGAACCTTCATCGCCATGGTTGAGGAGGGTTTTCGTATCGTGCGAGGAAGAGGAAGTGATGGGCGTTGACTTTCAACGGTTCATGATTTTGTCTTGATTAATAGCTTCTTTTTAAGACATGGGGTTAATGTTCATTTATAATTTCTTTTACCAAGTTTTTTTTTCATCTAAAATGCGTAAATTTTAATGGTTATGTCACATTTGATATACTGTCAAAATTTTAATTAAAAATGCTGAATTGGCATGCTAGTGTCACTTACTGTGGTTAACAATAAAACATTCACATTTCAGTAGATGGACCAATTTGACAGAGAGACATAAGCATGGTTAGTCACATAAGCGATATTAACGTGCTAATTTAGTTTTTTTAATGAAAAATAATTTTATTTAACATAATAATTATGCATATTTATCAAATTGGATATTAAAAATAGTTTCTCATATCTATGCTTAATCATCCATAATTTCTTCGTACAGATTCTAATTTTTCGTGTGCCATTTGAAATATCAAAATGCTGATAAGGCGAAATTTTATTTGACATAATAATTAAACATTCCTTATAATGTTTAAAATATTTGAAATAATTCAAAGATGCTTAATTAAAATTAACCATAGCACAATTCTATTTAGTGTTAATTAGAATATACTATATTATAATAGGTAAGTTATGCTATATGAATAAATCCGCCAAAATTTATAAGTCAAACAAAAATAAATAAATATATTTCAATAAGTTGCCCATTACCTATGGTGTGATACTGATTTCAGTCAACCTTGGGTTGGATTAATAGTTCCCTCATTAAACCTTCAAATAGATGATTTAATAATTGAATATCATATTAATATGTAATTTAAGAATTGAATATTATATTAGAAGGGTCGGGGAGAATTTTTCTATATATCATAGCTCAACTTCAAAATAATCTTATTGTGCATTTTGACTTGCTCCAAAAAAATATTGTATGATATAAAACTATAAAAAGATACTGAATTGAACTATGAAAAACAAGGTACACAAAGACCCCATCTTCCTTACCCTTTGAATGAGAGGCTCCGTCCTTTTCTCCTTTCAGAGTAGCAAAGGCAAAGGTAAGTTCTTCCTCCTATAAGCCGCAGAGACCTATTCTAACAGAGCATATCGGATTTGTTCCCAAATAAGTTTAGTTACCGGACAAAAGGTGTGGTAGTGGGAGCCGGTGGGTGGTCCCGCGCAGCCATGCATGCCAAATTCTTAGGAATTCCCGTGAGTCATCAACACGTGCATCTCCAGAATTTTATTTTATTTTTTTAAATGTCACGGATTTCATGTGAGAAAATATATGCCTTGAGACCATAGTTTTAAAAACTGGATCGGGCCGGCCGGTTCGATTGGAACCAGCTACTCACCAGGTCCAATTCCTAAAAACAATTCAATTGCACATTCAAAGAGAAAAATCCGATTGAACCGGCCGGTTCCCGGTCCGACCAGTGAACCTAATTGAACCCTTGAGAAAACTAGCCGACTTAAAATTAAAAAAAATAAAAACCTATTGTAATGTATTTATTTTATTTTACTATACTTATATTAATATATTTTTTAATATAATAGCTATATTAATGATTTTTGTTATAAATCATATTCAAATTATAATATTATGTAAATTTATTAGTAATATTATATTATTAATATTATTTATTAAACATGTGGTTCAACCTATTGAACCCCCGGTCCGACCCAGCAACTCATGAACATGGGCCTACACCAGTTTCCGACCCGGTCCGGTTTTAAAAATTATATTTAAATGTATTAATCATACATATATGCAATTAATACTTTTAGGAAAATAATAATAAAAATTCAATCAAAATATTTACGATGTGATTATGATAATTAGGTTATCACAATAAAATAATAATAATAAATTAACTTGGATGCACTTTATACAACAATTAGTATATTAATATAGAAACTAAAAACCTAAGAGCATAATTGTTGCAAGTCTCACCACACTCAATGCTATTTTTGGTGTGTTCATTATACACGGATGTTTACGGTCACCAAAGGAAATTTCACAGTGAAACGTAAAGTAACTCAGCTACGATACATGATTCCCAGTGATTGAGGTAATGACACAATTATGGTACAAATTATTTACTTAATTCCTATTACAAGCATTAAAATAAATTTAAAAGGGTTAATAATTAAATGATTATATAAAAGCAATTATTGCGGCGGCAGCGGTAGGGAAATTGTGGTTAAATGGGTGATCTAAAAATTGAATTTTAGATTGAGAGGGTCAAAAGAAATTTTTTTAGGAATTTTGGTCCGATTGTAAATTAGTCTTGAGATACGTTTCGGCTGATTTAAGGATATCGCGCGGTAGAAAATATTAAAAAAAAAAAAAGAAGAATACGAAAGGGTGAGTAGTTAGGTATTTGTATCTTTCATCTATTATTTTATATTATTGTATCTGGTAGCGTTCAAGTCCAACGACAACCACGCACAGCCCCCCAACCCACGGTTATTTAAACGCGTTCGGCTGTGCAGCAAGGTCAGTCATTCAGCAGCGGCGCATTGCTCCACAAACACACCCGCAGGAGTATGGGGATCAATCGCAATGAGGCCAGTGATCATCAGCAGCACATCGTCTTGGTCCACGGGCTCTGCCACGGCGCCTGGTGCTGGTACAGGCTCGTCGACGGCCTCCGTTCCTCCTGCCCAGGCCGCCCTGTCACCACCGTCGACCTCGGCGGCTGTGGGGCCGACCCCAAGCAGTTCGATGAGGTACGCACGTTGTCGGACTACATCAAGCCCCTGATGGAGCTCCTCGAGTCCCTTCCGGGGAACGAGAGGGTCGTCCTCGTGGGACACAGCTATGGAGGTCTCCCTGTGGCCCTAGCCATGGAGAGGTTCCCAGAGAAGGTCGCGGCCGCAGTCTTCCTGTCCGCTAACATGCCGAGCTGTTCGTCTCCACTGGGTCTCTCTATTCACGAAGTACGCACCATCGATCTACTCACTCACTTTCCAGGAGAACATATCTTATGACAACACATACATATGTGTGCAATTGTTGTTTCTTCTTTAACAGTTATTTAGGAGGAACAGTGCGTCGCCGTTCTTGGACTGCAAGTTCGATTTCAATGAAGGGCAGCAGAAACCGCCAACGTCAGCCGTATTTGGGCCAGAATACATGGCAAACACGCTCTATGCAGGCTGTCCACCAGAGGCAAGTTCCTTTTTCTCCTTTTCCCGTTTCCTTATTAACTCCCCCAAAAAAACAATTTGCAAAATCTGTTCATAGGTATATGGATCTGGAAGGACAAGAGGAAAGACAATCAGAGGATATAGGAGTTTTCTTGGCAAGAAACGAATTTATGACCTCTCAGTTTTATAAAATATTTTTTTTATTTGACACTCACGATTAGTTTATCGAATCTAAACATAAATTGTATTCTAATAGCTGCTGGTGCCTTTTGTTTAGGATCTTGAACTGGCAAAGAGGCTGGTAAGGCCCGGGAGGCTGTTCGTGGAAGAGATGATGCAGTGCGTGGTGACGGAGGAGAGGTATGGGTCGGTGAAGAGGGTCTTCGTATTGTGCGAGGAAGACGAAGTGGTGGACGTTGACTTTCAATGGTCCATGATCCAAAACAGCCAACCGGACGAGGTCAAAATCATCGAAGGAGCTCACCACATGGCCATGCTCTCCAAGCCCAAGGAGCTGCAGCTGTGTCTGGATGAAATTGTTGCCAAGTATGGTTAAAAAGCCCCCCACTTGTTGAATAATGTAAAATGTCATAATTATGAGGAAAAAAACTTTTATATGCGGTTTAATTCCCTTATGTTAATGGTCCAAACGTCTGGTTGTAAAATTTAATATTGGCAAATAAAATAAATTAGAAAATAATCCAAATAACCATTAATTTCGAGTCAATGCTTGCTATATTTTTAGTACTTCTTGCCGACCATAACTGGAGCAGGTTTGTTTGAGCAAGAAGGCATATCAAAAAATTCGAAACTCAGATTTCCTTGTCGTGGAGGTGGGCATCTCAATCGGCCGTGTCTAAGATTGCATGTGGAAGAGCGCTTTCCTTTTTCCTCTAGAAAGAACTTGCAGGTCGAGAAGCAGGGCTCGATGCTTGAGGTTGTGGTAGTTTCATCACGGTCTTGGTTCGATTCTCTCTGGTAGAAGTTTCACCATAGCTCATTTCTTCTATTTTCTATGTTAGTTTGTGTGTCCATGAGCCTTGTTTACCATCAATCGAATATTACAGATATTATTGTCATATTATTCTTACCAAATAAAGTATTTAAATAACATCATATTAAATCATTAGGAAACAAATAATGCTGCAATAATTTTTCACTATAATTCATCGTTCTTGATATCTTTATTATCCTCCACCTGTCATTATATTTTAATTTTTTTAAATGGAGGGGAAAAAAAAAACCAAATGAGCCTATTGGGCAGGATGACCTCTCTGTCCATCTTGCATTGGCTCAGTAAGAGACTCTGATGGAAGAACGGAACAAAAAACTGCCGGCGCTGGCGGCTTGATTGATGGAAATCCGGCTTTGTCTTGATTCAGTGAATAACTAACTAGCAGTCATTAATACTATTTCTTATGTAGCCTGGTCACAAATACCCATCGATAGAGACGGCTTATTTGTCCGACTAAAGTAGTCAAGGATGGATTGCACGACTCACACGTAGATAGATTATGACCTGTGTGAATACCGACCAGCCGGCTCGACCCAGCAGTCGCCAGTCCGTTCACATGACTAGCTAAGTCATCCGGAGAGCCAAACTGCGGTGGCCTTCCTGTAGGTAAAATCTATCCATTGGATAGGTAATTTGAACTCGGACCTTAAGAAAGCTAAAATCAACCGAAATATATTGTAAAAAATAAAATGAAGTGAAATGAAACCCTTCCCCGTACAGAGCAAGGTTTCAGTTTCCCGTGCCATACCAACAGATACGTGAGGCTTTTTTGTCCTTAAAAATAACGATAAATATCATGCTACTTCCTATCCCTTCTTTCGATCTCGGGTTTGGTCTGACTGTCTTGTGCTAGCCATGACAAATACGGGTCCCATAATCTTAGAAGGATTCATGAGATTTGCTTGCAGCATGAATGAGTAATGTGAGCAACCGTCCAGTCATTATCCTGTCACTGACCACTTATTTACGAGCACGGACGCCTTTCGTCTGCCTGCCAATCTAATTTCCCCATTTATGATGATGAAGTGGTATCGCTATCTGTCCATCCATGATTTAAGAGGCGCTATGTTTTGTTGCCATTCTCACTCAAAGTATGAGCCCGGATTAATATGTTTCAGAACAGCCAGGCAGCTCTCTGACCAGGGAATGAATTTGGTTGTCTTGATTGCACTGGTGGATCGGGCAAGACTTTTAACGCATGAGAGGCGAAAGAGCGTAGTTAATCTAATATTCCTTTCCGTAAGGATATCTTTACCACCGCATGGAAAAGTCCCCATAGCTCTAAAGCATATAAAAAATCAAATTTGGAGTACTGGACAACAAGTTGACGGTACCGGACGCCACTGCACTGTAAGCCTGCCATTTTCTCTCCCTCATCAGTAATTTCATCAATCGACCATTGAGACATGTCGAGGGTTATGTCTCTTTAAGAATACAATGTATTCATCAGCTTGATATGTGATGTCAAGAGATCATCTATGTTCATGTTGACACAGGTGATAGGGGTAGGGCATCGGCGGCCTGTTCTGGTGGGCTTACTAATCAATGCCCAAGTCAAAACAGCCGCTTAGAGTTCTTAGCCCTAGTTTCACTCTTTAACGGTGAAGCGGTATGGATCTCTGTCCATCTGAGCTCTAGAGGTCGTATGTTCCATTGTTATTCTCCCTCAAAATATGAGCCCTAATTCCTATGTTTCAGAACAGCCGGGCTGCTCTCTGTCCAGGGAATGAATTTGGTTGTCTTGATTGGACTGGCGGATCGGCTCTTTATGCTGCAGCTTCCTTCATACGCTACGTTCACAACCGATCTCTCTTTCCATTTTGGGAAAACTTCTTGCCCAGAGCTCGAACAATGGGGACGATTGGTTCAGCACATCCAACGCAAGATCCCCAGCCAAACAACACCTTCATACCTCCATCAGGTTCTCCCTCCTCTTGGAGTGAATTTGGAAGCAAGAAGGTCTTCGGCCTGTTCTGGCGGGCCTACTAATTTAGGTCTCACAAGTGAAGCTTTGCGCTTACAAAAAATTTCATAGCACCTTTACAGCTCAATTCAATTGGAGCTGGCAAGTACTGAGTTTTGGATCGTGCCAGTACAACATAAATTTACTATCAAGCCGTGCCAGTGCAATCCACTATCTCAGACGGTCCAAAGATAATCAATATTCTTGTCATTAGATCATATTATACGTTTTTCAAAAATCTAACAAATTTAAAATAATTCAATTTTGTGTCAACAACCAGTTCATTATAAAATAATTTTTTTAAAATTAAATTGAACTGTATAACTATTCTAAGTTTAATTCGAATTAACTCATTAATGAATAAGATATCCCAATATAAGTTCTCTTTAATTATGAGAATTAAATATGATAATTTACTCATAGGAAATTAGCATCAAACCAACCCATGTGGGTAAGAAAGTGTAAAAATCTCCCATGTAGTGATCTATTCACTAATAACCTCATAGCCTGCGTGAGGAACAGTTTCAATGAACCACCCAACCTCAGGCACATCGTGTTCAGCCTTCGACTTTTGATTTTTCTTTTACCATTCTATTCTTTTCTCTCTGGTTGGCGAGCTAGCTCACAGTCGCCGAGTATGACAGATTTTCATGTGCAACTCGGGCAGCTATCAGATATAGCCCATCAGTAGAAAGGGAAAAGAAAAACGTAAAGTCAAGAAACAAATGAGGCTTCCAGCTGACTAGAGAAGTGTATTCCTTGGTCCTTTCCTAGTAGTCATTATTAAGCCACTCGCTCAACTTCATGGCCTTCTTCAGAGCAACGTAGTTTTTGACTTATTTTATTATAGGTAAGTAAAATAACCTATCAGAAATAATTTGAATAACAATCTCTTATTACATTTTCTTATCTAAAACTATATCCATCCACATGTGAGAAGTAATATTCGCCAAGGATTCAACTATTAATCTCTACTGGATGTAAGTGAGAATATTAAATGATGCATGTTAAAGCCGACCATTTACATTCTTATTGAGTCCGTCTGAGGAGTAGGAATGGAACGTTTCCCTATGTCATCCATCGGTCCTCGGCCGAAACACTGGGCTGGTAGGATCGTTCGCTCTTGCCCCAATTTTTGGACCCACTTGTCGAAGATGGGGACCCAGCCTATAAAAGGAATCTTTTTTTTTTAATTTAAATTTCAAGCTCATGTTTTTTTTTTTATCTAGGGCACTGAAAAAATAAGGGGTTAGTTTTGAGAAAATGTCTAATTTAATAGTAGTTGTAGTTATTTCTGGGGTATGATCATCATATTTGGGCTTAATCACTATTATAATTTATAAATTTACCATAAAAATTTAAAAATGAAGAATAATGTTATTGGAGAAAGATAGAAGAAATAAATTGCTGTGTTGATATAATTTGTTGTGTTCGTTTTCATCTGGGGATGCATTTATTATTTATATACACTGTAATTATTATTATTATTATTATTATTTGCATATAAACGTAATCTCCAAGGGGAAATTATTTTAGCAGGATTAAAAAGAAATGCTAAATGAGAAAGATTATTGTTATTGTGAAATGTTTATTAATATTATAAGATATAATTAATAGAATGTATTATGCGAAAACATTTTGTAAAATATTTATAAAACATTTTCGCACCATTAAAAAAATCCCCTAGGATTTGTACACCTTGAAAAATTATTATCTCGTATGTCATTACATCAGTATTAAGTTAAATTAATCCAATATATAATATAAGAGTAATTTTAAAATATATATTAATTAAATATAAAAATTTTAATTTGTACCAATTTGATATATTATATAACGTTGAATATTTTGTACTAAAAGTGCAATTACTCGCACCCCACAGTAGATCAAAGAAGGGTAAGCCAATTCAGCAAGCCGCCATTAGAGAGTCTTCCCTGAACGTGTAACCTTGCAGGCTCACACGTAAACCAATGTGCAGAAACCCTAGCGCAAGCCCAGAGCCGATATTATATAGGACCCCTCGGCCGTGTTGCATTATCTTTTTACCGTTCCACCGTCTAGGGCCTCCCTATGCAGGTGGGGGTGGCATCGTGGTAAAAAGGGAGACCTAGGATCGTTAGATAATTTTTTACCTAATATAATTACCCGATAGGACATGATATGAAATTATATGAATTTTAATTGAATCATATGTACAATTTGATTATATACGGTTGAGTAATCTAATTAAATATATTTAAATATACATTTTACTTATTTGTGCTTAGCCTATTAAAATTTATCTTTATATTTTATTATGATAATCTAATTATTATAGTCATATTATAAATATTTTAATAATAATACTAATAATATTATATATTAATTGTGTACTTATATAATTGATACATATGAGTTAAAATGGTCAGATAATAGTTGAAAATTTTTTGACATTAATCATTTAAATATAATAATACATTTAAACATGATATGATATGAACCAAATTACCAGTCATAAATGTTCATTCGAGGGGGAAAAATGGATTATTGTTTGGTTAATTCACTCCCCGTATATGCTTTACAATAATCGGGAAAGTGGTTCGTGTCATTGATATTTTTCACTCGTAATTTCAATAAATAATTTCCGAGTAACATGCACATACTTCCAAGAGGCAATAATGTGGCGAGCTCAAGAGCAAGCTGTTCTTCTATGAGGTCCACATCAACATGCCAGGAGAAGCAAACAATGGAAGTACTCTGATTTCCTCGACTTGAGCCCAAGTGGATCCGAGTGTTTCAGGCCGAATGAAAGAAGAAAGGAAAAAACAAAAAAAAGGTGGATCCGAGTGGGGTTACCTCGATTTCTTGGGCCCTGACAATGGAGCATGCGACAATTAAGATGCCGGAGAACAGCTAATTGCTGGAACAAGAACAGCACCCATTCAACAACATGAAACAGTTTAGTGCGATTTCAAGAAAGCATAAAGCTCAGGACACTAGTCTTTCGGGTCTAACAGGCGGCCAACCGAATCAGTAGAGACCTGACCATTCCAAGACCTCATGCATCACTTAAGATCATCCCCTCGACAGCAGGCAAATAAGCAGTAAGAACGCAACTTGAATATCCTGATGTTAAATAAGGAAATCGTGATGGAGCAAGGGTCAGACTACGATGAGGCCTGCCATTAGAGGAGCCGCCACACAAAGCTACGGACTGCTCTGCGTGCCTTCAGACTTCAAACTTCTCCATGATAGCCTCCTCTCTCTTCTATTTGTTTCGCATGGACTACACTTTGAGATGGCAGATGAATATGATGAAGGGAATTTCCATGGCGGAATCTCTGGGCCGATCATACATACATACAAAAGGAGATTCTATGTTCACTTACTGTAAGTGATAAGGGTCATATCAACTGTAGTGAAAAATATCACTACTGGCTATCCATATTGCCTTCTTAAGCTGGGTCGATGATGGCCACTCTTCAGTTTCTGAGGCTCAGAATCTGACTCCTATCAGACAATATGAAAGAGACCAGCGATGGCTGTAGTTTTTTGGATCTGCCACGCACAGCTGCAGATGGCTCTCTACACCCACAGTATTTCTTCCAATTGCTTTCTTCTCCACAAGTCCTCATTGTCTCCTTAGTGAAAATGATCATTGTCAAAGAGAAGGCCTTGCTCCTGGAAGAAAAATGACAAAAATTGCAGAGTTGGTACCTTGCAGAATCCATGGATAGAAAACAGATAATTGAATGAACAGACAAATGAATACATAAACCTAATAAGTTTCTCATACTGTGGATTTCCCTTTCTCACCTTATCTAGAAAAAAGGGCTTGGAAATACAGCAAATTGCCCAAGTAGAAAAAGTAAATCTACCTATCCTGCAAAAAGATGGAAAAACAAAAATGACAGGAAATGATCAAATAGAAACACCTGATGATGGCTGGGGTCAGGAACCACCAGTTGAGAATTCTCCAAGAGCAGAATCTCTTTAACAAAAACTAGTAAGGTTTGAAGAGTCTCAACTTTGAGTAGTCTGAGTCAGTTGAAGGTGTCTTCTGTCTCTGGGACTGAAGAAAAATTATCTCTGGATTAGGAGGCCCACATTCTGACTTTGATCTGACAATAGGAGTTGTCCAATGGTTGCGGCAGTTCAAAGCTGCCTCACCAAGCTATGAACAGCTCTCCATACCTGCAGATTCTTCTTCCAATTTTCTTCTGTACAGATTCTCATTGCCTCATAACGTTCCCCCCACTCTATCAAACAAGTATCTGTATAAGCTTAAGCATAAAGTGCAGATATGATGATGATCAACATTACAGGGCAATCTTGTGTTTATTGAAAAAAAATTTATTAATTGAGGTTGTTAAGCAAATCTTCCTCTTAATTAATATATCAGGTTCAAATTTTATAAATACTGAATCCAAGATTGGAAGAGCCTTACCCTTTAGCGGGCAATCCAACACAAAGAAAAAGGTGCACAAAGGGGAAAAATGGTAAATTCTATGGTCACTTTATGGCCATCACTTGAGTTACCAAATTGCCAGGATCACTATAACTTTTAGATACCTTAGAAAATTCCTACAGCACGTATTTTCAGTTCTTCAGGTTACGCTTCCCTTGTACGGCATAACAAATCTGCTGAGGTTCCAAAAGTCATTGGTTTATAAAATTTGCAAGAAATCATCACTCCCAATAAGGGAACTCCAACAAGGGGAACACTGTTATCCACCACCAGAGACTTCTCTGAAACACAAACTAACAGTTTAAAAGACAAAAACACAGAAAACATAGTGGGATTTACCTACTTACACTTCCTAAAACTGTGTTTTTGCAAGGCCTGGCCGGTGAAGCACCACTAGTGAAGAATCCTCCAAGAGAAGAAGAGGCATCATTTATGGCTCAAATAGTACTTTAGAGAGGAAAAAAGAAGAGGCTGGATATAGTGCATTAGGGCTCAGACTTAATTTTTTTCAGGCAAAGAATTAATGACTGGCAGAGCCCCGCCATGGCTGCAGTACGCCCCCATGAACTGCCATGCCAAGATACGGACGGTTCTTGTTTTGCCTGGCACAATAAACTTTCTACATATAATCATCACAGCCCCATAACTTTTTTATTTCCAATTCCGATATAAACCAAACAGAAACTGAAATTCCTCATTCCATTTCTGTTTCTGTTTCTGATTGTGGACTGCAAACCAAACAAACCCTATGAAAAATGTTCTCAAGGTTCAATATGGAATCGCACTCTAGACTCAACCATGCCTTGGCTGCAGCTTTTCAGTGCCACCACGCCAAGCTAAGAGAGCCCCATCTACATGACAAAATTTCCCGGATCTTCACTTTCCATAAATCCTCATCTGCTCTCCATATATACATCATTTTTCCACGAATCAGCATCTTGTTATCCAAGTTTGCAAGTGTGGAATCAATCTCCCCTTGCTTCTTGGTGTACTTCTCTCTAGATATCACAAAAAATCGTCAATGTTTTAAAACATAAGTCTCCAAGAAATCATCTGCTCTGCTATCAACCACAGAAGGCAACAGAGCAACCAGGGCCAACTTGGAGAGTGGAGAAGAGACGCACAGAGACCAGACAGCTTCAGCCATGAAACGTGGATTAGCGATTTTGGGTTTCCACAGAAAGAGAAGCTAATGGTCTGCAGAAGCATATAAGCTGTTGATCAGCGATTGAGAGCCCCAAAATATCGGGTTGGTTTCCCAATAGCTGAAAAACCAACTGAATTTGCTGTTGGGACCATAAAAGTCAGTTTTTCTGTACCGTGTAGAGTCGGTTTCCGGTTTTGCAGTTTTTCTCTTACAGCTCTAGGGCCAGAGTAGATGGCCATCAGCTTCTCTGAGTGCAGAGTCTCATTCAAAGAGAGAAATCAGAAAACCTGCGAAAGATTCTGAACAGCCAGTCTCCTGCTTCAGCTGAAGGAGTACTATTAGAGAGGCTCATATTCTGCTTTCAATCAGACAACTGATTGAGTTCTGCCATGGCTGCTGCTTCTGGGAGTTGCCACGCCAAGCTACAGAAAGCACTCTGTGCCTGCAAGACTTTTCCAACAATACTCATTTTTCAACACATCCTCATAGGCTGTACACGTTTGTTTTCTTTTTATGCGATGCAGCTGGCCTGCAGCTCATATGTAGGGATGCAGAAGAAGCTGGCAATGATTAAAATTGCATTTGCAATATTGCATTAAGTTTGCTGTGCATTATCCCCAGATGAATACGTACAAATGCACATTTACATACCTAACATGCACATATAATGTATCGTCTTATTTTTTCCTGTTTGTTTGTTGTTTCCATTCCTCTCGGCTACCATAGAAATATGGTGAATTTACCCAAAAAAAAAAGATAGATGGAAAGAATTAATTTCTTAAGAAATCATCAGCTCTGCTTCTGGGAGAAGAGAACAGCTACTGGTTGGGTACTGCAGGTCGACATTGGAGATTTCTTTAGAAGCAGAGCATGAATCTCAAAAAGATGATCTGGAAAAAGTAAAAAAACTCTTAGGCCCGACACAGATCTCTTCTCCTGCAGCATGATTTTTCTTTCATCATGTCATTTTGGGAACAACATTCTTATTTCAAAAGCTTCGAGTTTAACAAGTTGAAGGCAACAAAGTGGCAAAGACATCTTTTGCGTTAATAAAACTAGATGAAGAAGAAAGAGAACTGTACGCAACAAACAATTATTGTTTCCCAAAATGAAAAACAAGATTAGATCATGGGAAAACCTGATTCATAGAACCTCTCTTCATCCAGAGTAAGTATACTTGCATATGCTCATACACAAATCCTTCTTTTTTCTCCAGAAAGAATTTCAGATAGTTGAAATCATTCTTTGATTTTGGAAAAAAAAAAGAAAAACAAATTCAGCAATTGAGGATATCATAGGCTCCACTATCAACCAGAGGTGTATTTGGAACAGACATCCACTGGATTCTCTGGGAGCAGAGCCACTTCTCTGGGAGGAGGAGGAGGAAAAGCAGCTGCAGCAGCGGAGAGGAGCCCATGGCTTCTCTAGCAACCATGCAAAATATCCTTCATAAAGTTCCAGGACCACTATCTTCATAATCTTCATAATCATCATCATCATCATCATCATCATCATCATCATCACCATCACCATCATAGTCATGGTCATAGTCATTTTAGACCAGGTTTAAAAACAAAAGTGGATTTTCTCAATAAAAGAAGGTTTAATATGAAATTATGCCTAGAACAGCAGCATCATTCATTTCTAGGCAATTTGTTTCCAGATTGCACCACTTAGTGTCCAAAAAATCCATTGGGCCCAAGTGATCCAACTAGTCCAAGTTCGAGCTAACAGCTTGAGTAACCCAGCTGATCCATGCATAAACCAAGTTAGCTAAAAGGGTAGAGCTCTGTCAATCATAAAATTGATCCCTTCACAAGATCCAAACCACCAAAATACCCTTGTTGGTATTTCTAGGCAATCAACCCATCGTTTTTAGGGTTAATGAAGACTTAACGGTAAGTTCTAAAATCAACAAATTAGAATTTATCTGCATCTTAAACAGACAGGAAAAGGCAAACTCCTCTTGAAGTCAGCCAACTTTTCCAGAAGCCAGCTACACCTTTAAACCAGTCGAACTTTTACTCGGCTCTGAAACAGATAAAGTAAAGATTTTGGAAAAATCATTATAAAAAGATTTAGTTGACGACGACATTTCTTAAAGGTTGTACCTAGAAAAGCCTTCCTGGCATATCTTCTCAGGCACACTGAGAAATTGACTGCGATAAGCCCCAGAGTTGCCAAGCCAAAGCGCGATAGTAGTTGCTAAAGTCCACTCATTTTGATTCCAGTGCGTTCAATCAACGCAATCCCAAAGACAATTGTTCACCGTAAAAGGAAATATTATCAGTTGAAGAGAACCCAATGGATCAGTCACAGGCTCAGACAATAGGAATTTTTCTCAAGCAAATTGATGGAAAGGAACCCCGCCATGGCTGCTGCTCTCCATGGAGCCACCAAGCCAAGGTACGGACAGTCCTCTCATTTTTATCCTGGTCTTCTAATTTATGATCCGTCATTTGTCATCACAGCCTCATCGTACGGCTCACCTGGCCATTTAGGAGCCGGCGGGAACTCCATCGAAGAGTTGCAAGCATCAACAGCGAACCAAACAGAAACGGATCGTTTCGTCGTCCTGATGCAGACGAGCAAAGACAGAAAGAATGCGCGCGACGAGAAGGTATCTTGTATCACGCTGTGACAAAGAACATCGAGCACACCAGAAGACATCAAACGAGATATCACCTGCCGGTGGCTTAATTTCACTGGTCGGTGCCGCGATACAAGATACTTCCTCGAGGTGAAATCGTTATATAAGATACCTTCTCCGGGTGCGAGCGGGTAGGCTCCTGCGTATCCGCTTCGCAGTCGACCGGGGAGGCGGGCGGTGGCAAAGCCGATCTTCTTGTCTTTTCCCCCTCCTTTTTAGATTTCGAGGAGAACCTCTCCGAGAAGGTGCCGGTAGCTCATCGCACCCATTTCCTCGCTAGGCCACTTGTTCTTCCTCGCTGTAATTCCAGTTATACCCTTGAAAAGGCAGTTGACCAATCAGAAAATTTCTACTCTTGATGGTAAATACGGAAGAGGTGAAGGGTATTTGCGTGAATCATGAAGCTACGCTACATTTCTACAATGAATATAACAACGAATATGCTGATTGCACCGAAAGAAAATGATTCAACTGACGTACTGTCTGAAACTTATGAATACTGGACAGGAAAAAACAAAAAAGAAAAACAACTTTTCTAGTAATATTTTTGTTATCATTTTCTCCCTTTCACTCAACCTCTCTTTTTATCTAGGTAAACGTAAAACTCCGGAATTGGTCGGTTTTAGTTCTGCCCAGATTTCAGTCCATACTTGTGGCAAAGATTAGGCGATAAGATGTGTATTCTTGATAATTATATCATAACTACCTAATTTCATGTATTGTATACAGAAATTGTGAAAACTCAATAGAACATTAGAAAAGGTTTATTGTCCTACAATACTGTGCCGAATAGCCTTAGAATCCCTATGACTGAGCCAAAACGGGTCAAAATGCCATAGAGTAGAAGTGGAAGGACCATAATGAGGTAGCATTGCGAGTTCGCGGACCAAAATGCAAAGGAGGACAAGTTTAAGGGTTTACACATCATTGATATGACCGATTTGACTTAGGTTACCTCTTGTAACTAGATGAAGTTAATAGAGGTAAGAGAGAGAAGTCAGCTGGTCAAAGACACTCTTGTACATATTTCCAAGTCTAACTCGAGCTAATAATCTTATTTTGAGATTTTGTCAAATTTTTTTGTTGATTTAATGTATATATATAGGATTTCAATTTCTAATATTACATTAAAATTACTAAGATTGATTGATGCATAAAGATAATTAATTTATTATTTTTTTGTTTGATCTTATTTATATATTTGCATAGCATTAGATCACATAGTATTTGAGCATATCTCCACATTTTTACTTTTCCTTAGTACACTCACAATTTACTTTGAGCTTGCATACCCAATAGGGTTTGTAGCACTCACTCATTGATAAGTAGGGAACATATGAGATGATAAATAGTTAGGCTAGTATTTGCCATGCCCTATTGGGTGTTGTTTTGCTACACCTTCTTGGTCAAGTATGGATTTTCCGTACACTTAATCTCTTCCCATTAGACATGTTGAAAGTCAAGAAATTGGAAAAAGACATCGTGAGGGATCGGATAGCCATCCTAAGGTGGCTCCAAAGGTGGTGATTATGATCATCCTTCTCTCGAGGTCATTATACGCCCCTTGAGTATTCTTATATAGAATTAAATGTAACAAAATGATGTTTTAAAATCCAAGATTTCATAATTAAACTTGGCGTTTCCTAAAACTGACCTGTTGTCCTCTCAATGCTCTAAATAAAAAAAATTTTGAGCTGAAAAATAGACCCTACAATCCAGCACCTCATGACTTTTCCGAAATCATAAAAGAATTCTTCTTATGAGCTTGGACCCCTATCTCCCACGGTCATCTAATGGCAAAACATCCACTCAAAAGCTTTTGGATCTTCCTTTCCTATTATAGGAAGAATCACTAAAGATAAGATGACACGGTGGCTAGAAGGATCCAAAAGCTTGTTTTTAGATGTAAACTCCTTTCTATTTGTATTATGCATTCAACTATTTGCTATTAGCTTGAAGCAGATGTTGATTTTCTCTTCCATGTTGTCTTGGGCTGTGCAGGAGCTCAGGGACAATCCATTCAACAGGGATGTCAGAGAGGTGAATCTTGATATGGCCTCTTGTTTCACACAAGTTTATTCCAGCCCCCCCACCCGTAATACTGGGTTGATAAATATGGGTGAATATAGTCAGTGGGCCAAACTAATCCTCTCGACATTCATAATCAGGACCTGAAATCAGTTCGCAAGGAAATTCTTCGAGGGTGTAAGATCGTATTCAGTCGGGTCTTCGACACATCGTTTCCTGCTGAAAGTCATCAGCTCTGGAAGATGGCAGAGCAACTTGGAGCCACCTGCTCGGTTGAGCTTGACTCGTCAGTGACCCATGTGGTAGCTACCGATCCCAAGACAGAGAAGTCCCGATGGGCAACAGAGGAGAAGAAATATTTGGTCCATCCTCAGGGGATCGAGGCCACATACTATCTGTGGCAGAGGCTACCCGAAGACAAATACTCGGTGGACCAATCAAAAGGTCAAGAGTGACTCTGCTTCTCAGTCTTCCAATCTTTTGGAAGGTATGTAAAGGAAGTCTGTAGCAAGTATCTTAGCGTCATCTAACTCACTCCTTCGTAACTGCACCACTCTAGTGTGAAAATAGGCTGTGGTCTCTGACACAGCATCTTCCTTGTTCACTCTCTGAGGTTGAGCTGTTGCATGGAATGTTCATTTCACTTCCCGTGGTTGTCACGAACCTGCAGCTCTGCGTTGTCCCGCATTTGACACCCGACTGTTAATCAAGACTGTCTCTTTTGTGGTGGGCATTTGAGCGAAACATCCTTTTCACCTCATTTTTTCCCCCCACAGTGGATGAGTTGTACTAATTAATGGATGCTCCAGTCTAAAGGATTAACGATAAACTAATGCGAGTAAACAGTACGAGATTTGATTATGTCCCCCATTTAGTCATGATAATCGTTAAATGCGAAACTAAATTGCCCAAAATTTGATTAGTGGGACCATATTTTTGGTCCACAGCTGTGTCCGGGCATTTGAACAAATAATAATAGTAGTAGTAGTAGGACAAAATCTTCTCACTTTTTGAATTGGTCGTGGCTGTGGAATCTGTCCTGGCAAATCTTATATGTACTAAGCCTTACGAGGTTAAAATAGACAAAAAATCTCATAATTGATAATGATCGGACCTGCTGGGTCCACGCCTCGAGAAGATATTTTTTTTATATATAAAGTGTTGATTTTAGGTATATGATTGAGCCTCGCAATATTACCTCTGCCCTTAAACATCCTGGCTGGAAGGCTACTGTGGAGGATGAAATTCGTGCACTCCATCTAAATAATACATGGTCTCTTGTTCCACGTTCTGACTCTATGAATGTTGTCAGTTGCAAATGGGTGTTTCGGACCAAAATTAAAGCTGATGGAACACTTGATGGCCTTAAGGCTCGGTTAGTTGCCAAGGGCTTTCATCAAGAAGAGGGTGTTGATTTTCTTAAAACCTTTAGCCCTGTTGTAAAGCCGAGTACCATTCGCATTGTCCTCATTGTGGCAACTGTTTGTGGGTGGCTCACTCGTCAGCTTGACGTCAGTAATGCTTTCTTGCATGGTCATCTCTCTGTCCCTATCTACATAGAGCAACCTCCAAGATTTCTTGACTCATCTCATCCTAGTCATGTATGCCTTCTTCATCGGGCTCTCTATGGTCTTAAGTAGGCTCCTCGGGCATGGTTCGACAAATTTAGTGCCTTTCTTCTTAGTTATGGATTCTCATGCAGTTGTGCCGATCCCTCTCTCTTTGTTTATCGTTCTCACGGCCATATCCTCATCCTATTACATTATGTGGATGATATTGTTTTAATGGGTGATTCTTCTTTTGTAATTGACAAGCTAGTACAGGACCTTGCACAAGCCTTTTCCATGAAGGATTTGGGCTCACTTCACTTTTTCTTGGGTATTGAGGTATCTCGCAACAAAGATGGTATGTTCTTCTCTCAACAAAAATATGCATATGATCTTTTAGTACGAGCTTCTATGCATTAGTGCAAGCCTATCTCCACTCCACTCGTATTGAAGATACCTTCTATAAGTAATGATGCTGAACCATTTGGTGATGCCANATATGATCTTTTAGTACGAGCTTCTATGCATTAGTGCAAGCCTATCTCCACTCCACTCGTATTGAAGATACCTTCTATAAGTAATGATGCTGAACCATTTGGTGATGCCACTTACTTTCGTAGTATTGTTGGTGCCTTGCAATATCTCACTTTGACAAGACTGGATTTATCACCACGGTTAATGCTATCTGTCAGTGCATGCATTCACCTACCTAACACGGCTTCAAATCTGTCAAGCGGATCCTACGTTACATTCGTGGGACCCCTCATCTTGGCCTTCGATTCTTATCTCATAGTAGTCTTGATCTCTTTGCCTATGCCGATGTTGATTGGGTTGGTTGTTGAGTCACTCATTGGTTCACCTCTGGCTTCTGCACCTTTTTGGGCGCAAATTGTATCTCTTGGAGTGCAAAGAAGCAACCCACAGTTGCTCGTTCCACCTCTGAAGCAGAATACCGAGCTCTTGCTTCTACCACTACTAAGCTCACTTGGATTTCTTACATTCTTCGTGATATTGGTGTTCCTCAACCTCGACCTTCACTCTTATTCTCTGACAATATATCTGCTCTATATTTGATAACCAATCCTGTTTTTCACACTCACACAAAGCATATTGAGTTGGACTATCACTTTGTTCGGGAGAAGGTCACCCTTGGTTCTATTGTCACTCGATTTTTACCATTATCCTTTCAAGTTGCTGATATCTTCACCAAACCACTCTCTCGGGATCTATTCATACATTTCTGAACCAAACTCAGTCTTTGGCCTCTTCTGACGACCGGTTTGCGGGGGAGTATCGAACCATCTTATTTGGATAACAAAGATCATACCAAACCCAATTCTCAAGAATATGGAAATAATGAAGATTCAACTAATCAAGACACTCAAGGAAAAAACTAAATGAGGAAAGTAATATTATTTTTCAAATTTGATTGTGATATCTTCCCTTGTATAATGATTCTTTCTTGTACTATATATATATATATATATATATACTCCATCCATATGTAATGAAGAAAAGTTCAAGGCAATTAAAACAAAAGAAATTCCAGCGAAGACTTCTTCCTTTTTATCCTTTCTTTATCAGCCAAGTCTTCCAATATCTATGGCTGACCTAAACTTTGTGGACGAAGACATTGGATTAAAATTTTTCACTCGATGCGGTGTATGTGTCACTCAGTTATCATGTCTTACATCATGTAATTTATACAATGGTAATATTTTAATTCATATGATATCGTATTATAATAAATTTACTCTATTAATTAGAATCTTATTGCATATTAGTCTCTCTTCTTCTTCTTCTTTTCTTTTTTGTAATGCACAGATTCCAGAATCAAATGATACATACACACAATACACTAACTATAGGGGTCATTTTGAGACATCCCACAAATTTCGGGCCAATAAAAAATTATATCAAAATCATTTAGAGCAATGAAATACCACCCGCTAACAGTTCGATTTCTTCGAGTCATGACATTTTTATTAAACTAAATAATAAATCAGGTTGACATTGCATAAATGAGAGAACTTTAAGAGTAGTACATTAAAAATATATAATTAAACCTATGTTATTGAAGAAATGATGATGTAGAAATTAAATAAATACTAAGCATAAGAATAAAAATTGTGTGGATTAGGCCTGGCTGGTTTTTCTTTTAATATATCGGTGATGTTCGGCAGTATAACAACCGACTAATCTATCCGGCGGTGTATTGTACAGCTCGAGACTCGCCAATTAAACCCCAGCTATTGACCCTCGAGAGACTCGAATCCTAAACCTAATTTATTACATGTTATCAGTTTATCAACGGATTGTCACCTTCGAGGGTACCGGCCGATTTTCTTGGTTTGAGGCTTGAGCGGCCGTGCTAATTCTTTTTAAGATTAAAAAAATCACC
>CXYZ01005460.1:6010-20464 GCA_900006705.1 Sonneratia caseolaris
TTCTCCATGTTGGTAAAAAAGTTTAAAATAAATAATATATATTTTTGAAATAATTACAAATTAAGCATAAATATTTTGTAACATATCACGAAATTCGATGAGTGATATGCGGGTATAAAACCATGCAATGAATGAGTATTATCAGTCGCATCATATGCATATTTCGCCACAAACTTTATGTAAATTCTCAAATCATCCATGAACTACTTTTTTTTTTTTTGCAGAAATGATTATGAACTTCCATTTTTGCTCTATCCGAATTACTAACAAGAGTTGCATTCAACCATTAAATTATGGTGGATTACTTGTTTACCTCTTGTTTGAGGTCTTATTTACCTTCTAGTGAAATACGAGCACGAACTTCTTACTCTTGCCTATCCCTTCTGCTGCTCTTCTTCACCACTTCTTCGCATTCACATCATCCTCCTCTTCCTTGAGGTCAACCCAAGATCTCAACCATCAAGTAAGCCATTTTTATCGATCTTCCTTCAAATGAAAAAATTATGATCCCCAACACCGTATGATGGTCGTCGTCTTCTTCTTCTTCTTCTTCTTCTTCTTCTTCGCTCTTTTTCTGCTTGCTTTTCTCCTCAAATCCTGAATTAGCCAAGATCCCCAGGGACGAAGCTACGTTGTTGGAAATGCCATGCCTGGCCTTCTCAATGGACTTACAATCTAACATGGTCTGAAGAGACCCTATTTTTAGTCTGATCGGTTAATCTTCACTGTCTTTTAAGACCCCACTTTAATGAAATGTCTATTGTAATAAGTGAGCTAAAGGAAAAGGCAACTACTTGTGAGGAGTTGTAGCTCACTGCAAGTTACGCAAGACATTTAGCTGTAAAAAATCTTGTTAGTTTAGAGATCAATATTGTTAAAATTCAGAAGCATGTAAAGTTGTTGAATGCTGTGAATATTATTCCACGTTGAGTTAGTTCCAGGAAACCTTATATTGTATGAATGTTGGTTTTCGACAGGGTTAACCTTAAAATCCTCCATGAAGAGGTCTAACAGTCGAGAGGTTAGACAAATTATCCATATGTAAAGAAAGGACTCAACCCTCTAGGCCCCCCATACCCACCACCTCCATGAACTCTTCTTCTTCCATCCTTCCTTCGCTTTTCCTTTTCTTCATCTCGATGCTCAACAAAGAGAGACTTACATCATATTTCAACAATGAGGGGGTAAAACTGTCAATTTTAACCTAATAAACGAGAGTTGGTCAGGTAAATTATCAGTTATATATATATATATATATATAATGGGCAGTTGCCCTTTATAAGTCCATGGTCTAATATTACCTGAGGCATAATGTTTCCAATTAGGAACATGCTGAATTTTTGGAAGGTGATATGATCATTATACATCTGGAAGGTCTTGCCGGCGAGGGTTGTGGTGTCGGCTCGGTTGGGGAATGAATGAAAAGTGGATGAGAGAGTCAAACAAGGAGCAACCGATGACTAGGGTAGAAACCATAATGCGATCCTGGCATTTCTGTGGAATTGAGGTGATCGTGTAATTTCCTTTTAATTTGAGGGGTAGATTTGGTAATTACAATTTTAACGCCCATCTTCTCGTATAGGAACCGCAACGGATTGACAGGAAAGGAGCGGTAGGTCCACTTCGTCGAAGCGACGATTCCGACCATTGTGCGTGTGTTAGGCACTGATTGATGGACAAGGAGAAGGACAAAAGTAATTGCCCGATTCAGGGGGGAAGAAGAGAAGATTAGGGTTAAGGGGAAGAGAAGAGGAAGAGAGAGACTCACAAGGTAGAGAGAGAGGGGAGGCCGTGAACTAATTTTCAAAAACCTAACCACCCTGGCTTGGACACCGGTTTTATCCCATCGTTTGCTCGCACCTCAGCTCGAACCGGTTCCTTCCTTTATGCTCCCCTCTACTTCTGTTATTCTCCAATTGACCCCTCAACTAAACTGCCCCTGACAATGCTACCCCCACCCTCCCCCCACTATAGGAACCTTGTCCTCAAGGTGGACGTCTGGGAAGCGGAGCTTCAGGTCGTGGAGGAACTCCCAAGTGGCCTCCTCCGGCAGCCTGCTGGACCATTGGACCAGGACTTGGGTTACTGGTTTCTGGCCCCTTCGAACCATCCTCCTGTCGATGATGGCAACGGGGTGTGGGGCGGAGTCAGAGTTGTAGGCGGTAGGAATGGGCATTTCTTCAGTAGCTGGGCCTGGAGCTTGCTTGAGCATGGAAACATGGATTGTGGAGCTGCAGCTCTCTGATTTTGGACTCTCTTTTCGAAAGCTGGGCATCCACTGCTGCCACTAATGAGTCCCCCGGTATGTATGGAATGTGCAGGGGAGGTGGGAACCCATAGAGGGCCTCAAATGGAGAGCGATTGATGGCAGTGTGGTGGGTGGTGTTATACCACCATTCTGCAAGTGGCAGCCATTTATGCCACTGCGTTGGCCGCCTACTACACATGCACCGCAAGTAGCACTCAATCCCGCGGTTAACCACCTCTGTCTGTCCATCACTTTGGGGGTGATAAGCTGAGGATAGGCATAACGAGACTCCTTGGTTCCGGAAAAGCTCTTGCCAGAAAACACTCAAGAAGATGGGGTCTCGATCACTTATAATGGTGTCTGGAACTCCGTGTAACTTCAATACATTGTCAGCATATGCCCTTGCCACCTGCGAAGCTTGGTAGGGATGGGTCAAGCCTATCAAGTGAGCGTACTTAGTAAGCCTATCCACCACCACCATGATCGTGTCCTTCCCTTCGGACCTCGGCAGGCCTTCAATGAAGTCCATGCTCACATCTGTGAAAACCTGCTTGGGAATTGGGAGGGGTTGCAACAGCCCCGGGTAAGCTACTGTCTCAAGTTTATTGCGCAGACACACCTCACAACTCCTTATGAATGAACGAATGTCCCTCCTCAGTCCCTTCCAATAAAATATCGCAACTACTCTTTTGGTGATTGCTTGGACCCCAAAGTGACCCTCCAAGGAACTTGCGTGGTACAGCTGTAGGATGGCATTGTGAAGTTCTGGTACTCTGCCCACTACTAGTTTCCCTTTTCTCTGCAATTGTCCATTGGTCCACTGGTACCTTGAGTGGGCTGTGGAGTGATCTTGTAACTGGCGGACGACCTCCTTCAGCCTAGGATCTTGCCCCCAACTCTCGACTACTCGTTGGTACAAGTCTATTGTCACCTGTGAGATGGCGCACATGGCCACCTCGATTGAGGTCACTCGCAATAAGGCATCAGCTACCTTGTTCTCACTCCCTCTGCGATATTGGATCTTGAAATCATATCGTGCAAGCTTGGCCAGCCAGGTATGTTGTAGGGGAGTTGAGAGCTTCTATTCCAGAAGAAACTTTAAGCTGCAATGGTCGGTCCGGGTGATAAAGGTTTGCCCCACCAAGTACTGGTTCCATTTCTTCACCGCCAGGAGTATGGCTAGAAGCTCCCTGTCATAAACTGACTTAGCTTGTTGAGTGGAGTTAAATGCCTTGCTCAGATAAGCAATGGGACGCCCCTTCTACATCAACTCCGCCCCCATTCCATTCCCGGAAGCATCTGTTTCAATCTCAAAGGGCTGTGAAAAATCTAGCAATGTTAGCACTGGAGCTTCCGTCAGAGCCTCCTTCAATTCATTAAACGCATTTTTAGCATCCTAGCTCCATTGGAATGAGTCCTTCTTCAGCAAGTTGGTCAGCGGTCGACTGATTTGTCCATATGACTTGACAAATCTCCGGTAATACCCCGCCAAGCCTAGGAATCCCCTAAGCTGCTTCACATTTTGGGGAAGTGGTCATTCTTTCACTACTGCTACCTTGGCCGGGTTCGTTGATACACCCTCAGCGGTAATGAAGTGCCCCAGGTACTCTATGCGCCTCGCGGCAAAAGAGCACTTGCTGTACTTGGCATACAACGTGTTGTCTCGCAATAGCTGTAGGGTAGTTCGCAAGTGTGCTATGTGTTCTTCAATACCCCGGCTATACACAAGAATGTCATCAAAAAATACTAGTATGAATTTACACAAGTGGGAATGGAGCACCTGGTTCATCAAGTTTTGAAATTTCAAGGGCGCATTGGTCAGACCGAAAGGCATTACCACGAACTCATAGTGCCATTCGTGCGTCTTGAAGGCTGTCTTCTGTATGTCCCCTTCGTACATCCTAATCTGGTGATACCCCGAGCGCAGGTCGAGTTTGGAGAAGACTATGGCCCCATGAAGCTTGTCCAACAACTCTTCAATGACTGGTATGGGGAATTTGTCCTTGATGGTTTGTTGGTTTAAGGCCCATTAATCAATACATAACCTCCAGGAGTTATCTTTTTTCTTGACCATGATAACAGGGGGCGAGCAGGGACTACAACTGGGTCGCATCACTCCTCCGGACAGCATCTCTTGAGTGAGCCGCTCAATCACGGCCTTTTGTATCATTTGGAACCGATAAGGTCGGATGTTCACTAGTTGGCTCCCCTCCTTGAGTGGTATTCTATGGTCCTGGGTCCTGTGAGGCGGAAGCTCTTTTGGTTCGAAAAAGATATCCCCAAACTCAACNTGAGCCGCTCAATCACGGCCTTTTGTATCATTTGGAACCGATAAGGTCGGATGTTCACTAGTTGGCTCCCCTCCTTGAGTGGTATTCTATGGTCCTGGGTCCTGTGAGGCGGAAGCTCTTTTGGTTCGAAAAAGATATCCCCAAACTCAACTATCACCTCCTCAACTTGGGAGCTTCCTTCCAGATTGGTCTTCCCCTCTGCTCTCAGCCCTTCATGTCCTTGAAAGCTACATAGCTGCAGCATCACAACCTGCCCTTTCTTTTGGAGGAGTTTATCCAACTTTCCCCTGGAGATCAACTGAAGATTGGTCTCCCGTTGCCCCTTGAGCACTCGTGTCTCGTCGTCACATTGGAAGCTCACCTCCAGCATCTCAAAGTCCCATGTCATTCTACCCAGAGTCTTGAGCCATTGTACCCCCAGGATCATATTATAGCTGCTCAAGGGTAAGAGGTACACATCCGTGGTATAATAGAGACCCTGCATTTTCCATGTGAAGCCATTACACACAGCTTCACTCGTGAGTAGCATCCCATTAGCCAAGGACACCTTCAGGGGGTTTATCTGTATGGTCCTGTTACACACCTTCCTCTCCAGTTTCGAGTCCAGGAAATTATGGGTACTCCCTGGATCCACCAAGATCTGCAACTTCTTGGCTCCCACCAGTCCTTCCACCTTCATGGTTTGGAAGCTAGGGGCCCCGGAGAGAGCATGTACAGAGATTTCAGGCAGCACCTCCTCGTCTTGTTCCTCCTCATCATCCTCCACTTCTTCTACATGGAGAGAGTAGATTTGCCTCTTAGCACATTGGTGCCCAGGCACAAACTTCTCATCACACCCGAAACATAACCCTTTAGCTCTTCTCTCCTCCATCTCCTTACTAGTCATGGTCCGGACATGTCTTTGTGGAAATGGCCTGACATTCGCTGGTAGCGGTAGAATACCCACCGTGGGTCTCAGTTCAAGCTTGGGCGTTTTCACCGCAGTTGTACTGGCCGGAGGTCCCCTACTTGCATTAGCCATGGGAAGCTTGGCTAAACTCAAGGCCGATTTGACTGTATAATTCCAATAGTCACTACGTTTGGTCATGGTTAGGGTAGCTTCTTACAGCTTGGCCAACAAATAGCATTAGCGTAGGGTGGTGGGATTGAACATCCTAACCGGATTCCTGATTGCGGGATCTAAGCCAGCTAGGAAAAAACTAACAGCATACTCCTCCGGTATTTCCACCCGATTGAGCAGGAATTCAAACTGTGTGATATAGTCTTGGAGGTTACCTTCCTGGAAGAGGTTCTTGAGGTCCCCCAGCGAGTCTTCATGCTCCAACCGGCTGAACCAAGCAGCCATGGTATCAATATAGTCATTCCAAGTAATTTGCCCTCGGGAAGCTCGTCGTCCTTTCATGTAGGATTGGTGCCATTGTAGGGCTTCTCCATCCAGATGAATGGCCGCCAGACAGACTCTCTCCTCGTTCGGCGTTGCATCGAACTCAAAGAACTGGTTGGCCTTATACAGCCATCCCTCAAAGTTATCCCCGCTAAACTTCGGAAAATCAATCCGCCCAATCCGCTGTAGTGTCCCAAAGCCATCATTCTGGTTGTTCGGTCGCAATTCCTGGGACGTTGTTCCTCCCATCCGTGCTTCGTCGGAGCGGCTTCCCGTATGCAGACTTTGTATCTGGAAGCTCAAACCAGTGATGAATTCACGCAACTCGTTATACTGTTGATCACTCTTCGATTCTTGTGTTCTCAGTTGTTCCATTACCAGGTCGTTCTGGTGCTTCAGTTCGTCCATCCACTGCTCGTGTTCCTGAATGGCGGCATCAACTCTTCGGGTCTCTTGGGCTTGAGTTTCCATCGCTTCATGGTTGAGAATCGGAGGCTCTAATACCAATGTTAGGCACCGATTGATAGACAAGGAGAAGAATGAAAGTAATCGCCCGATTCAGGGGGGAAGAAGAGAAGATTAGGGTTAGGGGAAAGAGAAGAGGAAGAGAGAGACTCACAGGGTAGAGAGAGAGGGGAGGCCGTGAACTGATTTTCAAAAACCTAACCAACCTGGCTTGGACACCGGTTTTATCCCATTGTTTGCTCGCGCCTTAGCTCGAACCGGTTCCTTCCTTTCCGCTCCCTCTACTTCTGTTATTCTCCAATTGACCCCTCAACTAAACTGTCCTGACAGCGTGCAACTAAATTCAGAAATTGATGGTGGAGGGTTGATTCCGAGGTGGTACGTCAAGATATCCAAGATCTTGTTCTTCGTAAGTGGACGTGAATAGTTCAGCAGAAACACCTGTACTGCTTGGCTTTCCAATTCCACGTTTTCTTTTCCATTAGGCGGGCAGTAAGCAACACCTTTAACCCTGATCTTTTTTTATTATTATATAACATAAGTGGGAATGGAATAAAATGTAATAAAAAAATCTTACGATGAGAATTGAATTAATAATCTCTTAATTATTATATTGAAAACAATACTATTATATCAATTTTTTGGTAACTTTAATCATTTTACGTGTATATTAGTCTAATTTCTAATATACCCACCAACAAAATTTACACGGTTTTCATATTCAATTTTTCACGTGATTAATTAATTAAGTTGCTCATAAGGTCTAGCTCGACCACTTGGTGACCTCGAACGAGCTACTTTTGTCGGTCATGTCAGCTCGAGCTCAGCCTCCTAGCCCAGATAGCCTCACACGAAGCTCGCACTCACGAATGTAGCCTGACTCTTGCGGCTTCCCATTTCGGGTTAATCAATCTTGCTAATTGCTTGGAAACACCGTCTTTACTTGCAGAACTTCTCAGCAAAATTCTCGGAGTAAGGGTTTCAGTAAATGGCTTTCGATATCGGGTAGCGGCTTAAAGGGTCACCATTTCGAACCCTCGCAGTCCCACTGCACTTCACCAGTGATGCTTCACAGCTGACAACTTGACATACATGAAGGCCAATAATGCAGTGAGTAAATGGATGTAAAACAATGGCAGACTCAGAGAGCCCTGCTCCACTTTTACGGTAAAATCTGCTACACCAGCATGAAAAAGGGAGTTGCTTCAGAGCAAATGACCACTTCCCACTACCACTTTTACGGTGCCCATTCCCCTTCATGCTGGCATTTTTTAAGAAGAGATCTCCATGAAGCCTTGTCATTTAACCAATGGATTGAAATGAACAGAGGAAAAAGAAAAAGAAAACAGCTGTCTTGTCTGTTTCTGGTTCTTGAAGATTCCATGAACCACAAGTCCTGCAAACCAAAAATCTCATGTTAGTTAATGCATGATACGACAAGTGCTTAGCTAACGAGCACAAAATGTTCTACCCGAAGTCACCATCTAACCTGACTTTGCATGGAGTCTCCGCAAGGCTCCGTATCTGTACTTGCTGAATGAAGAATTAGCATGGAGACAAATTCGAGGAGGAACTGAAGTCCTGAAAAATCCAAGGATGTGAGAGCTAGTCGAAGACAGACCTCAATCCGGCTCTCAGGACAAACGGAATGTCTCACTCGTAGACTTTTGAGGTAAGGAGTTTGTTGTTTAGCCCAGTTGGCTGTGGAAAACAATGGGGGACCATTTCATCAGCAGAAAAGAGAGACCTCACAATGAAGCTTTAATGATGAGACAGACGCAATTTTCAGTTAATTTTTTGGGCAAACAATATCCAATGGTTCTCCTATCTGGGGAAGGAAGTCTTGTCTCTAACAGATATATACGTAGTATGTGTCACCGGATTCAAGACACAATTATTTGGTTAAATAAAACTGTCAGATTTGAATCATTTTGTCCTTATATATTAAATAATCATCATGTGTGAAGTTGTATTACCTTTTATACACGCAAGACTTTGTGTCTAGCCCTTAGATTGAACCTTAGCCCACAATTTGAAATGGTCAAAAGAAGTCAGCCTCTGTTTGAATCCTCAGGTACCACATCCATCCTTGTGCTGCTCAGCATCATCACTTGATTCACTGCAGAAGCAGAACTTTTCAGTCCACACTATCTCAAAAAATATGTCATGTATTCATTTAATAAACCTAAATTTACTGAATTTCTGAGAAGAACAAAACGAGGCAAAAAATCTTATTCAAATTGCGTGATGGAAGAGGATATGATGTTTCTGAGAAGATAAAACAGGCAGTGATGATGATGGATTTCTCGTCTCGAATGCCCAAAAGGCAGCCAACCAACAATATGGAATACTGGTAAAGAGAATGTTACCTGTTCCAACGAGGCAGCATCCAAGGGGCCTAGTTTCAGAGATATTTTTATTCGAAGTTCAGTGACCTCCACATTCAAGGCAGAAACCTATCACAGATCCATGAAAGTTCAGTTCCCCCATTTGTAAAAGAATATGAATCATTCTTTGCTTTTCTATTTCCCTGAAGATACCTCAATGACTGCTGTACTCGCACGGATTAGAGCCTTGTTCCTTGTGGGGTGCAAGGTTGAGTTCGAATAAGAACAAACACAGATTCGCTAATAGAAGTAGTTAAAATTTGTATATTCAAGTGAATGGGGAAGCAACTCTTCCACCTCAATCCTTGAACTGGAGCAGCTCATGCTCTTCTTGATACGGCCTCGATTAATAGACTCCACCTCAGCTAAGAAGACACCATAAACCGGCCTGTGATCAGAGAACCTTGACTCTCCCCGAACATAAGATAATTGACTGAGCCCTTGGCCATACCAGAGTATACGATCACACCTTCATGCATGGCACAGCTAAATCATCAGGATTCAGGAGTCTCAAAAATTGGTTGACAGAAAAAATACAATTCTTTTCTTTCTTTTTTTTCGTTTTCATGCACAAGACATTCTAGGTTCCTTCTCTTTCAAAGTCCTTTTACAAAACAGAGTTTTTCATGTCATTTGGTTATTTCCTGAAGTTTGACTTGACATATAAGTTTCATATCATGCACAAAAACATGAAGATCTATTTCAAATGTTTAAAATGGTGCCAGGACATTCTGTCTCATACTTATGAAGAACACCCTTAAAGTGGAATTCAGTCAGTTGAAAGAGGACTTTTTAAGAGAGTACCATGCTGGAGTTCTTCGCTTCTCCTTTGGGTGTGTGTTTTCCCCAGCATATCTGTCAGAATTGCTCGAGTACTTGTAGGTCGGAGGAAAATAGATTCTCCCTTCATTCCATCCGACAAAGACCCGACCACCTTTTTGCTCTATATGAAGCTGTTCATGATAACCAAACTTCCAATCAGCACCAGATGCAGAGCTCCCAAACATTCATTTGAGAATCTTATAAATATAGAAACAACTGAAACAAAGAAACTTGCATGCCTGATCATTTTCTAATAAGGCTCTCCAATTTCTCATCTCAACAAGGGCCTTCGCATATCGATAAGACAATGCGATTCTATAGTTCAGATCCCCCAACCAAATTATTCGGCTGCATCAGACAATTAAGAATCTTGCTTAATATAAAAATAAATAGATAATATGTATATGTATATACAGGGCATCGACAGCCATACTCATGCTCAAGAATTGTCCGAGGAGAATTTGCATCTCCTGAGCCATGGACATGGGGAAACCTTGTCTTCCTGAGAATCTCCATCACATCAGAATTCCTTCTTAGCTCGTCTCCCTCCTTCTCTCCCGAGGTCAAGTGACTACAGATGAAGCAAAAGCTCGTTTGGTGCAGGGACATGCTAATTGAAATTGAACCCTGGAAAACAAAAAACAACTAAGAAAATTTGTCTCATCTCATATCCCATTCTACCAAGCTGCTTTAGATAGTTTGCTTCAAAATCAACCAGAAGAAAATTACCTTGTTTCCAAGATAACCCATCAATCCTCTGCCTACGCAGGAGACCTTCATGTTCTGGACAGAGTTCCTGAGCTCTCCTCGAACCCAAACGGTCAAAAATACCCCTACCATTTGCTTGCTTGCGACTAGACAGTACCTTGTATGCCTGGACTGGGAATCATCACCATCCTCCATCCTACCTGACTTATTGTTTAAGACCGGTGAATAGTAAGAGTTTCCCAGGGAACCACTGGGTCCATTCTCCTCATCAGATGAGGGCCAACGGTTGCTCTGATCATAATCACTCATCCTGTCACCAAGCATGACCCGGTCACACACACTGAAGCGCCGGTCCAGACAGGGACGGGCAGTTAAGATCTCAGGGTCCATTCTCATGCTTCGACTAAGGGACTGGAAAGATCGCCGATGGAAGAAAGAGGATTTGTTCCTTGTGGAACCCTCAAAGTCCACATCAAGTTCGACAAGGGGGTTGAGGATTGGAGAAGGAGCATGGCAACCTATGCTGGCCCCAGGAAGGCTGTTGAGGGTCCTCCTTATTAGGGCAAGCCATTTCTTGGCAGGTCCATTGTCCTCTGTACCCAACACATTCCCAGCATTCAATGGAACAATCTCTTGAAACCTAGCAAAATCGTCAGAAGCATAAGAAAAAAGTCATCACTTCATCCAACAAATTATTTAAAAGAAAAAAAGGGAAAAAATCATTATTTCACAAATAAAGGATAATTTGACATTGACAAAATGTACCCAAGAACGTAAATATCAGCTGGAGGTGAAGTGTGAAGCCAATCCTCGAGGGTCAAGTGGCTTGTTGGCGATTTCCCGGCAACATTCCATGTTGCTGCAAAGATCCTGTGGCCATAACAACATGTTATACAGCAAGTACAACTCAAAGAAATTAAATTCATGTTTCACACTACTGAAAGAAGCAAGGGAAGCCTATTTCTGGGACTGACCGGTAATTCTGCACTTCAGTCACCTGAGAAGCCTCGAGGTCGATCTTGCTTCTCCGGTCAGAGCTTCTCCTGTTCATCCTCTCTGTGGATTAGACAGAGAGAGAGACATTTAACTGAAGTTTTATTCTAAGAAATATGTAACATTTCATAATGATGAGCTTGAGGATTAAACAAAATTTTGGGGCCTGCATAAAAGAAATGCGGGAACTGAACCTGTCTTGCTTTTCTTGATCGTGCATGACTCCCCCTCTGAATAAATTTTCCCCCATTCTTCACCACCAACTGACAAAGTAATCACATAAAGCCGATTAAAACTATCTCCACTGTGTATTATGCATCACCACATATAATTGACTCGGATCAACTTATTTTGGGAGAGGAGAGAACAAATAGCAGATCTTGAAGCAGCACGTGGAGAAGACCCGAGAATGGAGCGAAAGATGACATTTTTGTGCAAAGCAATAGTACTGGGAGAAACTCCCTGTTGCCATTCCTTAATAAAAGCCAAAAACCCAATAAAGGGACCAAATTGAATCTTGAAATCCTGAAATTACACAAACCTGTGTTTTCAAACGAAGTAAGTTAATCATCGGAATTACCTCCATGAAAAATGCCGTCGGCCTCAAAGTCCTCGTCTTTGCTCCTGATGTTGAACCATTTCTTGAGTGTCTTGGGCCACGAAAGCTTCATGAAGAATCAGCCGTAAAATCAATCAGAACTCAGAAAACAGAGCCCATCCCTGGCGGCAAAACAGGTTGTTTTCCCCCCAAACCTTGCTTTTCTTGGAGCTCCCATCATCTCTCATTGTTTCTCAACTTCATACAGCTCTGATCTAAAGATGAAACTTATAGCAGTAACTTCCCCTCCTTGTTTAATTGAACAGTACCCACTGTTTCAGGTGATGAATACAGTAAGATCCCAGTCCTTGGACAGTATCCAGTCCTTGGCTCTGTGAAATCTATACGGAAGTGCCAGAACCCGAAATACCCAGATGATGACTTCGGCGTCTTGTTTTGCCTTTTTCTTTCTTTTATTTTTAATCTCAGGATTAGACGGCACAGACGGAAAGCTTGAAGAAGGAGGACGAGCAGGGGAAACAGATGTAATCCAAACTAAAGAAGGATAACGTACACCAAGACTAAAGAGTCTAAAACTAAGAGTTCGAGACTCCGGACGGAATGAAACAATATGAGGGAAGCACGAGACTCTTTTGGACCTGTTTTGTTCTCTGCTGCTTATTGCAAGCAAGAAAGCAGCAACTTCGTTCCCTGCTGGTGCAGAGTAAAGCCTCGAATTTGAGGAGAGAATAAAGTTCAGAGAGAGAAAGAGAGAGTTCTGTGGAGCCTCAGCTTTCTTCTTGCGAAGAGAAGGGCGTTGCTGCATTTATCCAAGGCTGGCCCAACCAGAGAGGATGGGGACTCTGGAAGAGATGGCAATAGTGACAAGTGACAACTGCTAAAATAATAATAAATAAATAAATAAAATTATTATATATCTCCAATTAAATAATCTAAAAAAATCACATATTTTCTAATTTTAGTGCGAACATTCAATTTCAATTAAAATATTTGACGACTTTATTCACAATTTCTCTTAAAGTCTGCTCTATTCACAACAATTTTCGTCGAAAAATTATTACTTTTTTTTAATTAAAAATCGCTTATTTATATCAAGATTTTTAATGAAAATTCATGAGTATTGTAGAAGTGGAAAAAATTAAAATTTTCTCTCTTTCTAAATGTATAAAGCCACGTGCTGGTGCATCAATCCAATCTCCTTGCCAGTGGGAATGCTTACGGTGACTTAAGCTCGATTTGCTGGTCTTGTTGCAATTCATCATACGAGCCAAGTCGTTGAAGTCGGACCGGACCACCCATCTTCTTCTTTGCCCGTAGTATCGACCGACTGTGATGATCAGAATCGTATACAACAAGCATGTGCATGTTCTGCGGCCGGAAGAGAACTAAACTATACCTAGCCAGTCACATGTTTAAGTAAAGAGGGACAAAGGTTAGGATCCCATGGTACGCCCAGGAATCATGGGTGAACCGCAAGGTCACGGGGTGCATCTAGAACCTACGAGACATTCTTAAATGATTTTGCTTCGTGATAGTATAGTATTGGAAAAAAAATCAATGAATTTTCTTTCATGAATTATACTTTTTAACTTATGAACGATTTGCACTCGTTCTCCAATTTTCAAAGCGTGGTAAAATTTTCAACATACTATCTAATGGGGACAATCAAATTAATATAAGTGTATGTGATCAAATTAATGGAGCGAAATTGAGATGATTTAGTGAAACATATACGAATTCAACTTAAATTTATATAATATTTCGTAAGTTTTCCTGAGTTCAGGAGAGGTGATTCTCACCCGCCTTGTTAATCTAAAAGCCGTATCAATATCAATTGTATTGAGAATATTTAGATTGACATGTGGCAAATGTAAACTACAACCGTGCATCCATCGAGTCCCAAATTTAATATTGGGTTTAGTTAAATTCGTATTAGTTCACTAGTATTAAAAAGAATCCAATAAAAATAAGAGGGTTAAAACCCCTTAATCAACTCATATTAGTTCCGGAACAGAGAAATTCACCCCGGTGGAAGAGGATGGGAAGTGATGGGAGTAGATGTGAAGGTGAAGGATCCAATCAATGGAAGATGGATCTCTTGATAGGTGATTAAGGGGTGACCCACCCAGCTACATAGAATGATAAATAAGGATTTCATAAACTATTTACTTTAGAGACAACCGAAATATCATTTATATATCAATATTTTGTAGGTTAGATTTTCTTATTATTAAAAATAAAAAATGTAATTAATTTTGTATTTACAAAAAAAAAGGGACGAGAAAGGAAGACAATTAGGGCTAAAAATGCCCCTCCAGAATATATATACTAAACCAATAAATGGCAAAAGACTTTTACATATGATACGGATCCAAGGAGCCTCTTACGGAAGAATCACTATTTTTTGTTAGCTGAACTATTAGGAAAGTTTATTTTGGTTGTTGTTAGAGTTGGTAATTCAAGTCTGCACAGCATTTTCGGGTCATGCCGACACAGCACGAAAAATCAGGCGGTCCAAAAAAGTGAGCCTCGCACACAAAATTTTCATACTTCAGGCAATATGAATTGTACAAATAATTACTTTTAAAAATAAATTT
>CXYZ01005460.1:26048-36434 GCA_900006705.1 Sonneratia caseolaris
CCCCCACTTGTATTAAGGTTCATGAATGAATAACCTTTGCTGATAAAAAAAAGCAAAAAAAAAAAAACTGGGCAGGTAACTTGCAACTATAGCCGCCGCCCTTTTAATTTACTTCTTGTAGTTAAAACCTTAATGCCATATAGCCAATAAGTAAAGGCAAAGGTGCCATGATTATAGAAGTTACACATCAATGCCGGTCATAGAATTATGATAAAAGTGGACCTAATCAACCATAGAGCTAAATAATTTTGAACTTCACTTGAAATTGACTATGTATATACTTCTATATAGGCTTAGTAAAAACTAACCCGGCACACAACACGACACAATAATACCTTTAGTTTGCTTTTCAGCTTTTAAACTCATATACATTGATTTGGTTTTACATTCATTTTCTTTTATATAAGATTGTCAATTCAAATATTATAAATAAATATAATTTATAATTATAAGAGTTATATTAATCAATAAACATCTAACTTAGAATAGAATTAACAGACCTAATAAAAATTTTATATATCACCTAATGCCGGTCGAATTCTCTCCTCCCTTTTATTTAGATCGGTTATAGGCTTTTTCCTTATTTGAGTGGACTTTCCCCTTTCCCTCACTAATTTTCTTATTCTCCCTTCCTCTATACACACACACACACATATCAAAGCAATAGACCAAACCACATCTTCAAAACATGCATGCGTGAAACTCGAGTATGGATGGATAATGCCATAGCGAGCTCTGGCCTAGCAAGAGCCGGGGGATTGCTTCGTGATGATCACAGGATTGTTGGCTCTCAGTGGGCTCGCATAAAACATCGGATTAACAACGTGGGTTTTGACACATAATATGGATTCAGAAGTAGTTCGCCGGAGTTTATCGGTCACTTTGACATTAGAGACAATGGGATAGGGTTATACTATTATGTGACATATAAGACTCATCCTTTTAACGTGATTGTTCAATGATAATTTGTCACTCTTGTGGGGAAGGAAATGTGTAAAAGCAAAATGGCTAGCAAATTGCATACCTTAGGTTACTATTATGATCATACCATCTCACCTCTGCTGCTCTTGATTACTTCGACCCTTTTTTGGAGTTATTAGTGGAGCCTCGGGCACTCTTCTTACCATTTAACCACAGTTTATAAATTCGGGCTTACACGTGTGGATTTGCATGAACTTTGTTTAGACTGTATGATTAATTTGAAGATCTTTGGCAGGCCAGTCGGTGTGTGGATTCGATAATTTTTCTGTCGAAATTCCACCTTGATACATGTTGTAAGTCTCAATCATACACAACAGTTAGTTGACATAATTATTACTAAATTAGAACAATTCTATTAGTATTTCATTACCGTGTCGATATCAACAATTTTATTTTCTCCTGTTGTGCGACAGTGGCTTTAATACTTCCAACTTACCAAGTACGGTCCGTACTCAATTTTTAATTCAAAGAATCCAGCCATCTCTCTTTCATATCAGAAGCGGAAAAATCAATATCATGTGCAGCAAAGAAATATCGTCCACCATGACTGAAGGGAATAGAGAAAAAAAAATCACCCTAAATTATCTACGTTAAGCAGTAATATTTCACGTACATTCTCCTGAATCGTTACTGCTACCAACCAAATATTCGATTTCCCCGACAATCTCGCCCTGTCGAGCTCGAGATCCCGTGCCCATCCCTGATTTTATCTTGTCCAGAGGATCCCCACGAGAGCTTCCTTTCATAAATGCTCACCAAAGATGTCGATGTCCTGCCCCCACCGATGAAATGCATATTCTATCAGAATTAATCTAACAGATTTCTAGTATGACCTTCTGTCGGGAACATCAATGTTGTATGGAAATGATTCATCAAGTGCGACGGTTTCCATGTACTATTGAGTTTGTTTTCCAAATAGATCACATATTGGAAGATAATTTCAAAGAACCCCATCCCTTATCATTTAGTTCATATCTATACATTACTATGCAATGTTGGGCATGCTTGCTTTTCCCTTGGGTTCTGGGTAGGACCCCTTTTGATTTTGGTCGGAGGGCATGAATAGTTGAGTTGACCATATCAACAATGATTTGAAGCTTTTCACTTTTTTTTTTCGCTCCCCAAACAATTAATGGGTCCGATTCCCCCCTTGGCCTCTCTTGATCTTTCATCTGTGAAGGACAGGGAAGACCCACAGGGAGGGGTTGTCGTCACTGTCTTTCATGCTTCGTGGAGAAGAAACTTCTCTTCATCTTCCATTTTGCTTTGCCCATCACATCATGAAAGAAAGTCAATTTTAAATTTCCTGTTTTATGATCGAAGCCTTGGCTGAACCAGAACGAGAAGGCTCAGCAACTCCAACTATCAGATAATGGGTTGCTCCTGTTTATCATCGACAAAACTTCCATTCAATAATATATCATAACAAATAAAATCATTCCATTTTAAAAATAGTAAAAGTTCCCCTTATTTTATTCTTCAAATAATGGCAATGGCAATAAAAATTGTAAATTCTAGAAATTTAGAGTAGTAAAACCAATCCCATATGTAATTTCAAGAAATGAAAGTCATTTTATGATGTCCTGTCTTTATGAAAAAAAAACCCTGAAGAAAAAGTTGGAACAACCCATGATGATTGGCCCTTACCAGTCATGGGCCTACACTATTGGGCCTCAATAATCCGACGTATAGCTCAATCTGACGGATTGTGACCGTACTTTTGTATGATATCAGCCGATGGATTCAGCCGAATATTACGTGATATTTTGCCATCTAATCTAGATTTCGTTTTAGACCCGATAATTAATTTTGTTAGTGATTTTAGGGATGCAAAGAATTAAAGAATTGAATCTAAAAAAATTTATTAGAAATGAACCGATTCTTATATAAAGTTATTTTTTAAGTTAAATTTTACAGTTAATTATTAAGATTTTGAACCATTTTCTTTTAAAATATTGTAAATATATTTAAAATAAAATTTTAAAAATCTCATATATTGGTCCTCTTATTATTGTATAGCATATTTTTCACTAATTTATTCTAAATAAGTTCATTAATCTTAATCTAGTATTTTTATTATATTTAATTGAATTTCCATTATTATTTTGTTTTTCTTTTTGTTGTTTTATGCATTTTTATTTACTTATGTGTTGATATGGTTTTATTTGGTTTTAGTTCATTTTATATTTAATTTGGTAAATTTATTTTTTTATAAAACGGTTCAAATTGGTTAAACCAAACCATAAAACTGATTTGAAACAATTTACTTTGATAAATGTGTAAAGGTTATGATTCAAGGTATAATGCCTCAACAAACTAAACTACTTTAACAATTTGACAAGATCGATTTGGTTCAATTTGGCTGGATGAGCCAAACCATAAGCATCTATGAGTGATTTCCATGATATTTAGGTTTTTCCGTGACTTTATCATGTTTTGATAGCAGAAAAAATTTTAACATTTTTTTAAGTAAGAGAAAACTAGCAAAATGATTTTCAGGTTTATAATTATCCGCTAAATACCTCCTTTAATTTTCTTGACCACCAATTCTATCCAAAATTTATGATTTCCATTATCAAAATAATGTTAGTATTAACCAACAGTAATGAAGATCTAACATGAACTATTACGTAACAGTATCACGTAAACAATTATATTATATTTCTATCATGAAATTTTTCACGTTATTGATGTGTGGGCTATTTTGATGGAAATTTTGTAATTAGTGAATCAGATTAGTGAATAAAATAATTTGAAAACTAAATTGGTGATGGATTATAAATTGATGGATCATTTTAATAGTTTCCTGGTTATTGGTTGGTCATGACCGTTTGGCAAGCAAGGCACCATCTCTACCATTGAAGTTCAGTTCACAGTTCCTGGATTCAGTGGCACAAGTGGGGAGACCCTAAATTTTTTGTATCGATTTTTTCTTGTTAAAAAATACCATATTTTGTGCCCAATATATGGTTAAAAAAAAGGCTGCTGTTAGAAGGTGCATTTCTTGAAATAATATTTTCTGGTATTAATAATAAAGATAAGAAAAGAAATTTTTTATAATAAACGAGAACTACTACTCACAAATATACCGCTGTACTAATAACCTAAATATCATAAATATGAATCGGTTTTAGTATAAAAAAATATAATGAATACCAATTTTTATAATCAACATATAATAATAATTAAATTATTAAATATAATATTCTATTTTTGTAGATTAGGATCGGTTTCGGTGCCCTCACCAGAAAAAGGACCACAATTTATATGGGACTGTGCGTCTGGGAGTTGAAGTGACGTCGTTTTATGCTGCTAACTCTTCTCCCCTCCGGTCTCCTCCGCCTCGCAAACCCAAACCCTAGCTCTGGGCCGAGAAGAAACCGCGAATCACGGACACTCGAGCTCTCTTTTCTCGGTAAGTCCCTGTCTAAGTCCATTCTTGGTGTTACCGCTTCAATACCTAGATTTTGATGTACCTTGTAACAAAGTTTGCTCTGTTTGAAAACAAATGAGGGATTTGTATCATCCAAAGGACGGCCTAAAGCCGGAAGCTCTGGGATATCTTAAAGATCTCAATATTATAACCATGTACTTGTGGATTATCGTTCCTGGATCAAGTTCAATGGCCCCGGTGATTAATCAGCCAAAACGACGATGCATTAGTTAGCTGTAATTTGTTGGGAAGGTGTTGGAGATGGTATGAAAATGAGGCAGTTTGATTTATTGGGTTAGTTGGTACTTACAATGACGAATTGATTTATTCTGAAGTTCACAATCAATTTATCTATTCCCAAATTCTTTAGAAAAGTCAAGAAGAGCCTTCAGACAAAATTAGCTTGCTAAAGAGGAACATGATGCTACCGGTCCACTTCAAGGCAGAGCTAACTGCCTAGGATTTGAGGAGGAAGGGCAGATTCTAGCTTGAGCCTGCTTTCTTTATGCAGATTACTGCAGTTTTGAAGACATCCTGTGTGCTGTAAGCATTTGTTAGGTCTGAGGAGACAACATAAATCAGCTTTGATCAATTAGAGTTTTGAAATCCAGAGCTGGACATAAAAAATCAGCTCTTATAAGCAAGTTAATTAGGTTGTATTTGGTAATTGCAGGAATAAAGTGGAGGGAAATACTGTTTAGATATAGATTTATCAAGAAGATGAATATTTGGATGGCATTGCTTGTTTATCATGTAGAGATCTATAGCTTTATCTTGAAAGATTGATGTGAAGCTCTGACCCATGTCTACTGGGACCACAAAAAATGTTGCTCACTAGCAAGCTCTATATGTGTTCAGTCTATCAGAGAGAAAGAGCTAGCTGTTGTTTATTTGTCCCAAGAGAAAAAAAAAACATATGAAATTCCTTTTTGTCCTTTTTCCTCCTGAAAACATTTGAGATACCTTCCAACCATCTATACATTGTTTTCATTTTCTTGAAGCATTGGATAATAGAAAGGCAGATATTATTATTTTCTTTAAAAGCACTTTTGGTGGTATATTAGAAGCTTCTTCTGTTGGCAGTTGAGTTCTTCGGTCTTGGTGCAAATTTACTGGATTAGTATTTAAAGGTGGTAAAAGGCTGCTAGTGTATGAGCATTATTACATCTAAGAGATTGATTGTACATTAATTTTTGTGCTTATTAGAGTCATTTATTTCTTCAGCCATGAAAAGGGCAATGCCTTGGAGTGATGAGGAAGATGACTCTTCAGAAGAGTCATCCTCTCATTCAAGTTCTGAATCTGACAGTGTGGATGGAAAGACAAAGGCAAAGGACAGCTTGAAGCCTGAAAAATCTTCCAAAACAAAATCATCTGAAGGTAAATTTTTCATGTTTTATCAACTGGTGGGCTTCTAGATCAAAATGGTCCTATGAAATTCATAGGTATAGGAAGAAACGCTATCAAATTGAGATTTAGTGTTTTACTTTTGACCATATTTGTATTGTTAATACAATATATAATGACCGCTTCTATAGATAGTACTACTCCCTTGATCGTGAAATATTGATTGCTTGGGTTCGAATGTTCAGCTAACCTTACAAGGGGACTTTTTTGTATGATCCTAACAGTGCTAAGCTGGTTAACAAAGGATTTGGAGCTTGTACATTAAAAGAAAAAACATCTCTTAGTTATTTCTGGTACATGATTAAACTTATGAAAGGGAACTATTCTCCTGGATAACGTTTTCTCTGGAAAGAAAGTTTTGCTGGAGCAGACTTGTCTTGATTCCAACTGCTTATATTAACATTTTGTCTAGGAAAATCATCAAAGAAGAAGGCTACTGCAATGAACTTTGAATCATTGAAGCTGCATGGGTACAGAGGTGGGCTATCAGTGCTTGGTGTACCCCTCCCAAAAGAAGAAATGAAGCAGGACTGGTCTTGGTCCACGGGCAAGGAGAGCCGTGAGAAGGAGGCAGCGGAGGAATCATATGAGGAGCGGCAGAAGACAAGAGCAGCCTTATCAAATGGAGAGCAGTTGGTGGGGGTCCAGACTCGGAAAGATAAGAAGAATGCGTCCTTCTCTCAGAAGGAGAAGAGGAAACGGGACCTTGGGCAGGCCAGCAGGGGGAAGAGTTATGTCGAGGAAGAGAAAAGGCTGCTAAGGGAGAGTGGCATTTACTCAGGTTTTGACACTTGATGTTCATATACTGGAAAGCCAAATTGTGAGAGATGGAAATAGGTACAAAACTCATGTAAGATAATATATTAAGCTTGGTGCCTGTTTCTGATATTATAGTAATAATGTGGAGATTCTGAATCTATTGATGAGTTCTTTATTAATAATCCATCTGCAGAGTCTTGATTTTCACACAAAAATCCCTTGTTCAGTGGCCAGCTTGATCAATGTCTGAAGGAGGAGAAAAGGGCAAGATTGGTTGAGGGAATTTTATACGTATGTTCAAGATTGGCCGCTATCTCGTGCTGGCAGCTGCCCGCCCATTGCTCAGATCGGCTGATTCCTCTGTAGCTTTCGCTCTTGGCTTCTCAACCTCTGCGCACAGTTTCAAGAGCTGGAAGCCATGTATCTCATATCTGGACAATTTGGAATTCTTCACTGGAAGAGGAAGAGAACCAGTTTGGCGTGTCCGACATCTGATGGAACATGTGTCAGGTCTAACTGTGATCGTTGAATGGATTGTTAGCCCCATGTTCAGGGCGAGAAATATGACATACTGATGGTAGAGAAACTAACAAGCGTGATCTGACGCAATTCCAGTTAGTTGGCCGACTCTCCCCTACCTACCCCTGGACCGAATCCCCAAGCTTTTGAGTGAGGAATTAATTGAGTGATTTGCTTATTATTAATGATCTGGTTCTCCTGCAGTTTAAGCTACGTCATGTCTGATCAGTGCAGTTCGATTAGAAGGGCATCCCGCATCTCAACACATATGATGGTCGAACCATCTGATACCCTGATCCTCTGATCAAGGCCAACGACACAATCAAGCTCGACCTTGAGACCAGCAAAATTGTACACTTTATCGAGGCTCGGTGTTGGGAAAAGTCATCATGGTCACTAGAGGTAGGAACAGAGGCCGAGTTGGAGTCACAAAAGAACCGTGAGAAGCACAAGGGGAATTTCGAGGCCATCCATGTGCAGGATGCCACTGGGCACGAGTTTGCTACCCGTCTGGGCAACGTCTTCACAATCGGAAAATGAACAAAGCCCTGGGTGTCCCTGCCTAAGGGCAAGGGTATCAAGCTATCAACCATTGAGGAAGCTAGGAAGAGGCCTGTAGCCCAAGCTTCTGCAGCTGCGTAATGTGACAATGAGTTAGTGGTGATCATCAGTTTACTTAACTGATGTTAGAAACTCATACTTTTTCCCTTTTCAAGCACAGTCCATGTCCTGGAAATTTCTTTCCCTTATCTTATTTCGTTTCGCTGCGATGAAATGTCGATTCCACAATTTCTGCTGTTCAGTGATCCTAAATGGCCATGATGATGCTTCCTTGACCCGGACGGGTACTAACTAATTCTATTTCTGCCTTCTAGTTAGAAATATTAAAACGAGTGGTCCTGACCGATTCAAAATGGGATTAAAACCATTTGATCCGGCTACGATTCAATTTATTAAGCACAGTGGATCGGTCTAGTTATGGGTTATGATTTAGGAGAACATAAACCGGTATGGAAAACTATTCATTAGCAAGTTGGTTTAACCGAAAACTATTTTTTTAATTATTTAAAATGAAAATTTAAATTAGATAAAGAAATTTTAACTGTTAATTTGTAGGATTTTTAAAACTCCATATCGATTTTGCAATAATTCCAAGCTGGTCAACTAGTAAATATGTTAGTTCATTTTAGTTTAACACGTCTATTTTTTATATTTGGTCAGTAACTGCCCATTAATATAATAAAGCGATCACGAGCCAGCCACTGGTTTGACATGCTAGCTTCGGGCCAAATTCACCGACTTAATATCTCTACTTCCCGTTGATAAGATCAATCTATTAGACTTGAACCAGAGACTTAATTAAAGAGAAGAAAAAAAAATTCTAATCGCTTCGACCAACTCATGCCAAGCAAGTGGGGGGAGGAAAGAAGAAAAAAAGAGAACGTGGCCGTATGTAAGCCGGGTGTATGTTGCTCTGACATCACTCTCCTAATCAATTGATTCGTAAGCGGGGAAAGATGGGTGGGCCGGCATTATTCTCTTAACAAACGATCACACCTGTCAAGCCAATTGGGCACTGGCATCATCTGAGCTTGGAAATCTTTAAGAACATAACTTTTTATCATTTTCTGTTTGATTTGATAGAAAATCACGCTGCCCTCAACCGCATAAAATCAAGCAGTACTAATTATCGTCTTATTTTCTTAAAAAAATTAATAAAAGATAATAACATAGTTTTTAAAACTGAATCGGACCGGGAACCGATGTAGGTATGAGTTCATGTATTCAAAGATCGAACCGGAGATTCAACAAGTTGAGTCGCATATTTAACAAATAATATTATCAATAAATTTATATAATATTATAATTTGAATATGATTTATAACAAAAATTATTAATATAACTATTATATTAAATAAAATTTTAATATAAAATCTAAATCTAAATCTAATACAATAAAATATGTATATTATAATATATTTTTATTTTTTAATTTTAAATTGATCGGTTTTTCTACAGATTCAATTGGGTTCACCGATCGAATTGATCGGCCTAATCCAATTTTTAAAATTATGGATAATTATGCACCCACATTGTGAGGCTGCTCTTAAGAAGCTTACAGGAGGAATAAATTTAGAAATATGAGAGGTGAAATTCAATGTAAGAATGTATGACTGGGACCGAAAGAGTGAAATAAGATAACTTAATATTATATATATATATATATAATAGATACAATTAATATAATACTTTGTAATTTTATTTTTCCGCGAGTTCAAGGGTATGTATGCACCTTTGTACCCCTTGAATCTGTCCCTTCACATATTTGCCCATATTATGGGCATGTGCTCAAGAGGAAAATTGAATACACAGTTTTCATAAATTACTTACGAATTATACGTATATTATATCTGTTTGAACTTCACATTTTCTTCGTGGTTAAGTTGAAATCATTATCGACAGCTCAACCAAAGAAGGTGAAGAATTAATTGGGTAGGAGGGGTTTCATTATTGAGCCACAGGCATCAGTTATAACAGTCGATGTGGTGATGAAGATGATGGATTTCAACGGTGGGACAAGAGGGTGACTTTTCGTAAAACCCAGTCGGGCGAGTCGTCAGGTCCCATCCCCTCACAGATTATTAATTGGAAAAATCTTTTGCATTCTCTAATTTCTTGGCTGCAAATATTAATAAAATTTCTTTTAAGAAATTCATCTATAAAATAATAATATATGATATTCAATATCATGATTGAGCTTGTCCAGCTATTTATTACCTATTTTACTATTCTTTTGTGGAATTTCATTCCCCCTCCCAAAAAGACCCAATTTGTCCTAACCAAAATGTCTTGATGTAAGACTGATCGACAGATGCACCAAGTTCTTGGTGCAGCACATGATTCGTCTTCCATGGAATTTACCTGAGACGAATCGATAAACTGAGGACGTTGGAAGCCTCGAGTTTGGCCCCCAACCGCGTCAAGGAAAGCTGTGATTCTCCGAATGTTGCCGATAAACCTTTTTTCTGGGTTGGTCGTGGCCGGAATAAAGGTCCGGCCTCCCCATTGACTCCAAGTCAGTCTCCAGCTGGCGATCCCTCAAATTTTCAAAATAAGAAAGAATAGACATTGAAGGGGGGAAAAATAAAGGTTTCTTTTAATAATTTAAGGAAAATGATTTATTGTAAAACTGAGAAGTTACTTATAATTTATAAGCAAAAATGACATCTATAGTATTTGAGTAAATATATGATGTAGTTAGTCTTATTTTTGTACGTATTAAAATA